>JAGXJF010002987.1:0-482479 GCA_019208055.1 Stipa capillata | reverse complement strand
GTAAATCTTGAATTCTCACGATGCTGCTTGAAGCTTTGCACAATTGATTGATTACTTTGCTTTGATTTTTGGAGCTTAAGATGATGAACATATCAAGGGGGGAGTGAACACTTGCTTCCCGCCTCTGAATTGAGGAGAATCAACGTATTTGGGTGGCGAAGCAAGTTGAGCTCAAAAAGACAATAGCAATGCTTAAGCACAACCAGATGTGCATGGTGAAGAGCTTCAAGGCCTTAGAAGAAAGTCGCCGAGGAGGAAGAATCTGAGCAAGGGAAGACCACCAATTCAACCTCCTCCTCTGACACCGAGATTAACTCTAGACCCACGAGTTCACCAGCTGAGGCTCACACTTCGGTGTCTCGCTAACCTGCACGGCAGTCTCCTCCCCCTACTCCTTCAACTCCGGCTCCTAACGCTACCACATCGGCTCCTACCCTGATTGTTGACACAACAACTTCAACTACTATAGCTTCCGTACCACCTTCTATGCCGGTTGACGATGCTCCCAAGGCTTAGCTTAGTTGGGTTGTAATTTATTTTTCTCTCTTCTTGGTGTCTTGATGTCAAAGGAGAAGAAGAGAGTAGTAGGCTATGTTAAATTTGGTTGACTAGAGAGGTTTTGAGAGTTACAAGACTTGTTCTTATTGTGCTTTAATGTCTTGTGAACTCTATTATTTTATGGTAATGACATGCATGCTTGTATCATATGCACTATGCTTCTTCTACGCCTCATATATCTTAGTGCATCTTTTTACATGATCATCTCTTGTGCATAGTACCTTTTGACATATGCTTATCATGAACATTATTCACGCATACAGATTCCAAGATATAGGGAGAGCTCTTTTACTTTCTCCACAACATGTGCATTTGCATTCAAAAGAAATATACACTATATTATAAATTCCAGTTGGTGGTTGTGGTGGTGCCACACCTTCATGGTGGTGCCACACCCTCCTCTCAAAAAAACAAACCAACAAGCATAATCATTATTCTTATCCTTAATCATTATCCTTATCCTCATCCTTAATAATAGATTTGTTTGTTTGTTGAGATACCAAAAAAATTAAGGATAAGGGTTATGCTAGTTTATTTGTTTATTTGAGGGGAGGATGTGACTAGATAAAATGAAGCTGAGAATTCCCCGCACAGAGATCAAGCCCACCGGCGCACCCTTCCATGGGGTTGTGCCCGGCAAGCTGGTAAGACCACTCGGGCAGATCGTTTTGGCGGTCACCTTTGGTACACCTGACAACTTCCAGACCAAGGCCCTCACTTTCGAGGTCGTTGACTTCCCAGGCTCGTATCACGCTATCCTAGGGTGTCCCTGTTACGCCAAATTCATGGCCGTTCCCAGCTATGTCTACCTGAAGCTCAAGATGCCGGGTCCCCATGGGATAATAACGGTGCAAAGCAACTTCCAGCACGGTTACGCATGTGACCTGGAAAACTGCAACCTCGCCGCAGCCCAAATCGCGGCAGCCAAGCTTGACAGCCTCGAGTCGGCTGTGGTTGAGGAAGCACTGCCGGCCAAGAAGACTTCAGCATCGACATCATTCCAGTCGGTGCAGGACACCAAGACGATCTAGATCGATCTGGAAGACTCCTCCAAGACGACGTAGATCGGGACTGCGCACAACGACAAATAGGAAAGTGCGTTCGTCAGCTTCCTCCACGACAATCGGGACATCTTTGCATGGACATCCTCGGACATGCTTGGAGTCCCGAGGGAGGCTGCCGAGCACTCTCTGAACGTTCGGCTAGACGCTAAACCGGTCAAGCAGCGCCTGCACCGTTTCGCTGAGGACAGGCACAGAGCAATAGGAGAGGAGATAGCCAAGCTTCTGTCAGCTGGTTTTATCAAAGAAGTGTACCATCCTGACTGCTTAGCAAACCCAGTTCTCGTTCGCAAAAAGAATGGAAAATGGAGGATGTGCGTTGACTATGCAAGCCTCAACGAAGCATGTCCCAAAGATCCCTTCACATTACCTACAGCTACTGCTGCGATAGCCATGCAAAGGTTGAGCAGCTCGCAGCCAACACTGCCGCCCGTGAGCTCCTAGAGTCGCCAATGCAACCGCTATTCTGCATTTGGCTCGAGCAGCGTGCATCCATGACTCCTACCCAAGAGTTCCTAGAGTAGCAGTTCGACACCATCTCTAATCTCTAAGGCCCGATCTGAGACTGCTCCAACCCATGCTCTCTTTCTCCTCTCATCTTATCTGCCACCTGTCCTAGCCGCACTGACCTAGCCGTCGGCCAAGGGAAGGAAGAGGAATTCGGTTGGGAGAGGAGAAGAGATAGAAAGGGAAGAAGGGGAAGGATGAGGAGGAGAAGGAAGAACAAGAACAAGAAGAAGATGATGATGATGATGAAGAAGAAGAAGGGAGGAAGAAGTCACCACCGTGTGTCGCCGCTGCCCTGGCTGAGTCGCCTCCCCTTCTAGCCAGGCTGCCCTAGCCACCAACCAAGGAGAGGAAGAGGAGCTCGGTTGGGGGAATGAGAAGAGAAAGGAAGGGAAGGAGGGGAAGGAGGAGAAGGAGGAGAAGGAGGAGGAAGAAGGAGGAAGAAGAAGAAGTGGAAGGAAGGCACGGTGGCGGCGGCGTTGAAAGGAGCAACAGTGGTTTGGAGGGAGGGTGAGATGAGAGGAGAGATAGCATGGGTTGGGGTGGGTATTTTATTGCTTACTTTTTTGGAAATTGAGTTGGATTAGGAGATAAATGAAATCCGATAGCTTATATTGATCAGACTCTCCAAAATTCATTTGGACTTCGATTCGTACAAACTTATAGTCTATCTTGATCGATTCGATGAGATGAACTCAACCACGATCTCGAATCTTCCATTCAACACAAAGTTTAAAAAGTCAAAACTTTCCCTTCATGTCGGGTTTTCGGTCAACCTTGATTGTTAATAACTTTGATATTTCTTTAATTAATTCTAGAGTATTATAGTTGTAGGTGCTGGGAAACTTGGCAGAGATCCACCAAAGGTAGAGAAGGCATGCACATAACATTAGAGCGACAGGGATTGGATCAGGATGACAACAGAGTGAAGAAACGATAAAGTCAGGCACAAAGCTGAGGGGATGACAAAGAGAGAGGAAGTGAGAAACACAGGTGATTGCCAAAAGCGGAGAGAAGTTGGAGAAAGATGCCGGTGATTGTTGTGAAAAACTGCATGCGCGTCATTTTTAACATGCTTTTTCACAAAATACAATGACTCTTTTATCAATATATTTCAATATCTCTTTTTTTCTGTTGCAACGCACGGGTACCTTACTAGTATTAAATAATGCACATTGTGGGTCATGTGAAGACTTGACAATATTTGTGATGAATATTTTGCCACCATATGTGGAGTTGACTCTTTTGGTTGCATGAATTTGAGGTTTGAATTACTTGTTGTGTGATTGATAAGTTTGAGTTTCTCAATTTGTCTCAAGGAAAAATTGAGTGATTGAAGGATTTTTCTCGGCTGACTTGGGTCAAGTGGAAAACTTGTACTCGCAACGCTTCGCTTGGTCTATTGTGTGCAGATGCGAGTTGGGTGCGGCGATGGTTCGGTCATATGGACCGGCATGAGGCTTGGAGGGCTGAGATGCGGTCAAGGAGGTGGCGACGACATCGTGCGGCTTAAAAACATGTACGTGGAGGACAAGAAAGCGGGTGGAGACGAGACGTGAGGACCAACTCAGTGCGAGGGCGTTCGATAAAAACGCGGAATCTACCGAAGCATAACCAAGAAACTACGGCGGCGGCCGGGAAGCGGTTTAGGGTTAGTTACTTAAGGTAGAAGGAAAGATGGATGGTGGATGAGTCACTTAGATGCTTTGTGATGCGTGCTAAGTGCTCATGCCATCTAAGTGGGCTTAAGGCCCAAGTGGTGGGAGGTATGCCTCCACCACTATGAAAGGAAGGGTAAGAGGTGCTTATCCCTCAACTCTTTTGTAAGCATTGTAAAAACCTTAGTTAAGGGCTGCTCAAGAGAGTTTTGGCCTACTCATGAGAGGTCTTTGAAACAGTAAGAAAATCCACGAAAATGCAATACAAAAAGATTTTTCATATTCCTTTGTGTTCTTGAGTTATCTTCTTCAATATCTCTTTTGAATTTTTATTTTCTTGTTTTCCTCTATGGATTGATCTGTGGTATGGCAAGTAAATGATGGGAAGATCATCCCCATATTGATTCCATCCAAGCATACCCAAGGATTCAACCTTTTTCTTCTCTATTTGAAATGAGATTTTCGTGATTAATCTTTGTAGGGGGTTTGATGCTGTGATTTGGGGCTTGGAATAGGTTGCTGGAACATGTGAGATGGTACCATATTGATTTGAGATCAAGATTCCTCACGAGCTTTCTTTCCCCTCAAAATTTCTCTTTTTCTCATTTTTATGGGCCGATTGAAGAAAAAGGGTAAAGGTCTGATTTGAGAAGTTTTTATGGAGATCAACACTTGATCTAGATTCACAAGACCTTCCTACACCTCTCTGCAAATTTTGGTTTGATTTGATTGGGTAGATTCTGAATTAGCCAAAAAATTGGATCGAAATCTCAGTTCTGGAACCTGGCTGATCTTCTGCTGAATTCTTTGGATTCTTCAGTTTCTTCAGAAATCTCGGAGTGTCCAATTCTTCAATCTCGAAACCTCCGAGATTCACCTCTATTTTTGCCTGCTGAGTTCTTCAGTTTTTTCAGAAATCTCGGAGTGTCCGATTCTTCAATCTCGGAACTTCCGAGATTCACTTTCGGTCCTACCTGCTGAGTTCTTCAGTTTCTTCAGAAATCTCAGAGTGTCCGATTCTTCAATCTCGGAACTTTCGAGATTCACTTCTGGTCCTGCCTGCTGAGTTCTTCAGTTTCTTCAGAAATCTTGGAGTGTCTGATTCTTCAATCTCGGAACTTCCGAGATTCACTTCTGATCTTGCCTACTGAGTTCTTCAGTTTCTTCAGAAATCTCGGAGTGTCCGATTCTTCAATCTCAGAACTTCTGAGATTCTCTGTTTTTGCCTGCTGAGTTCTTCAGTTTCTTCAGAAAATCTCAGAGTGTCCGATTTTTTAATCTCGGAACTTTTGAGATTCACTACTGTTCTTGTCTGCTAATTTTCACAGGAAATCTCGGAGTGTCCGGAAAAATTCCCGGAACTTCCGAGATTCTTTTTCTTCAGGCTGAATCGTTTCACTGTTTCTGCCATAATTTTTACGTTCGAACTCAGAATTTAGTGATCTTGAACTCGTTTCGAAGCTATCGATGAGCTCTACGTCACCAAAGGCTTTTGGGGGTGTTTCCACTGCATTTTCACTCAGATCATACTAGTCCTTCAATATGACTATGTATGTGAAGAACTTGTGAAAGAAATTTGAACTCGACATTCACCTCCCTCTGTCGGGACGCCACTGATCCAACACACATCTTTAGGGAAACTCACTCCATACCTTAGAACCCAAAGCAACTTTACATTATCTTTTCATTGGAGTTTTAATTGTGTTGTCATCAATCATCAAAAAGGGGGAGATTGAAAGTGCATTTTGGCCCCCTAAGTGGGTTTTGATGATTAATTATAATTATAAAATAATAAGAGACTAATATGTGCATAAAGATGTTGATTAGGTACTTAGTCCCCAAGGTAAGTTGGAAAGTGCCGACGATCCCTAAAAAGATTGAAAAAGAGACGGCATTGAATCAAGAAGTTTAATGACCTTTTCTAGTCCTTTTTGTAATTAAATGATCATACTGAGTATATGATAGTTATGCTATAAAGGGGAGCTAGTCAACAACATGGAAGTAGATAACTTGTTAAGTGCTCAAAGAAAATCCTTTCTAAAATCTTTGGAAAACTCTCTATACCAAACTTTTATATTCATCTGGAATGTGCGGACCAGTCGGCCGTAATGTTCAAGTATGTGTGAGAGTAGGTTTCAGCACACAAAGTGTTGACTAGGACTCTCCAAGTAAGGTTTGTTTAGACTATTTGGAACCTTTCAGAGCTTCCGTCCAGTTGAGTTCCTGATATCCAGATCTTCTGAGTGAAGTCTATCCGGACACTTGGAGTGAAGACAAAGCTTCTATCCAGAGATTGTTTTTCACCTGGACCTTCTGAGTGAAGGTCATCTGGATTATCCAAAGTCCACACAGTAGCTTTCTTTAGTGTGTTTCATGTTGTCTGGAACATCTGAGTGAGGTTTGCCCAGACCCTTCACGTGACAACAAAGCTTCTGTACCAAAGTTCTGGCTTCATCTGGACCTTCCGAGGGAAGTTTGTCCGGAACCTCTGCGTCAGGATTTAGCCTCTACCGCAGTACTTTCTTTTGTTTGGACCTTCATGGTCCAGCACCTTCGAGGAAACCAAGTTGGCTCTATTTTTGCCTGTCCGAAACCTTTAAGTGAGAATCTCCCAAGATCTTCGAGTCAATTTATGCTTCAGGACAAAAGGACCATTTTCATTCGGAACCTCCAAGTGTCATCAGTCCGGACCTACGGGTCTTGGATTTTCCTAAGGTTTTGAACTGTTTGGTATTATGTTTGAGCTACACCCTCCGAGCAGTGTTTTCTCCCAATCTAGCCGTGTGTTTGAACCCAGAACCTCCAAGCGAGGTTGTCCGAAACCTCTGGGCGAGGTTTCTTTGTGAGTAAAAACTAGAATTTTTTAGGACAGCTTATATTAGCCTTCACCCTCCCTGAGTGGAGGTAACCCTTTGCCTCCAAACCCTGAGCTGCATACTTGCTCTCTTGTCTCTTGCCTTCTTGTGAGAATGTTTAAGAGGGGGAAATCTTGATGATTTGATGATTTGGATTGAACTTCCATTGAGCATCCAAGCGAGGGATCACCTCCAAGCTGAGACCAAATTCTTATAATTTTGGAGGTTGACGCTTCCTAGACGGTTAAGCGTCGCTCGGAAGTCTCCAAGGTTGTGAAAAAGCCAAGAAATTTATGAAGGTTGGAGTTTTCCTACCACAAGGTGAAGAACTACCACGAGAGAAGGGGATCTTCACATTGACAAGTTTTTTGAGGAAAGAGCACAATTCGGTGCCACTTCGATTGTTGGATCAAGCTTTCTCAACAGACATATATAGCCTCATTAAAAGTTCAAACATTGACAACAAATGTCGTGTATCACGTGTGGTTGTCTCTTTGCACTTCTCTGTACTTCTTTCCTTACTTGTTTTGATCACTAGCATGCTAGGTTGTGCTTAGTGCTATAGAACTACTTGTGTAGAATTTATTTTTGAAATTAGTTTCTGTTAATCTCTTAGTCACCCCCTCTAGTCGATAGCCTTTCAGGCTCACCTGTCAGCCTCCTATCCTTTTTCATCTTCTCCCTCTCTCCTATTGCTCTCTCTTCCTCTCTCCATGGCTACCGAATTCACCGCCATAGACAACCTCATCAAGCTCTTCATGACATTGTGCTTGACGGAGATGGAGACGGAGACGAGCACGACCTAGATGGAGGGTATCTTCTCGATGAGGTACGAGAACACTGGCAAGATGCTTTGCACCAGCTTAGTGTAGAAGAGCTCCACGCCGGACACATTGCGTAGGTCGCGTCCCTCGACCAAGTGCCTTGCGTCATCTCTGTGTAGAAGAGCTTCACGTTGGGCATCTTGCATAGGTACTGCTCTCGAGCATGGCGATAGTGAGGGCAGCATGGTGATGAGATAATGAGAAGAAGGATAGGAGGAGGTTGACAAGTGGGCCATATGTACATCTTAGCATATTGTCCATGTCAACGTCTATGTAAGCGCTGACGGCTAGACTTGTTATGTTAGTTTTGTTGTCACACGTTCGAAAGTGGCCAGTTTAAGTTATCTGTAAAAGATTAGGCTACAAGTTATAATTTTGTGAAAATAGTACAAGTATATGGTGTGATAATATAATATACCCTAAAGTAATGGTTTTAAGTATGTATATGCTGACGAAGTTTGTTCTCAGGACATGCTCGACAGAGCCTGATCTTAACTTCAGTATCACAACTCGATAAAAATTCGATCTCGACACTGATACGTGTCATGTCAGCTCCGTGGTATTGTGAAGTATTGGCTTATCACGATCTCTATCACCGTGCAGACAACCTTGTTCACAATCGGTGTGAAATGAATTCGAATCATCATCTCGAAGAACCGTAGTTAGCACACTAATTAAGCTATGCATTATTAGGTTTTGTACAGCTATATAGTTTACCCTCTATTTTTCTGTTTTTTCTGATGTCATTCACAGTTGCATATGAGGTTTGAAGATAAGGACTTATAGACTTCATTTCTAAGTTTTTTCATATCCACCTGTTTCTGGAAAACCATTAAACTCTTTAGCTATGTCACTGACCACGATCAAACACGTCAATTATACGAGTCTAAAATATACTAGTCCCTACCACACATATGTGAGTCATATGCTATGATCAAAATATATACGAGATCAATTCCATTTTGATCATGTGGGTCAACAGTCTGTAGAGCCGATCTTGCAAAGCAAACATAGTTATTCCACCTTGTGTTGTAACTGGGTAAAACATGTACGTATATATAAATTTCAGTAAAATCAATCTTAACTAATCCTTTATTGTATTCCAGCACAACCATTCTCGGTACCTCGAGTTAATTCCACTTCATTTAGTTCCTATCACAAGCATCAAGTTCATGACATGAATATTTCCACATAAAGTTGAATACTAAACGGATACAATATATGTATGAATATAAATAAATGTTGAAAGCCATATATAAATATAACATGCATTGGTTCTGTGACAAGTTCATCTAAACCATGGACCGAGACTTCTGATTTTAAGCCTTATTTATGGGGTGTTTGGTTGAGTTTTTTAACAGCTTTTCACTGGATAAAGCTGCAACATAACCAAACGGTCAGCTTTTCAGCAGCTTTTGCCAACGATAGTTGTGGACTTTACAGTGCAAATTCAGCTGTTTGAAAAAGCTGCCTTCTGCCAACTTTTTGCAATGTGCTGAAACTTTAGTGCTCATTTTTTAAAATGCTCTAGATGATTTGGATCAACCAAGAGCCATGTGTTCACTTTTCCATAGTCACAACAGTTTTTTTCAGACAGCTAGTCAATAACAATTTTGTCAATAATCATAGTTCAACCAAACACGCCCTAGAACGTAGAAGGTATACAGAGAACTTCGTACAAAATTTATAGGAAACTACGCGCTTAGATTTTGTTAAGATTCGTACTTCACAAATTCATGTTAAGATTAACTAATTTAGTTAAAATTAATTAACCTAGTTATTTTAATATCGAACAAAAATAGCTTAATTATAAATAAGGTACCTTCCTTTTGAAAAATAAGATTCATCAATTCAAAGCCCTGCCTCCGAATAGAGTGGGATTTCACGAGAAATCGGATGAAACGACCATCCCTGCAGAGTGCAGACACCATCGGTATATAATTCACTGACATATGGGCTCTCTTGCGGGGAAAAGGGTCCCATGCCAGAATAAGGTCCTGTACAACGCAGGTGCTTAGACTGGTGCCTCAGAAAAAAACCTGATTTTTTTTGTGAGATCAGTTTGTACAGGTGCTTAAGAAGGGCGACGGAAGCAAAGTTTAGCTTCCGATGCTAGGCTGGTGCTTACGGGTGATACACGTGACAGGTGCTTTAACCGATGCCTATCTCAGTAAGCAAAATCAAGAGATCAAAAGGCTACTGCTACTGCCAGGTGCATTGGAGATAACAAGTGCCAGAGTAGGTGCTACACGAATATTAAAACAACTTAGGCCCAGTTCTTTTCGGCTTCTCCAGGGGCTTCTCCCAGAAGCCGCCTCTTCCCAGCTTCTCCCAGAAGCCGCCCTCTCAAATTCGTCGGGGTTCTAATTTAGACATACCATGACTAGTTTAGAAACTCCGATGAATTTTAGAGGGCGGCTTCTGGGAGAAGCTGGGAGAGGGCAGCTTCTGGGAGAAGCTCCTGGAGAAGCTGAAAAGAACTGGGCCTTAAACACCCATATAAAGCACTCTGTATTGCAAGTCACATATTTTTTAAGACGTAATGCTACTCTCTCTCTTTAAACACTGGTCTATAAACACTTGCATTGTACATGGCCTAAACTGCGGAATGGATCCTCTCAAATGAAAAAAGAGCCGCGATACAGAAAACCAAACTCACCACCCGCGCGCCGAAAACCTCCTCTTCCCGCTCACATTTTGGCCACGCCAGCGATCCTCGCGAAAACGCATCCTGCCCGTCCATACCAAAAACCGCCGGACGCCTCGTACCTCCCCACGTCATCGATCCGCGGCACCTACCCCTCCACCAATCAGCGCCCACCTCTCTCCCGCTATAAACTTACCACCGCGCCTCCTCATTTCCCTCACATCTCATTCCAAATTCCCTACTCAAGCCCAAGAGCCAAACTCCACCTTTTTGACCAAAAGCAGCGATCGATGGCACCCAAGGCTGAGAAGAAGCCGGCGGCGAAGAAGCCCGCGGAGGAGGAGCCCGCGGCCGAGAAGGCCGAGAAGGCTCCGGCGGGGAAGAAGCCCAAGGCTGAGAAGCGTCTGCCGGCGGGGAAGACCGCGTCCAAGGAGGCCGGCGGCGATGGGGCGAAGAGGGGGAGGAAGAAGGGGAAGAAGAGCGTGGAGACGTACAAGATCTACATATTCAAGGTGCTGAAGCAGGTTCACCCGGACATCGGCATCTCCTCCAAGGCCATGTCCATCATGAACTCCTTCATCAACGACATCTTCGAGAAGCTCGCCGGCGAGGCCGCCAAGCTCGCCCGCTACAACAAGAAGCCCACCATAACCTCCCGCGAGATCCAAACTCCGTCCGCCTAGTCCTCCCGGGAGAGCTCGCCAAGCACGCCGTCTCCGAGGGTACCAAGGCCGTCACCAAGTTTACCTCCTCTTAATCGTAGGTTGCTGTTTCTTAGTGGTTGTTGCATCTGGTCATCTGCAACTAGCAGTGCTAGTGCTGGATGGGAATTGTGGTTGTAAGAAGAATTATGTGCTGCTCCTTTTGGTTAAGTCGAATCTGGAACTGTAATGTTCATTTGTTCATTTCTAGTACTATCTGACTGTTCCGTTGCTCGTCTAATTGATGTTGGTTTTTCCACTCGTTTGTACCAATGAAATTTAAATTATTTTGGAGAGACGAAATAGGTGAATTTCTTCCATTACACTTCTGGTGTATCCATTAATGCTTATGATCTTGTGGCAGTTGTTGATGGCTTGCTACTGTCGTCTACATCGGTGCTACCTTCGGGATTGTCAAATCTAGAAGTATAATGTTCATTTCTACTACTATTGTTTTGTTATCTGCCTCCTTTGTACACCGCTGTGGTTCAGGGAGTTTGGTGACTCGGTGGTGCGCCACTGGGCCACTATGAATGAGCTGAACGTGATCTCCATGGCGGTGTATGACAGTGGGTTCTCCATGGCGGTGTACAGAGAGGTGAGTTCATATCACGATGTTCTGGAGATCAGTCAGTGACTGGATATTCAGGAATGAACAATAAATTAGGCAGATGTATTGGTCTGTTCCCGTCACGAACACTGCAAGTTCTCTAAAAAGGAGACCGTGATGACGCATTCATTCCTAGTTTGGGATCTTAGACCCCTTGGTGTATGGTGTATGAGGACTACCTTGAAATCGTGAAGAAAGCTGGCTCCTGGATTCCATTGTTCACTAAAGAACAGATTGAGCTGATCTGCGGGAGCACTGATTTCATTGTTGTAAACCACTACGCATCAGTGTATGCCAGTGATGGATCGAGCAGCGCAGACACGGACCTCTGAGACTATAATGCTGATCTCTCTGGTACCTTCAGAAGTAAAGTCTAATTTTGGGTGAAGAAAGCAAATCATTTTATATTACATCATACTAATGGTAGTTCGTGTCATCTTCAGATATATAAGCCTTGTAGTAAGTTTTTTTACTACTGGAAAGCAGTGTTTCCTAGCTCTAGGCAGTTCATAGTATTTGGTTTGATGATCTGTGGGCGTTTGCTTGGTTTGTGTTTCAGATTTTCAACTTTAAGGAATGATACACCGAGCGGTCAGGTATTTTGTTATCCTTAATGTTTTTACTGAAGGAATTTTATGTACAGTTACTGAATATGCACGGAAATTGCGTAAAGTAAATCGAACTATGCATCTACCTCTGAATTATCAATACAGTTTCTCCATATCAACATGCTGGGCGGTCCGCAAGGGCTGCAAGGTATGAACTGCAAGAAAAATATTAAGTTTTCAACCCAATCATCCTTCGTTCATCTGTTAAGCAGTGTTCTTTTGTCGCCAACAGATAAGTCATGAGTGTTATGATCCTTCCAATGCACCCAAAATAATCCAGTGATGAATTCTATACTGCTTGTGCCCGGCCATCAAATTCTGCAGGAAACTGAAACACACTAATTCTGTTACTTTGTCACTTCAGTTAACTAGTATATTGAATCGACTCGTCGCTCTATGTACACTGCAGACCGTACCATGTATGTTGTGCAAGTGTTGTCACGACGACGTCGTCTTTAGGCGCCCTGTAACTGAAGCGTCTCATGGAAGTCGCTGAATCGGGATGGATTAAAATTCCGCTCATTACAGCTTGATATGTGCGTGAATCTGGAGAGACGGCATAGACCAAACCAACCTCACGTTGACTTTGCAGTTTGCCGTCTGGTCTTTGGACGGCCGAGCAGGAGACACGTCGACACCTAGCCCCACTGATTAGCGGTCCGCTATTGGCCATAAAACCCTCGTTAAAACCAAACTAAACCTCCCCTCCTCGTGAGGACCAAACTCTCGCACGCAACACCAGCGGCTGCGCGCAGAGCTACTCTGCTCCACTGCTCCCGCCTCTGCATGCGTCGCCGCCGCAGCAGCAGCTGATCGCACCACGTCCCGGCCCCATAGACCTCCTCTCTACGCCGCCCCCGTGGTGGCTCACCACCAGGGCGTGCGACCTCCCCTCCGCGGCCTCCGCGGGGTTCCTCGAGTGGACCGCCTTCCTCTTCCTCTCCACCTGCTCCCACGGGTCATGCTCTCCGCGGCGTCCACGGCGTTCTTGGTCGCCGTCTTCTGCCTCGCGGTCCATAAGGTCCTGTCCCGTCGGCGGGAGGCGCCGCGTGGCCATGGCACCCTCAACGGCGACGACGCCGACAAGCCGCTGCTCGACAGGGGGGAGCGTTGGCGCGGGGTTCGTCGTGGCGCTGGCCGCGTCCGTGGTCCTCGCCGCGTTCTACGGCGTGCTGTTCGTTCTGTCCGTCGTGGCGCGGGGTGGCGAGGAGGTACAGGAGGCGGTTTTCCTCGCGCTGCAGTGTGCGGCGCACCTTGCCGCCGCGGCGCTGGTGGCGCACGAGAAGCGGTTTCCGCGCGGCGGCGCACCCGCTCACGCTCCGGCTCTTCTGGCTCGACGCGTCCGCGCTCACCGCGCTCCTCGTCGGCACCGCCGTCGCGCGACTCGCGTCCGGCGCCGCCGCCCTCCCCGACGACGCGCTCGCGATCGCGGCCCTTGTCCTGTCTCTTCCCCTTCCTCTCATCGCCGTCTCCGGCGCCATCGGCATCACCGTCGTCGTCGCCGCGGGGATGCCGGCGGCGGAAGAGGAAGCCGATCATGCCGCCGATGCCAAGGACAAGAACGTGACGCCGTACGCTTCGGCGTGGTGGGGAAAAAAGCCACGTTTAGCAAAATCACGATCAATGCCGGATTTAGCCTCGTTTTTGAGTCAAATCAAAAATAGCCCACTTTCCGCACATCAGACCCACGACAGGACGCATGTTAGCGTGGCAGCGTGCAGTAGGGTAGCTGCCGCACCCCCAACATGCGACAGACGTGCGGTAACGCACCCCGGCGTGCAGCAGGGCACCTGCCACACCCCAGGCATGCGACAGGGCACATGCCGCACCCCCACCTGCGGCAGGCTTGCGGTACCGCAGGTGGGGGGTGCGGCAGGTGCCCTGCCGCATGCTGGGTGTCCTGCCACACGCCTGCCGCACGCTGGGGGTGTGGCAGGTGCCCTGCCGCAGACTGCCGCGCTAACACATGTCCTGCCGTGGGTTTGATATGCGGAAAGTGGGCTATTTTTGATTTTGACTGAGAAACAGGGCTAAATCTGGCATTGACCGTGATAGGGGGGGCTAAATGTGGCTTTTTGCCGGCGTCGTGGTTGTCGCCCGCATCATGGGCGTGGATGAACCCGCGCATCGCGGGTCTGATGTGCGGAAAGTAGGCTATTTTTGATTTTGACTCAGAAACGGGGCTAAATCCGGCATTGACCGTGATGGGGGGGCTAATGTGGCCTTTTGCCGGCGTCGTGGTTGTCGCGCGCATCGTGGGCGTGGATGAACCCGCTGATTCAGCGCGGGTACCGCGCGACGCTGGACCTCTCCGAAGTCCCCACCCCGGCGCCGGCGCACTGCCCGGAGCGCATGCACGAGCTCTTCGTCTCCCACTGGCCATCCACCTGGGCACGCAGGGACAACAACCCGGTCAGGCACACCCTCCTCCGCTGCTTCTGGCCACTCTTCCTGGTGAACACGGTGCTGGCGCTGCTCCGGCTGACGGTGATGTACGTGGGGCCTACGCTGACCCAGAGCTTCGTGAGCTTCACGTCGGCGGCGGAGCGGCGGCCGCTGTGGGAAGGGGTGCGGCTGGTGCTGGCACTGCTTGCGGCGAAGGCCGCCGAGGCGTTCTGCAGCCACCAGTACAACTTCCACTGCCAGAAGCTGGGGATGCAGATCCGGGGCGCGCTCATCACGGCGCTGTACCGCAAGGGCCTCCGGCTGTCGTGCTCCGCGCGGCAGAAGCACGGGCTCGGCATGATCGTCAACTACATGGCCGTCGACGCGCAGCAGCTCTTCGACATGATGCTCCAGATACATTACCTCTGGCTCATGCCGCTCCAGGTACGTGCAATCCGCGCTGGCATTATTACTGATTGATTCATATTCCTATACTTGATCATGCATGGTGCCACACCATGGTACTCCCTTGCATGTCGATACGCGTTCGTGCGTTCTATTCCAACTTTTTGGATCATACCGATCTTCTCGAATTTCTGTGGAAAATTGAAGGCATTTTTATGTTCCAAACATACCATTTTTAGCGTACTAGTAATCGTGCATGTGTAACGCACGTCTTGACTAACATAATTTAAATATTAAAAATATATTCTAACATTTATAAATATAGTTTTCTATTTATACATGTATTCTACCGAAAATGATGTTTAAGTGGCTACAAGAACTTACGAATGAAGATGGTACAAAAAGAAAGTAGACACTATTGTTCCTATGAAATAATAAAGAATGATGAATATGTATTGTTAAAAAAATAACATCGAATATAACCAATGACATAATACAAATGCTTCTCGCTCAATCTATTTTTCAGATCGCGGATTGTCCTGGACTGCAGTGGCGAGGAGGACACGCTGTCGATGTTGAGATCGGCGAGCAGCGCGTCAATCTCGTTGACGTGGCGCAGCTTCCGCTAGCACGTGAGCTGCTTTGGCTAGCGATGGTGGTGGGGTCATGCAAGGAGGAGGAGATTGCTGGCGGCGACGGCGTCGCGCCCTCCGTGACGCAGCTGCGTGTGCAAGGTGGAGGCCCACGAGGGGAGGCCGGTGTGGAGGAGGACGCGGTAGAGATCGTCGGGTGGTAGGGTGGACAATTGCGGCAGGGTGGCGCTTGGCGGTGGCAGGTGCCGACAGCGGGAGGAAATGGGACGGCGGTGGTGCAAAAAGGGGCGGCAGCGGGAGGAGATGGTCCCGCCCCTGTGTTCTGGCGCCGCGCATCCTGCACGCCTTTGCCGCTGTTGGGGCTCGTCGGCTTCTTGTCGGCAACCGTGTCAATTGTAGAGTGAAAGAGACAGTGATGCACAAGCGATACGCTGGGAGGGTGGCGAGAGGAGCGTGGGATCAAGGGAGGGGCGGCGCAGCCTGGATCAGCATAGGCGGGATTATTGTTTCGTCGGATGGTATAGCCAGACCATCTATACTGCATTACGTCGAAGAAGACAACGACAGTGGCGCACGGGCACGGCCAAAGGGTGGCATGAGCGGCGGCGGCCACGCGTGGTGCATTCGGAAGAGAGGGTGCTAGAGGGTATAGCAGTGGCAATGGTGGGTAATTGCTATCAATTTTAAGTAAGGACAATGGTGGGTAATTACTTTCAACTTTAAGTAAATGGCATGGTGGATAATTTTTAGATGGCAGACCATCAAAATAATATTAGCCATTGGATGAACATGATCAAAATAATATTAGTCACAGATAAGAGGGGAAAGCTCTCCCTTTTATAAGGTAGTACAGATATAGATGTTTCCATTTGTCAAGTTGAATATGGATTTCTGGTGTTTTCTCTGATAAATTTTCTTGCTTGTTCCTCCATTAGATCATATCTATGGCTGTGGGCAGTCCTTGAACAATTCGTGGATGAGCTGGCTGCATCGGCAGCACGAGCGCGCTGCACTTAGGTGAATGTTATTCTTCACAGTCGCTGATATATATATGAACATCTTGTCTGAAACTTTGAGGTGTTACATATATATGGTTATTTCAGGTCAGGAGCAATAATAGCAAATGTGAAGGGCTACTTTGTTTGGTCATTCTTTGATGTGTTGGAGCTTCTAGTGGCCTATTATTCACGATTTGGCCTACAAAATGTCGACTTCTAGGATTGCAAGCTGCCAAGGCAGCCAGAGCTCTCTGCTCAGTGATACTAAGTTCTTGAGGGCTGAAATTGGGATAAACATATGGAACATGGTCATATACTCGAAAATGAGCTGAAGTGTTGCATAGAGATACTCAGATTGGAGGGGTTGAAGAAACAAGCAAAAGATCAGTGTGTTGCTTGTCATTTTGTTTTCCAGTTCGTGGAATTTCTTTTTAATCGATTTTTTGCTGCTTGAGTTACTAACTCAAACAGAATCCTTGACAGTTTAAACATTATATAATTGTTGTTCAACTGAAATAAATGGCCGTGCTTTGCCAACTCAACGTTCTGAACTAGCAGTAAGCAATCTCTACAGCGAACTATCAATTTCATGCAACTGGATTCTTGTGACCAGTAAACTTGGCCTTGAGTATTGTGATAGTGTACTGGCTGATGCCATTGTTGTTATTGCCTAGTGTCTGTTGCAAGGATCTATTTGAAAAATATTGGCCCGTGACCTTTGTACTTTTAAATGACGGCGGAGATTGGAATTACTCCCTCCGTGTGACAATATAGGCTGTTTTAGAATTTATGTTAGTCAAACATTTTTAGCTTTAATCACTAATATAGAAAAACATACCAACATCTATAACAATATATTGATATTATTAGATCTATCAAGAAATATATTTCCATAATGTATACTTAGTTTTATTTAAAGTAATATATATTTATAAAAATCGATAGTCAAAATGTCACATTGAAGATCGTTTAATATCTAGATCCACTTATATTGTGACACAGAGGTAGTACGTTGTGAGCATTGAATGTGCTTCGTCTGCTTATCTGGTTACCTTTCCTTTTCAAATGATGGTGAGGAAACAAGAAAAATGAAATGAAATTGGGGAGAATGCCCGTATGACAGGCATTTTCCTGCTGCTGCTGTCAGCAACTTGCAAATAATTTTTGTTCCCTCCAGATGGATGTACAGACTACAGCCTCGATTTCAGTTGAGATAACCATTGCATCATATCTGAAATACACTGACAGTTTATGGAAGAACCAGTTTGTTGGAACTTACCCGTAAATGCAGAAAATCATGAATTGAGTATGTAACAGTTGCTCTATAAATTTGGTCGAGAGATTGGAACACATTGCTTTGCTAGACCATGTGAAATGAATTCGCTTTCCGTGTGAAATGGTTTTGTTACGCGGGGTCAGCAGTATAAGCGGCGGCGCTGCTCTTAGACGCACGTCAGGCGGGCCAGCGGTGCAAGGAGGATTTGTTTCAGAAAAATTAGTTACCAAAATTAGAAATTGTATCCTTAAAGATTAAATTGGTTTTAGATGCCTTCATCTATATAAAGGGGCATCACCTATTAAATAAAGTAAACGAGAAGTTAACCCTAGTTTCTCTTCGTCTCCTCCCTCTCCACCGTCCCAATCTTCAGGACATAACAGTTTTGGTATCAGAGTTAACGATCTCCGCCGTGCCTGCCACCATGAGAATGCCCATGGATCCCAACAGACCCCTCACCATCGAATTCCTTGATCAATTCACTGAGTGCATCCTTGCTGAACTACGCGCCGACAACACCAAGCTAGTAGCCACCACGGAGCAAGTGACCAACCTCTCCGCCCGCATGCAGAACCTGGAGGATCAGCAGAAGGTGCATGATCTCGCCATTGCATGCAGAAAAAAACCCTGGGGAACACCTCACCGGCCATCACATATGAGTTCTTGGCCGTGCTCCCTCACGTCCCCCCTCCCGCGTCTTTCATCGCATTCCTCGTGGCCTAGTAGAAGGACGAGAGGTGCTCCCACGTCGGCTCAGCCTCCACGCGCCGTTTCGTGGCCGCTCCAGCGGGTGGCATTCCCACGTCGAGGACGGCCATGCAGATAGCCGCCCACCCTGCCTTCACAAGCTCGAGTTCACGATGTAGGATGGGGAGGGTGATCCTCTTCCATGGCTTAATCGGCGCGAGTAGTTCTTCTCCGGCTAGCACACTCGGGAAAGCGACAAGATTTAGCTCATGTCCTACCACTTGACAAGGTTGGCCAACTTGTGGTACTGCCACATGGAGCAGAAGCACAGCCACCGGAGTCACCGGAATCATGAGAGGACTTCATCGCCCACCTCAGTCACTGGTTCAGTCCACCTTCTCAGAGCAACCTGTTTGGCTAACTCATCTTGCTTCGCCTCTCGGGTACACTAGCTGATTATCAGAAGCAATTCATGTTTTTCATCTCGCATTGTAGGATCCTGCCAGACGACGAGGGACACGACATATTCGTCAATGGGTTCGATGAGCCACTCAAGACCAAAGTACTCCTCTTGAAACCTACAATGCTCGAGGATGCCATGGACATCAACATCTCATGGCGGTCACTACAGCTTCCACCTCGGCATGCCCTAGCCGCTCCGCTCACTCCACTATCGTTACAGCAATCTCCATTGCTCCCGCTAGTAGACCTAGTGATGGTGTTGCATTGATTGCCTTCAGTAGCTATCGTACATTCAAAAACTCTCCCCAGTTGAGATGGAAGAACGGTGCCACTAGGGACTCTGCTACAACGGTGAAAAACCCTTTGTCCCCGGTCACCACTATAAGATATTATTTATGTTGTAGATTGCCGAGGACTTCGGTGTCGACGAGCCGGGCCACGATTCAAGGCCAACCAAACAACCTCAAATCTCCCTATTAGCCTGTCCGCCACCTGCAATTCCTGCATGATGTAGCTACGCATCATTGTGGGTGGCATCTCCCTCATCGCCCTCGTCGACACCAGCTCCAGACACAACTTGGCTTCTGAGCTAACCGGGTGCGTAGGACTCATGGCACAAGCGTGCGGGTCTCTCCGTCACTGTCGCTAACGGCGACCGCATCACCAGCAATGGCGTCTGCTATTGTTGATGCACAATATTTCTGATATTTATCCCCTGATATTCTCGTAAAAGGCAAGGTATTGTGGCCTTTTAATACAAATTAGCGTCTATACTAATCTATTTCCACAAGTTTTGGTGTGTAAACTTGTTTTGTAGGAAATAAAAAATTTCTCCTAGAAACAACAAAAATATAATAAAGAAAATAATCATCGTCCAACAGACCTTTTCTGGACCCACCAATCACCGCCAAACATCATCCGTGGAGCTTCATTGATCCATCGTTGGACGCTGGGAAAAGGAGAGGCGCCAATCACCATTTTGGCTAGGTCGGCCGGCCTAACCCCTCAGGCCAGGCTAGGCCAGGTCAGAGGTCTGGTTGACCCAGCCCCTAGATTGGCTGGCCTAGAGCTCTAGGTTGGTAGTCCACTAAATTCACCTAGGGAATTTACCGGGTCACTTGGGGAGCCGGTCACGCATCTATCCTTCGTGCCACCCATGGACCAAGCTCCATCGTTGATTAAGAATCGGCCGATCCCAGGCCCCAGACTAGGTTGCCCAACCCCATGGCAACCTAGCCTAGGTCAGCCAACCCTGCCACAGGAGCTACCACGTGGAGAGGGATTGATCGACCTAGCCAGGGTTGATCGGCCTATATAATCCCCCCTCCACTCCTTCACTCAACGTCACCAAGCATCACCATTCTCTCCTCTTCAAGGTGCCACCTCACTTGTAGTTCTAGTAGAGTAGTGTAGATGACACCGGAGTTGCAAATGTAGTATAAGAGGAAGAGTTAGCTTGTGAGCCAAAATTCTGATGAAATCCTCTTTAGTATCACGGGAGGGAAATTGAGAGTGAGAGAGAGAAAGAGAGAGAGAGAGAGAGAGAGAGAGAGAGAGAGAGAGAGAGAGATGAAGGAGAAGTCATTCTCTGAGGAGGCCAGTCTATTCTCTAGATGACTTCAAGAATGTTTGTCTAGTCTATGGAATAAAAGTTCATTTCTCTTTTATGTCGGTAATCCTAATATCCTTTCTTTAAATTCCGTATTTATTATTTTGGTTTGAGCTATTTATCTTTAGGCATATCCAGCCGTACGCGATATCGACTATAGGTGACGATCATAGTCGGTAGTGGGTTCTTACTTAAACGTGGTGCTTAGGTTCGTAATTCCCTGGAAGGACTAAATGCTTATGTAAGATTCCGATTTGGTGATGGACAATGACACTAGGAGTAATTTTCTTAGGTGAAAATATGGCGTGCTCCCACCGTTAGTGGGAGATAAATCCCCAAGTTTAAATAAAGCTCAGAACTAGGTTATATAGATCAGAATAAAACCCGAGACATAAGGAGACTACTCTACTCGATCCTTCCTTGCTGGAATCTAATCCTGCTATGGACTCCGGTTAGCTAGCTACCTATTAGTTGTTACTTGTGTTGGTCGGCAACCCCCCTCATCTGGTTATCATGCAAGTTTGTCTCTTTCGTTCTATCTCTTGACCGGAACACGAGCGACGCTTGAAACCTCACCATCCGCCATCAAACTGCGTTACCATGGCTACTGGCTGTCCCGTCATGCACCATCTTGCCAAGAAGCTTCATGACGTTGTAAGGAACCTTCTAGCCAAAGGAATTGAGCCAAAGTGCTCGGAATTGCCAGATCCCTTCTCTTCTTCCTCAACTCCAGTCGCCATCCACCGTCACCATCGGTTTGCGCTGCTTTGACCTCCTTCACCATCATCGAGGCCTTCGTTGAGTTCGTGGTGAGCTATTGATTCCTTTGCACATATTATTTTTGCCTGTGCATATCCTTTGCCGGCCTTCGGGCCGAGCATTACTGTCGACCTCTGTATTGGGTCACTGCTTGCGATGCTTCGATGAGCCTAGGGCTCCGCACTGGTACCCTCGAGCGCAGAGTTAAAATTGAAGGAAACCACATTGAACAACTTCAAGGCTAACATTGAATCATGAAGTTGTTACAGTAAGTCTTCCAGTTAAGTATGTCAATCAAAACATTAGCCTTACCGGGTTGGTAATAGAGGCCTACATCGTAATCCTTGATGTACTACAACCATCTTTGTTGCCTGAGGTTTAGATCGGCTTGGGTAAACAGATATTTGAAGCATGGGCGGGCAGATCTTGTGACGTCTGTGGCTTCCCAGGGGTGTGGTGGCAGTCCTCCTTGCGAGGACACTCCGTTCAGGTGGCTTGCATGGCGAGCGGCAGCTCGCGGGCTGATTTGGCCGCCCTGGAGTGGGTGGCCAGATCTGGCGGCATCTGCGGCTTCTTGGCGGCCTGGTGGTGGTCCTCCCGGTGGTGGCGCTCCGCGGGGGCGGCTTGCATGGAGGGCAAAGGTGCTGGCTCCGGCTCGGCCAGTGGCTGGCGTCGACGGTTGGCTAGAGTGCCGATCTAGTCACCCAGGCGTGGGCGGCTAGACCTGGCAGCATCTACAGACTCCCGGTGGCCTGGTGGCGGTCCTCCCGGTCGTGGCGCTCCGCGGGGGCAGCTTTCATGGAGGGTAGATGCGCTAGTTCCGGCTCAGCCGGTGACTAGCATCAACGGCTGGCTGGAGTGCGCATCTGGCCACCTAGGCGTGGGCGGCTAGATCTGGCAGCATGGGACGAGTGGGCCTACAGCTCTCCAGGGGTAGCTCTAGAGAGCAGTGCATGAGGGCCGGGGCGATGATGGTGGAAGGTGGCTCCAGCAGTTTGGTAGTGGTGGCTCTGCGGTCCTGCGACGATCTTGGCTGGGCAACTAGCTGTTACTGAGCTAGTGGGGCTGGTTCTAATGCGGCCATTTATGGTGGTCACGCGGCCTATGGGTGGACCGATCAGTGCAGGCAGGAGGAGCTTGGGGCAACCCCGGGTGAAAACCTTATTTGACCTTGGTCGGAATGGTGGCGATGATGCCTACAAGCACCACCTGCCTCCTTGGAGGCATCACCGTGGTGTTGCACTTATGTCCTCTTCCTATCATCTATGCTCCGAGGGAAAACCTCATATCTCGATTTTCTGGATCGGACGATGGGCTCTTCTGTGCCGTTTCTCTCCTTGGAGGCATTGTCTCAGAGCTGGTTGTGGCTGGGGGGACCGGTGGTTGGAGGTATCCTGGATCTTTGACTTGTGAAAGGTGGTTTTGGTGGGTGACACTCTCAGCCGTCACAATGGGCTTTGTCGGGGTGAGACTTGCATATTTCTCCTATGAAGCTTGTAGCAAAATCGGAGCTGCCTTGTTCTCGACACATTAGCTATGAACAATTGGCAAGGCTGGCTTGGGCTTGGTGCGACCATTGCAGGTGGTGCGTTGGTGGCCGTCTGGGGTGAAGTTAGAGTCACTAGTTCAAGAGCAATGGGTAATGACAATGACGTTGGTAGATGGCCTCAACGAATGGTTCTTCTCAGCAGTGTGTGTCAAGTCAGTGAGAACGGGGCTGAGATCACGTGAAAACATGGGCTGGCGACAGAGAAAATGGTGGAAACTGTGAAGAACGTATCCACAGAGGAAAAACGCCCGGCTCCGGGGAACGGCGGAGAAAGTATGCATGGAGGAAAAAAGCCCGGCTCCGGGGAACGGCGCTGAGATCACGTGAAAATGTGGGCTGGTGATAGGGAAAACAGTGGAAACGGTGGAGAACGTATCTGGAGGAAAAAACCTGGCTTCGGGGAACGGCGCTGAGATCACACGAAAACGTGGGCTAGTGACAGGGAAAACGGTGGAAACGGTGGAGAACGTATCCATGGAGGGAAAAGCCCGGCTCCGGGGAACGGCAAAGCACTGACTTGACACACACTACTGAGAAGAACCATTCGTTGTCAAGTCCGTGTTGGTGGCTAGGTTGGCTGGTTGTAGTTGTTGTTTTCGCCCATTTTCCTTCTAATTAACTGGATAACACTTTTTCCTTTTTTTAGAAACATCGATTACATCAGGTAGACGCATACACGCACGCACACCGTCCTGCTGTGATCTCGCTCACCATTTTGATGCTCTCACCATGCACCGCCACCACTGTCGCCGGCATCGATGCCACCCAAACCCACCATCTTCCACTGCCACGTGGGTCGCTGCGCAGTGTGGAGAGCGTCGCCTTCAGCGCCAAAGGCCATAGGCCTTACAGCGGTGTCTCTGGCAGCCGCGTCCTCAAATGGAACAGTGAGGCGGCCGGCTGGATGACCTAGACCTACAGCCCCGGCTACAGCACCGAGACGTGCACGCCGTCCGTCCTCCACCGAGCGATGCTCATGGAGATCCATGCGGTCAGCCCTCGGCTTACGGTTCCACCTCAAGTCCAGGTACCTTTTACGTGGCCAATGCGTACAAAGGGCTCATGTGGGTTGAGCCGGGAGACGGTGAGGCGACGGTGCTGGTCACAGAGGCCGATGGTGCACTGCTCCGCTTCACAAATGGCGTGGATGTTGACCAGGTAACCGGTGAGGTTTACTTCACGAACAGTTCCAAGAAGTACCAGAGATCGCAAGATGAGATGGTCACGAAAACTGGAAATTCCACAGGCCACCTGATGAGGTACGACCCATGGACGGGAAAGATCGTCGTGCTCCAAGCTGACCTCGCTTATCCCAATAGTCTTGCCATTAGCATTGACCGCACACACCTCATGATCTCATTGATAGGACCTACAAGCTACTCAGGTATTGGATTAAGGGTCCCAAAGTAGGCACGTCCAAGCCCGAGCGTCTACTTGCCTAGCTACCCCTACAATGTGAGACCCGATGGGTGAGTAGGATTTTGGATGGCGCTACACCATGAGAAGGAGCTCCCTTTTGGCATCCACAGCGACCTGCTGGCCATGAGGATTGGAGCCGACGATCGGATACTCGAGATGAGAGGACCCAAGAGTGTGAGGGACAGAGATAGTGGAGAGGAAAGATGAAAAACTGTTCATGAGATCCGTCGAGCTACCTTATGTTGTTGCTGTTAAATATAAATAGGGATGATTTTTAATGTGTAATACTCTTTGTAGCGGACATGCTCTCTATTTTTAGATGTCATGCTTAGTTTTTCTTTTCTTTTGTTTCATAAGAGCATGCACAATACAAGTGTTTGGAGAGATGCTTAGCAGAATAAACCGGTTTTTTTCTCGTCACATAGGCTAGCATTGATGCTTGTTTTATGGCATGAATGTTTAATTATGCACCCATACTTAAGAGGTCTTTATGTATTTAATTTTTACTAATTAATATATAATAAATAATCTGAGCACCCTTAAAGAGAAGTTTGCATTGGAGAAAGTAAAATTTGTATAATACTTGATGATGTGGTTATATTCTCTCTCTTTAAACACTTATATATAAACACCTTACATTATATATATCATAAGTGCATTTTCTCATACGCGTTCTGTATTTTACTCTAATAATATATCAAACTATTCTTAATAAAAAACTTGTCGTGAACGTAGTTACTTATTACAATATAGTAGTTATACGACGTCAAAACCATATACTCTAGATAAATGTCCTGCGCGTTGCGTTGGAAAGTTTAGCTATCTTCCTTGTTAAAATTGTGCCAGCTCTCTATACACTTGAAACAATACTACAGAAGTACAGATTGTAAGAAGTGTATGCGTGTGTATATGTGTTGTATATCTCTCGGGTACTATATCAACCAATATTTTGTTCTCCATGCATGTTTTTTAACAAAATGAGTCTCGATGCATGAGGGCCGTAGACGTGTTGATATGATAGGAAGATGCATTAACTTTCCTACCTAGCATGCAATGTACGAATTATAAGTCGCTATAATTTTACTCCTAGCAAATCCCAATTTAAAATTTTCTCTCGCTACCTGGTGCTTTCAACCAAACAACTTCATCTAATATTCCTATGAAAACTCTCGTATTAATGCAATATTTCCTACTATCTCATTAGTAAGGTTTAGTTTACGGTTGCTGATTTATTTTATAATTTATTATAAAAAAAGGTTAAAGAAGTAAAAAAAATTAGTTAAACAAACGATAAATAGATAGAAACTAGTTGGATAAATAAAAATATCATAATCTATCGCAATATCAAATAGAGTTTAAGCGTGAGAATCCTACGATCTAATCTTATGTAATTTTCTTGAAACCAAACGCGTCGAGTGGACTGTGACGGCGGGAAATGTCGGATCTGGAAAACTGATCTGGCGGTAGACTCCTAACCCCTACTTATAATAATTTCATGTACCGCAAACATTCGGAGTTTGAACGGATAATCCAGTGATGTACTCGACGGTCCAATTGTGTCGTCTGCACAAAATTCCGCTTCTTCAAGACTAATACGTATGACGGTCTCCCGTGTCCACTCCGAGACAGGCTTAACCGCTTAAGCAACGAGCTAACGGGCCTCTCCCGAAGCCCATCAAAATCTCTTCTTCCTCGTCCCTCTCCACTGCTCTCTCCCCCAAAACCCTAGCTAACCCCTCTCGCCCCGAAACCCTAGCTACCGATGGGGGGTTCCCGGCGCAAGTTCAAGCGCTCCCGCACCAAGGTGCGCGTGGGTTTGCCGCGCAAGAAGCCGCGCGAGTTCAAGCCGGCCTTCGACCTGCCCGAGGCGCTCGCCGCCGGTGCGGGTGGCGGCGGCCATGCGCCGAGCTGGGACGCGGAGGGCAGCGTGGTGAAGAACTACGCGGCGTTCGGGGTGGTGGCCAACCCCAACCTCCTCGGCGCGCACTCCCGCGGCACGCCGTGCCTCGTCCAGAGCTCCCCGCTGCAGGCGCCCGACGTCGCCGCCGCGCGCGCTCCCGTCGACGAGTTCCACCCCGTCGACACCGGCAGTGACCTCGAGTCCGACGGTCAGCCTCCCATCTCCTCCCCTCCCCTCTCTTCCCCTGATAACTTGGATCGACTCACATGTTTCGTGCAACTTTAGGGGTGAAGGGCGGAGGGCGGTAGCTTCGTCTGGATTGGGAAGTTAGTGAATTGATCATTTATGTATAGGGAAATGTGGCTAATTTGGTTATACTTATGGGAACCTTAGGTACCGTATTAAGTAACTTTGGTGATGCACAATCTGGGGAGATCAATTCGTACGGAGTACTGCAATTTTGCAACCAAGTGTGGTGGTTTAGCTCTGATTCCTGTTGTTCATTTATGTTTGGGCATGATATATATGCTATGCCACTAGATTTGATTCCTTTGTGCTGTGAATGATCGGTTGAACTGACAGATACAATAAAATGGACAATATTCTCATCAAAGTTGTAGGTTTGCTTTGAGATGTTTGTTGTTCAGTCTTTCTTTTGACACTTCACAAAATCCAGAAAGTTTCCGTAAACGGTGACTAGTTTTCCAGCAGACTACTTACAATGGAATGAGTAGTTTCACTGAAATACTGGTGAAGAGGATATAATATTTAGTATGTGCTGTGGCTGTTTTATGCAACAACAAAAAAAGTGCACACGGATTTAGCTTTACATGATTTTGGATAAATTATTGGTCATGTTGGGCTGAGAACTGACATCATAATTAGCATATGATCCTTCAAAATTTGGAAGACAAGCAAATGATACTTTGTAAAAGAGGCGTCATATTTAAAGTTAATTGGAATCAAGGTATTGAAACTAGGTCTACTAGGCCATATACTTGTGCTAGGCACCCTCATCGGTTACTGGTAAAACTGAGTGGGCGAATACAACCAAGTACAAGGGCGATTACCCGTGTAATTACTACAAGGTGATGCAACCTGTGGAGTACCGGTTACCTAGTTTCAGTACCTTGATTGGAATTGAACCGAGCTGGTTCAAGTACCATTAACAGCCTCTAGATTTGAATTTATATTTTAGTTGGTTATTCAGAGTATGCTCAAGCCTGTGTCATGCCTGTTTATGAGCTTTATGCTTGAGTATTCACACGATGATATGTTTTCCAAAAGAGCAACCTGATTTTGGAAGAACAAGACCATTCTTTTCACTTTGGTTAGGAGACAAGTCCCAACAAGGAACAGAAAACCCTTGGTTCTGGCTCCATGACCAGGTTTAGAAAATCTTCGTGCCCTTAGATGTTCTGAAGCCACATAATATGAAAAAACTCATGTTAAAAAATTTGATAGTTTTTAAATTCAAAATTTGAATTAGGATATTTGGGTGATTTTCGAGCAGTAAGCTTCAAAAGAATGAAACCGGCCACAGAGTGTTTTCCCCATAAAACGTTTTTGTAATACCCAAGTCCCATAATACATGGATTTTTCTGTGTATTTAAAAAATGTGCGATGAATTGAAAGTGACTGCTTCTAACATGTGCGTTGAAATGTTACTGTTCTCTAAGTTCTGTTTTAAAGTGTCTGCAGCCTGTTTTAAAATCTGTTCTCTTCTTTTTTCCATCTGCAGTATCTGCAGTCTTATATGTAAGTATGATGATGTACTTGTGTATGATCTCATGGAATTGTTTCTATGTAATGTAGATCTAAAATCTGCGCTTGGGAAGAAAAGGAGGGATGGCAAATCTGCACCTTTGGAACCACTGACTAAAATCCAACGTATTTGTATTGGCAGATTAATCGAGAAGTATGGTGATAACTACAAGGTATAACAACATTTTCAAATATGTTATTCGACTGAGTTTATGATTAAGAAATATCTAATTTCTGAGAATGTACACTGAGAGAGGCATCTTGTTTGCAGGCCATGTTCATGGATACCAAACTGAACGCAATGCAGCACTCCGTGGGTACATTGAAGAAGCTATGCGAAAGATACCATGTTGGTGGAAAGACTATCCTTTATCCGTTGTAGTATCCTACGGGTATCTATAATTCAATTTCAATGTGTACCCTGTTTCTCCCACTAATGGCACATGAAAATTTTGCCTATGAGAAATGTAACTTGCTGATGACTTGTATAAGAATGAGCTTGTTTCATGTTGGAGAATTACCAGTCAAATGTGTTGTTGGCATGCACTCGAGTCTTGACCTCTAGCAAAATTATGAAAGTCGCAAGTAGTTCAGAATTGTTCTGTGTTTCTCCTCGGGAGTCTTGTGTGAATTCAGCGCTAGACAATTGTGATGATTCACAACTTGGTTCATTGCTGTGATTTTACCCATATTCCCATAATATGTTGCTTTACTCGTTAGTGCAAGAATTGTGGGGTATGATCATATGCTACTTCCTGCCAAGCAACGGCGAAGCAAGAACTCGTTGTCACACACGACGGATTGCATGATGAGAAGTGTTCTCCAGCTCTGTCCACTTCAGAAAGTTGAGAGCGTCATAAAAAAGATTCTGGTTCCCCAGGCGTTTGGGATCAACCAGAATATCCATTCGGGGAAACTGCATTTTATTAATTTCGCCAGCGATGAACAAAAGTTAAAATCTTGCTAAACTGCACAAGTCCTGAATACCGTCTGCCTCACGTATTGATTTAGAGATTCCAGCCAAACTCAGGGTCCCCCTCAGAAACTGCATTCGAAAGGTAAGAACACTAGAACAGTTCGAAATACAGGCTTGTTTCATTTGTTCATTTCTTGTCTTCCAAAAGAGCAGATAAATAGCACGATTCTGATCTGAGTTATCAAAGAACAGCTATTTTTCAGTAAACAGAGTTATGATGCAGATAATTTCGAGAACTCTCAAAACACAAAATGTAATTGGAAGAAGCGTAAAGTATGAACTAGAGAAAACTTAGGTTAGTGTGGGTACGCAAGGACTCTGAATCCGATCGACCAGTCTGTCTTTCCAGTCTTGGGCATCTTAAATAGAATCAATGAATTGCCAAAATATCACATTTTCTTGTTTGTTGGCCATCATTTTCATTTGTTAAGCCGGCTACAGTGCAACGAGACCTGGTGCTGACTTGCTCGCTGCTGCTGTTCTGAGAAGAGGACCTTGCATAGCTTACTATGCAGCAGCTAACCATCATCCACAGAAACGATGGTCACCTCTGTAGAAACTGACATCACAAATTCATGTTGCTAAAAATGATAATGCAGACCATCATCTACAGAAGCAAACTCACTTACATAAGGGGGTGTTTGGTTGGGCTTTTCAACAGCTTTTCACTGGAAAAAGCTACAGCCCAACCAAACAGCCAGCTTTTCAGCAGCTTTTGCCAACGGTAGCTGTAGGCTTTGCAGTGTAAATTCAACTGTTTGGAAAAGCTACCTTCTTTCAGCTTTTTGCAATGTGCTGAAGCTTCAGTGCTCATTTTCTAAAATGTTGTAGATTGTTTGGATCAACCAAAAGCCATATGTTCATTTTCCCACAGCCACAACAGTTTTTACAAATAGCCAGCCAACAACAGCTTTGTCAACAGCCACAGCCCAACCAAACAGGCCCTAACAAATTTCAACCATTGATGGATTATCTTTGAAATCTTCACTTCAAAAAGCTGGAAAACACGGTGCAGTTCAAATGAGCTCATATGTTTAAACAGGATCCCTATTTGACTCAACTGAAAAATGTCTAAACATGTTGTCTTTAAACTGAACCAGATATATTTCTAAGGAGCATTGCAGTAAAAGGCAATTTTACTAATTTCAAGTACAAGATAATTCACGCTATATTTTTCTCTGAACAGTCTAAAAACTGATGAATCTGGGCATTACGGACTGCTATATATGGTTTCACATTGGAGTTCCCAACTTCATACTATTTTGTTTACCCGACTGGATCTGACCAACACCCGGGAGGAAACTGCCCGCTGTTATAAGAGTGTTTGCGATGACAAAAGGCTCCATGATAGTAGTCTAGTATGAAACTCTTATCGACAACATCAGAGATGATTTGGAATTCATATGTTGTGGAGTCCTCACTGCATTCCGCCATTGCAAAAGGATGATTAGGAATTCCTCCTACAGAACTATCAGCCAAGCATTCGAACTTTTCAGTGACGGATACCAGTAATGGGTGCAGGCATGGACATGCATGCAATCAGATTTACAGTTAGATGATAAGAGAACATCAGAGAAAGAGAAGCCACCACTCGTCACAATAAACAATCAGAGCTGAAGATTGGACAAAATACTTACTTGAAATAATTGAGGCTACATAGGGTGCTGCAATTAACATTTATCTTTCTGTGCTACTTTCCTACTATCAGGCTATCAGCTATCTGTAAATTTCTGTAAACAATTTTTTACCTCCATATGATACCAAGAATTCTTTGTAGCAAAAGATCACTATATTATTTTTCATAGAACATAGCGAAAGCTCACTATAGCTTTGTAGCTAATAGCCTTTACAAAATAGAACTACATAGATTCAGCTCACTATAGCAGCTATCCAATTCCGAACTATGCATAATACTACCGTGGAAAATCACAAAAGTTAGAAAACCAACAAACACAGGAGGCAGTAAACAAAATAATAAAAAACATTAATAGCAACAAGACAGCAATGGCAGCGACAATATCATCATAGCTTTCATAGACACACCAAAGTGTCAGGAAGACATTGACTAGTAAATTCTCTAAAAAAACATTGAGGCAAAAAAACATCTCCAGTTTAGCCGCAAGAAATGGGCAGCAACTCTCAAACTTGAAATTTAAATAGAGCAGCGCACAACGTCGCGCAGATTGGCCTCGGATGCATGTTATACCCATCCCCTCCCATGACCTATCCCGTCTATGGCGGATACAACAATGGCTTGGGAGCTTACAGCAATGCAATGGCCCTGGCCTTTCACCAGGTTTATTACCGGTAGGATCAGTCGACAATGATGAAATGACAACAGCCAATGATGGTGGCTCGTCACCATGGCCCTGTTTGTTAGTGACTGACTACAACGGTAGGTTCAGTGTGTCCTTAATGCTTACTAAATGCTTGTGCTACTTTGTTCTGTACGGTATTAGCATTCTTGTCTACTTCGCACTGGGAATGTAAATTATGTATGCAGCGTATGTGGACCTTGGGATCTTGTGTTATAATTCAATGTAAAGCACTCTAAAGAAAAAATCGGCATGTAATCCTCGAGCACTGAAACTGGACTTATTAATGTTATCTTATATTAGCTATAATTGTGATGGCATTGGTACGTTATTGTTTCCCTCTGATTATTGTCGAGCATTTTATTGTTGGTATGAGTTGTAGTGCAGCTGTGTATTTGTTAAGACTGTTGGAGAGTTGGTGGTGTGAATGTTCTGATGATTATTACTTCAGGGCTCTGAACCCTCAAGCACGTACATGGTTACGTTCAGCTGGATACCTGGATAAGTGCCATCGGTGTTCCCTTCAATCCCTAGCATTCTTCCGATGATCGCTTGCTTCCCTTGCTTGTTAGTTTGCCCGCATCCTGCTGACCTGCAGTAGTTTCGACTTATGAATCGTGTCCTGCGTAAGATAGTACTGTGTATTTTTCATTTTCTTTTTGAGGATAAAGGATCAAAATGGTCCAGATGCTTATGGATTACATTGTAAAAATTTGTTATATCACAGCTTGTATAGATGGCGCCTCATAAATTGTGAAATTTACAAGCCATATATGTGCTTTCTATTCGAGTAAATTGTTTGCATATATTCTTTCTGTTACGCACACAAACCTAGTTGCTTGCCGAGTTGTTTGTTGCAGTTTTTGTTCGCAAGAAACTAATGATATTTCAGAACAAAGGAGAAGAAATGAAACGACTGCAAAATTAGACTGTAGTCTGTAGACCGTGCGCATTTGATTCATCACCACCGAACCAAGATGTTCATTAAACCATATGCCACATCGATCCAGAGAGACTTGAAACAACCCTGGAATCCAAACATAATAGACGCAACTATGATAGGGTATGCTTACATACATATATGCATCCATGGCTCGCTAAAGAGGGACTCAAATATATCTAGTTGAGCCTAGGAACTCTTTGATGCGGTCTTCCAGCTGCTGCATGACGGCCTCCCAGCGTCCTAGAAAAAGTACTTATCAGGCTTCTCCCATAGAGTGTAAAAGTACTCCGAATTACCATCCAGTTGCTCGCAGTACCCCTTTGGATCAATACTCTTGCAGCATGGCATCAGCTTGTGCTTCAACTGCTTGGCCAGCTGTCCGCCTCTACCTATAAGCATGCAGACCAAACAAAATTAAATTGTGTATATACATTTAGTTCAAGCTAACGACTTATTAATTGAGAATCTCATGTAGTAACATATGCATGTAGATTTATACCATCGGCGTGATGTTTGACGATGTTTGTCAAGGCAATGTTGAGGTTGACTACGAGCAAATTCTCCTGTGCACCAAGCTTCTCTTTCAGGTAATTGTTGTGAGTGGAATTGCCCATGTTGCCTCCATCGCCACAGCTGGTGTAGTTTTTCACCCTGGACTACGACGGCATGCAGCCAAGGGGGTGTAGGTTTTTCACTAGAATCTTCTTCACAACGAGCTCCTGCAGCCGCTCCATGTTCGTCGTGATCTCAGTCGTCACGTTCTCGATAAAAGCGGTGATCTGCATGCATGACAAGTCAGTAAGATTGATGCAGGCAGGTTGGTCGATCAGTAGGTGTGTGTCCTTCAATCTACTACCGACGAGCGCATGGTCATTGCCGGAGATGGCAACGAGTGCGACGAAGTTTCTAAGGTGCCTTTCCGAGATGATTTCAGCATCGACCATCCTAACGAAAGTGTCAACCAGCATGTCGAGGGTCGGCACCTCTTGTGGCACATCAAACACGCCGGCGCCACCGACGGTGAAAGTTATGCTGGACGGGTCACAGCAGCGCTTCCTCATGAGCTTTGCCCCAACATGTCTGCTACAACAACCAATTGGAAGAGATCATAGCCGAGATTAGGATGCATGAGACTCATCAATTAATGTATCATTAAACATTTTCAAATATAGTTAATTTGCTTGTACTTCACCAAGATTAATCCATCAAAAAGGTATACACGAGGCGACGTGCCAATGATATCGGATTGAACCATGAAATCGGAAAAGCGACACATTGCGTTGTAAGAGCCACCGTAGAGGTAGTACCATTGACACGACAACTCCTAACTAGGATCCATTTTCGGATGGTTCCCGTTGCCCACGAACGAATCCCCGAACACGAACATGTTGTACCCATGAAAGATGTGTCGGAACTCCACGCGAGCAGCTGTCAATTGTACGTGCATGCAAGCAAAACATTAGCATTCCTTAGAAAGTGTGCTAATTAACAATCTAGAAATGCATCTATAAGGAACACATATACATGCATGCGCACCATTATTAAGAACAACGAGGAGGCAGACAACGAGGGAGAGAATCAACTTGAGCTTCGTGGCTGCGGCTGCGGGTTAATGGACCAGCAAGCAGAGACGGCGTGCGTGGTGCGGAGGTGAGTGCAAATGGTGCATCCATGCTCACCTACATATAGTCACAAGAGGATAAGTGAGTTCAACTGATCTTTGATTTTTTTTCCTGTTGTTGATACGTTGTCGATGATCTTTATCTTGACAGGTGAGCCCTCTCATCCCCCAGTCGCGCTGTATGCAAAACCGCCCGTAGCTCTAGGCAGCATGCCTGCAAACCGCTAGTTTGTTGGAGTGAATCCTAACACCGTGTGTCTCTAACTGGTTGTAGGGCGTGTACTTCAGTACTTGGTGGTGCCAGACTGCCGCTGCCCGTACGTGCGCTCTTTCATGCAGGTTTGGGCATTCGGTACAAAATAGACATTGGCACGATCGATGATTTTACTCCTATGACGAGCTCACTACAGAGTTGGTCCAAACAATTAATAGGCCCGGGACGAGTTAAAAACAATATTTCCCACTTAACTATACATTTTTTATAACTTGTTCCTCAACATAAGATCTTAACTAGTATATTTTTCTATTATACCTAGCATAATGTTGCATCTAATATTAAGATATGATGCTGTTTTATTACGGTTCTAACGTTTATCACACTTGCGCTAGATTGAAATCTTATTTAATTTTGCAAGAGAAGTTATTTTTTTTTCTTGAATATAGTTTGAGATATTACCACTTAAGAAAACTTTCTCTCGGTTGGATCACCTTAAATTTGAAAGTGCATCTTGACTCTCTAAGTGAGTTTTGATGATTAACGATAAAACAGTTAAAGAACTAATGTGTGTATCAAGATGTTGATCAAGTATTTGGTCTCAAGACAAGTTAGAACAACCGTTTACAACTCCTAAAAAGATTGAAAAAGAGACGGCATGAAATCGAGAAGGTTAAGAATATTTTTAGTTCTTTTAGTAAACCATTGATCACATTGAGTATAGGATAACCATACTATAAACACTACTACAAAAAATATCATCCGAGACACTTGCGCATAATTGCCTCGGAAAATACTTATCCGAGACAGTTGTAAAATATAATTGTCTCGGATATCAACTCCCCAGGCAAACCGTTAACCGCCTCGGATAATGATGATATAGAAGATCATTGAGAAATTATAAGTGTCTCGGATAATGATGATATCGAGACGGCAGACTTGGGGAGTTGATATATAGTCCCCACAAATACCAAAAATCCTATTTTCGAATCTAACTCCGTCTCCTCCCTTAGATCCAAAATCCCCGTAACTTCCCAACTCCTTCTTCTCACCGTGGCGGCGCAACCCTCTTCTCCCCCGGCGGCAGCCCCCTCTGCTCCACCTGGCGGCGGCACCCCTCTCCTCTACCCAGCAGCGGCGTCCCTCTGCTCCACACGACCGGCGGCGGCGCCCTTGCTCCACATGACCAGTGGCAGCACCCTCTACTCTGCCCCCACGTGCCGCTCCCACAGCCGACCGCGAGGAGGCGCACAGAGGGTCAGGCTCGGTGCCCCCACCGGCGGCGCGTCTCCTCTCAGAGTGCGGTTCATCCGAAATATTTCGAACCTTTCAGAGCTTTTGTCCAGTTAAGTTCCTATTGTCAGGAAATTCCAAGTGAAGATCATCCGGACTATCCGAAGTCCACTCAATAGCTTTCTTAGAGTGTTTCATGTTATCGGGAACTTCCGAGTGAGGTTTGTCTAGACACTCTGAGTGGCGACAAAGCTTTAGTGCCGAAGCCCTGACTTTGTCCGAACATTCCAAAGGAAGTTCGTTTGGAACCTCCGAGTGAGGACTTAGCCTTGTCCCAGTGCTTTCTTTCTCCAGACCTTTGTGGTCCGACACTTCCAAGGAAACCAAGTTGGCTCTGCTTTTACCTATCCGAAACCTCCGAGTAAGGATCTCCCAAAACCTTCGTGTCGATTTGTGTTTCGAGACAGAATGGTTATTTTCGTTTGGAACCTATGAGTTGTTTTATTCCAGACACTCCAGGTCTTGGATTTTCCTGAGGTTTTGAATTGTTCGATATGTCCTAACTATGCGCTTCGAGCATTGTTTTTCTCCTAAAGTAGCCGTTATGCTTGAACTCACGATCCTCTGAGTGTGGTTTCTTTGCGAGTAATAGCTTGATTTTTCAGGGCAGCCTATATAAGCCATCACCCCTCTGGATTGAAGTGCGGCGACCCACATACTACCCTCTTGGATAATATGCTGGTCTTTGACATATTGTAGACAAAGTGCCTTCTCATCCACAATATATCATACAGAATAGCACATCAGAAACATTGCAGCGGTCTATATATTACAAACTTAATTTACAAACTCAAAATTAATATAACATAAAGTCTTACAAACTTATTCCCAAAAGCACGAGGAATTTAAAACCATTATCACTTGGTTACAGCAAAAGCCTTAACTACAACTCTCGACTCACCTGGCCTATACTTCTACTCAGTGGTATTCTCGTCACGGATCTCGACGTAGTAGTCGATGCCTTCGTCTTTCTTCGTCGATGTCTGCTCTTCGGGAACTTCCTCTTTGACTTCGACGTACACCACCTCTGTCTCCGCTGCCGGCTCACAGTCTAATCAAAGGAATTAGAGTAAAGGGATGAGTACAAAAGGTACTCAACAAGTCCAGGAATAGCAAAGAGGTGTTTGATGCACTATCTACTGAGAACAACAATGCTCTCCAAAAGCAATGTAATTTTGTAAGGTAAGAGAGTCAAATTTTAATTTAAGAGATTATGATCTCATGCCTTACAGGCTGCTAGGATCCTCGATGGATCCATTTCCTGCCGCGTTCGCAGTTCCAACCAGGAACATGGAGTGACTAAGCCACACTTTCTTACACTCTGCAGAGGTGCGCAACTGTACCCACAAATGACCAATAGTCGTGGTGTTCACGTCATCACATGCACAACCAGACCGTAAAGTCACAGAGCCGTTTCACCGCCCACTCAGTCATACCCCGTGTCGTAGTCCCGCACAACAGGCCAGGTACTACCGATCTCATGTTGATACTACAGATCCAACGCATTGTGGTTAGCTAACGGCTAACACCACCTTCCCAACAGTTGATATTCCAGATCCAACTATTGAGGTCTTCCTTTCCCGGGGGAGTATGACCTATGGCAAAGGTACTTTGGCTCAGCCCCGCCCATACAAGGCATGTGGTATGCACGATCACTACGACGCTTAAGCACAATTGATCATTTGTTGTCTTAACCTTATATGAATAAACCCATGTGATGAAATCCACCTTCCGATGTGCCCTAGGCACATTTTCAGGATTTCACCACCCACCATGATCACGCCCAAAAACCGGCGATCAAATAAAACAACAATTGATTCATCTTTAGAAAATAAATTTTCATTTTGTGCATGTTATAGACGAGAATGAAATTTTTGTAAAACGTTCTCAACGGATATGAACAATAAACTGGACTTGCCTGGTAACGGATAGGTAGTGGAGTTCGACTGGTCTACTTGCTGAACTCCGGTCTCTGATAAAAAGGTAATAAAGTCCGATAAGGACTTGCTCCAGAAAAATTTCCGAGTATGAATGCAAATGACATGGCAATGTATGAGAAACATATCTCAAATGCAAGAATGTGAATTCATAATTTCCTTGCATACCCTTTGAATCATTTTTAGTGATTTCAAAGGAAGTAACATTTTTATCATTTCAATTCCATTTGCATGACATAGGAACTTCATGTTAATCTCTTATATTTGTTTGGCTTGGGATTGGAAATCATTACACTACATATTTTTTGTTTTTTGTTTTTTAAGTAATTAAGTTGAGATTTAGCATATGTCTTGTGACAATAACATGACAATCATTCTTGTTGAGATTTCTTCCTCATTTTTCAATTAAAGAAACAAAGAGAGAAAGAAAATAAATATATTCTAAGTAATTGAAGACTTACTCACAATTTGTGAGTGAACTTTTACTTTGAGGCTTTGCTTTCATTTTCAAAAAGAAAAACAAAAAAAAGATATAATGACTTAACTTATTTATCACTTAGCTTAGAGATTTAACTTAAACTGGTCTGCCAACCCATGGCTGACCCAATAGGCCCATTCGGCATCTCCTTATTTCTTTCCTTAATCTTTTATTCCTTCTTTGTTTTTCTTTTTCTTTTTTATTCTCAGCCACTCGATCAAATCCCTAATCTCAGCCCTCATACCCCTGCACATCTCCTACTCTCCTCCCTACCTCCTCTCTCTTGAGCACGCTGCCGCCGAATGTGTCGCCTCCGCCCTGGTCCAACGCCGCAGCCGGCGCCGCTGCGCTTCTCCGCTTCTCTCTCTTTCTCGTCATCTCCTACCCCCACACGCCTCCACGTGCCGCCACCACTCGGTGCTCTGCCGCCACTTTCCATGGCCTCGGATGCCGCCGCCATGAGCCCAGGGCTCGGGCCCGGGGTCTCACCGGTTGGCGCCTCCGCTCTTCACCCCAAGCCGGGCACCACCGTGTTCACCTTGGCCTAACGCCGCTGGTGCTCGCACCTGCCGTTGAGGTCGTCCCCATCACCGCCTTGCCTTGCTTCGTGCAAGCCTCCCCTTCACACCACTCGGCACCGCCATCGCCAGACGGCACGGATTTGGTCATCGTTGCAACCGCGCCGGTGGCGTCGCCTCTCCAGGTAAGCCCCTTACCCCTCTTCTTTTCCTCTCCCTCTATTTCTTCTCTTCTAGGGTTTCTCTGTGGTGATCCGATTAGTACTTATTCACTGCAGACAGCATGACTTGATTTGGTTTATACCTAATTGAGTTAAAGAATGGCCCAAGCTTGTATCCGTTGATGCCTATACTTGCTTGATTTCATATGATTTGATTTACTGGTATTGTTGTCCTGATGCTATAGTTGATCTACAGGCTTTTAAGTATCTTTTGCTAATTAGACTGAACCAATTGAGGTGACTAAGAACTGATCTGGACATGTGCTACCTGATCTCAGCTCACTTCCCCTTAAAGTTCAATCTGATGCATAGCATATCTGAGATTGCTATTAATTCTTTTATTTCTGATAGAACAGATGCTATCCTTGATATAGTTTACTTTACTTCCCAACTATATGTATATATTGGCTATTGATCTAAGAACAGATGCTAACTTGATCTTTAGTCATTTCCTTGTTTTCTAATTTCAACATATATTGGTATCAGTTTATTAAACTGAAGAACAGGTGCTCGTTCTTGATCTAGATTACTCTATAATAAAGCTTTGGTTGAAATTTTAGAATTGCTATCTTAGCAATTCATTTGAGAAGGACAAATGATATTCTTTAATCCTTGGATTAAAGGCTTCCCACAATGGCCCCTTTCTCCACTTCAACGCCGAAGCCGCTGTTGCGCACAGCCGGGGAGAAGCTGCCCCTTTGGTTTAGCTTCGGCTGTTGTCAGGACAACGCACCGCTGAAGCTAAACCAAACAGGGGCTAACAACCACAACCCAACTAAACAGGCACTGCAGAACAGTCCCGACCAATCAAGCAGATCAAATGAGTCCGTGGAACATACATAAAGAAAATGGAAAACATCGCAGAATCTGACTGGTGTTGCTTGCCATTCAAACCAGATACTAATGACGTTCAGCTCATTCATGGTGGTCCCTGAACCATACAGCAGCGTACACAGGAGGCAGCAAACTACAAAGCAAGCCATCCACTGACATACCAAAAGTGTACGGTAGAAATTGACCTGTTCCTTTCAAAGAACCGTGAGGCAATAAATCAACTAGTCGAAAAACTAACATCAATTAGACGAACACATAACAGGAATCAGTAACATAGCAGCAGAAATGCATCATTACTGTTCTAGATCTCAGTTTCCCAAAAGCAGCACCACATAATTCGATTCTTACAACAAACGAGTCAACTACACACTGGCAATCATCCATCGATTTCCATCCAGAACTACTACTACGTGCAGATGACCAGAGCCAACAATCACTAAGAAACAGCAGCTAAGTAGAACTACTACTAGACTAGATACAGGTAGCAATGCAACCTAAGAGGAGGTGAACTTGGTGACGGCTTTGGTGCCCTCGGAGACGGCGTGCTTGGCTAGCTCCCCGGGGAGGACGAGGCGGACGGAAGTCTGGATCTCGCGGGAGGTGATTGTGGGCTTCTTGTTGTAGCGGGCGAGCTTGGCGGCCTCTCCGGCGAGCTTCTCGAAGATGTCGTTGATGAAGGAGTTCATGATGGACATGGCCTTGGAAGAGATGCCGATGTCCGGGTGAACCTGCTTCAGCACTTTGAAGATGTAGATCTTGTAAGTCTCCACGCTCTTCTTCCCCTTCTTCCTCCCCCTCTTCGCCCCCTCGCCGCCGCCCTCCTTGGACGCGGTCTTCCCCGCCGGCAGACGCTTCTCCGCCTTGGGCTTCTTCCCCGCCGGGGCCTTCTCGGCCTTCTCCGCGGCGGGCTCCTCCTCCGCGGGCTTCTTCGCTGCTGGCTTCTTCTCCGCCTTGGGCGCCATCGATCGCTGCTTCGAGAGGAGAAGGGTGTTTTGCTCTTGGGGTCGAGTGGGGAATTTGGAATGCGATGTGGGTATTGGAGGAGGCGGGGTGGTGAGTTTATAGAGGGTGAGAGATGTGCGCTGATTGGTGGAGCGGTAGGTGTCGCAGATCGGTGACGTGGAGGGGTAGGAGGCGTCCGACGCTGCTTCGTGCGGACGGGCGAGATGCGTTTGGACGCGGATCGCTGACGTGCCCAAATGTGAGCGGGATCGGGAAGAAGAGCAGCTTGTTTTCGTCGCGGGATGATTTTTTTCTTCTTTTTTTAGAATTGCGTGGGATGAATTGACGAGGGCCTTTCCTCTCAGGAAGCGCGGTGAGTTTGGTTTTCCATTTCGCGGTCTTTTTTTCAGAGGATGCATTCGCGATTGGTTTTGGCAAGAGTCCAGATTTCAAATTCTACAGTTGCTGTGCCCGCAGTGACGCTAACTTAGCCCTTTAACCCACTTACAACTTGATCAAATTTTCTCAAAATAAGATTCTTCATGGAGATAGGATGGAGATAAAATTCCTCACAAATTTATGCCCGATACGGTGATATCAGTAAATACAGACAAGAAAAGGTGGCATGATTTATCTTATCCGTCGCTTGCATAGGAACAAAATGGGCAGACAAAAATCAGCCCTTCACATCACTTGCACCATTCAAATCAAAACTATAGCAGAAAGAGGGACAAAAAATGGTTCATCAGCTTTTTCGTTCTACGGAAAATCCGAGAGTTTTTCATCACAGCATGGACGGAGCCACCATATGGCAACCCCAGGGCCGGGCGGCTGCCCAGACTCGTCCGACGAACTTCCATTAAAAATAGTGTTACAATAGAGGCCGGAGATGATGTTTCCTAGGAAAAACGTTAGCCGATGTTGTCGCAGTTAGGTCTTGCCTAAACTGCATAAACGGACTGGCTCTGTCACTGTATCACATGTTATCGATGAAACAATTTCAATTCCAACACTTTCAACAATCACGGAGCATGTTTTATTATCAACTCTTCATTAGCTAATAATTTAAATAAAAGACAACATGGTTTGCATCTATTCTTATCAGCATCAAAAGTAGGCAAAAACCGCAAAAGAAAGGCAAGTTTGCATCTTTCCCGTCACAAGCCACCAGCAACAAAGACAAACAAAATTTCAAAGGTGCATCAATGTAATAGTGTCAATCATCATTGTCCATGCACCGCAACTAACTCATCATTGGCCATGTACACAACTAAACCAACAACTAAAAAAGTGTTGAGCAGCTAAAATACCCCAAAAAAATCAAATTTGATACATCTATCCTTAGCTTCAAAAGAGGCATCAGATCTAATTTGCCACAGAGCACAATCAAGGGAGATTCATGAGAGGGAGAGAAAAGGGGCAGTACAAGCCTTTAGGTGAGGTGGCAATTGGATCAAGAATCGCCCACATGGCATAGGTAGCTAGGGACTTCCAAATCCATGGCGGCAAATCTGTACGGGAGCTTGGTGTTGAGGAGGAAGGGGCTGGCAGCCTCCTCCATCAGCCAACGGGGGCGACTTGGTTGACTCCGAGAATCCCACACGCCTCAGCATCGTCACCCAATACAATTTGGGTTATGCTTGACAAATAAGAGGGAGTGCGATGGGGGAGAATGACCCCAACACGATGGATGGATCGATGTTAAAGGTAGTTTGTATTGTGTGTGAAGGACAATTGCATGCCACAAGCATTTCACTCGGGTCTGGTTGGGACCTTCCATTTTGCATATGTTGGCCTAATTGGGAGAGAGGTGCAGGCTACCAAAAGGTGGTAACGTGTCTAGTGGGTGGGAACCAGGTGCGATGCGGGCAACCAAACACATCCATAAAGGCTAGTAGTATAGGCATCACGAGCAGCTCCTATAGAATGTGAGCTAGGACACCATCTTGGATGTCGAGTCAGCAAGCAATGCCTTGTTGAACATGTCGAGCCTGACAAGTTAGGTTGATGGAAATGATCCTCTATAGGCATGACGACGCAAGGCTAATGAGGCAAAGGTGAGGTCAGCAAAGATAGAAGCGGACTTCGCTGCCTTGGATGCTCTATTGACCAATAGCATAATCAAAATTATCTCCCACTTTTAGACTCTATAGAACCACCTTCACACTTGCCTGGTCTCAGTGCACCACCTTCCATGGTCTTGTCCCATGTCAATACTTGTTGTTCCCTCTCTTACCTTGAAACACATTGATGTCGTCTGACTTCAACATCCAGCTGGACTTAGCCTCCCCAAGTCCAATTATTGCTCTCCTCCCTGTTGCAAGCTATCTTCCTTCTTATTGTTTATACCTCAGTGACTACATACTCATTAACTACTAAGTGGACAGTTCAATGCGCTAAGTGAAGAGATCCTACACCAAACATCTCTTTTGTTGAACATAAACGGCAACAACAACCTGAATCAAATATCCATCCTCGAGAAATATCTAGTTGGTTGGCGACAAGTACTTTAGAATCATCTCGTGCTACTGCAATTGAGCATATACCCTTCGTTTGATTGGAACCTGGAAAATATTCTTATCATGTGACCTTCCTCATCACATAAATAACATACATGTACGCCCTTGTTGTCCCCTTCTTCCTGCAACTCTTGCTTTTGCCTGCAACATTAATGTTTGATCACCTGAGGATGAAGATTCTGATGGCTCTTTTAAGGATTCCACCTCCAACAAATATGTAGTCACCTCACTGAAGTTGAGAGTGCTTTTTCCTAAAGAGAATATTCATCAATAATTGCTCCCATTATGGTGGTAAAGAATAGATATGAAGCCAATAAGAAAACATTATCGCTTTCCTTGATTCCTTGATTTTCTTGTTCACACTAGTTAGCTGCACATGACAAGCTTATTAATACATTGAGATGGTTAGTTGTATTCCTCCATGCACATCTGATACGTAAAAAATGTATCATGTTTTTCCGAGTCTAATGATGTTTTTTATTATATTTTCTATTATGTATTTTAATTATTTTCTGAGTTCAAAAGGCATATTCAAGAATGTTCTAGAGGAGGGAGACTTTGTGCGAAAGGAGACAGCTAGGGGACCGAACCCTAGACGGGGCGGCCTAAGAGGGTGGCCCCATAGGTCACCTCCCCCTGTCGCCTAGCCCCACGGGGCTCGGCAGCCACCGTTCTTTCATGAGTAGATCTATTTCACCCTCCAGAAAGCCTCTATGGAGTTTTGCCTTCATATACAAGAGTCTTCGTGTCGTGGAGAAGGGAGAAGCTTTCGACATAGAACGGGGAAACGCTGCCAACAATAACAATTTCCATCACCACCTTTCATCTCCATGAGTAGATCACCACCCACATCAAACCGTCATAGATTAATTCCTCCTTGTATTTCATCTACTTCATCAGAACCTTCAAATGTTGGTTTGTCCGTCAGTACTTTCGATAATGGAATCAGTCTATCTTTTGCTTTTGATGAATTGCATGATGTCTAAGTAGTCCATCGAGGCTACGCGGTGGATAATAGTGATGAGGACATGCCTTGCTACCATACTTATGCCTACTGGACTGGCCCGACCCTCACCCAGATAGTGCGGATGTCAGCTGGTTTAAACCGACCGTAGGGCCGATTTAAGCTGACGACATCGACTTAGGCTAGTCGAGGCCGTTTTGGCACAATGGTCTTGTTCCATCTATAAATAACCCCTCATACCTTTGTTTTCTCGTGTTTTGTTTAGTTAAAAGTTTGGCACTTGCAACTTCGCATCTGTCGATTGTGTTCAACTACCAGTTGTCGTGACCGCTTATCGGAACCCTACTTTATCAATCTACTTCATTCATATCCGCAATTTCAAATTTCTTCTTCATATTTCTTGCTTGTTCTTTGATTGCTCACAGGGAATAGAACCTCGTGTTCAGGTTTGTCATGCTTCCTGCATCGTTAACAACTTACCGGAGGTTGTTTAGCGATTGCTAAGGCGCATCGTCATCGTACGGTGTAGTCAGATCGTCAAAAGTATCTTCGTAAATTGAAACATGTTTTCTTCGAAAGATCGAGACACCCATAGACTTATCAAGTAGTATATATGTAGTATTCTCTTTATGAGTGATGGTCATCCATCTTCCGTGCTATCAAAATTATTATTATGATTACCATCCATCTTTACCATAATCAATTATTTGCTCGGAGTTAATATTTTGCAGGATATTCTTCAATACATTATTTGAGTGTGTGTTCTGAATTAGCTGTGCACAATACGTAGCGATGCATTAGATTTTAAGCACAGATGATGGGGTAGAGTAGCTAATCGTATGATCCTCTCTTTTATTTTGTTAGCGAAATTATTAGTATTATTCGAGCTCATGCCTTAATGTACACCTTAAATTGGTATTGCACAAATGATAAATCGCATTTATATGTTACTAATAATATTAGCCTCTCATTTAATTCTTGCAAACTCGTGGTTGGATTTTATTGTTGCATAATCCCTATTACTTGCTTGAGAATTACTACGGGTGAATCAATATACCCCATGCCTCATTTTTAGTTAATAGAACACCTCACCTAGCACTGTTAGTATTGATTTATTTTTATTTTTATTTATTCTGAAAATATAAATTGTATCCTAGGTCAAGTAATTACATAATTTAGTCATCTCTTGCATCATAGAGGTCCACAACTATTTGAGAAAGATGTGCATCTCACTCTTCATGTTTTATTATCTTTAGTGTGATTTCAGATTTGGACACTCTTTCTCATTGAAAACACTACAATTGATCCTCTACACTAGAGGTTATCAGCATCCTGAATAGTTGCCGCTTTAGCACCTATCTTTTTGTTAGCGACTTCGGCATGTGCAACTCTTCTTAGTCACTCCATAATTTATTCAATAATTTTTATTTGATCACCAAGTACTTTACCTTGTCAGAAGACATAGATGAGTTGTGCTAACAAGTCAAGAGATTGATTTGGTCTGCCAAAATACCCTATAACAGGATTTGTGGTCTGTTTATATTACTAGATGAATTGCATCTCAAGATGACAACAAATCATGGGATCCAAACTAATCCCTAGAATCTTGACATATACTAACTATACATGTATTGCCGGATATGCTACAGTTTACATTCCCCCTCAATATCAACCTATAACAGGGTTTGTGGTCTATTTGTATTACTAGATGACTTGCATAAGGTTGAGATTGTGTCGTAACCTACTCAACATCAGCTTAGTAGCCGGCTTGGTGAAGGCATCCGCAACCTGATCGCCGAAAGGCACAAACGAACATAAGGGGCTCCAAGTGCAACCTTTTCTCGGATAAAGTGGAAATCGTTTCGTCCGTGCATGAGATATAGGATTAGTAGTGAAATAGGTTGCACAACGACTATCACACCATATCACCGGTACTTTAGGCTGTGGTATACACAATTCTTTGAAAAGAGATTGAACCCATATCACCTTAGTGGTACCATTAGCAAGCGTCTTATACTCTACTTTTGTACTAGACCAAGAGACAGTAGGCTGCTTGCGAGAACTCCAAAATATTAAATTGGGTCCAAATAAGATCAAAACATGGCTAGTGAAACGATGATCATCAGCACATCCTATCAAGCCCGCATCAGTAAACGTACTTAATAGTGTAGATGAAGAAACCAGTTACGAGAGTGCCCTTCACATGGCGCAGTGTGTGTACATGCAGCTCCATGCACAACCGGACTTGGCGCACCATTCACTCATCGAACGCGAGACGAGCGACACGTAGCCAACGTGCTATGGGCATGGTGAGAAGGGACACCTAGCCAATTGGAAGGAGGAGAGCAGGGTAATTTGGTACAAAAATGTTTATAATGGTATTTGGATGACTTGTCAAGGCTCGGATTACGTTTACCCAAAGTGGTCTTTTTACGGCATATTTCAGTTTGCAAAAGTTGGAACTGACATTTCTCCTATTTTCTCGTGGTTCTAAGAGCACCCACACAAGCTTCCCCATATTTGGTTCCCTATATCTCTATATAGGGAACTTCTCCAAAAGATCCATTCCCTATTTCTCTTTTCACTGCACAAGCTTCTCCAAAACTCATTCCCTATATCCCACCATCCTATATTTTATTGATATACTATAACTACCACTTCATCCTCAACCTCTATTTATTCGCAACGGATAAATTTCGAACGGTGCTATATTAGAAATTCAAAATTTTCGAACGACAAAATTTGAACGGTAAATTTTTTGAACGGACAAATTTGAACGGCAAATTTGGAACGGATATATTCCCACCGGCTAGATTTGCATACAAACTTTCATAATCATAAATTATAACTACATGCTTGTACAAGTGTATATGTTTGCTGTTATAACAAATTAATTCAACACTGACATAGTAGTGCTATTCTGCAGCTGAATATAACTCCAGAGAACAAGATTTCAAGCCAAACATCTCCACTCCATTGTTAATCATCAACAAGGAAAAAAGCATTAGCACTATCATTTAGGAGCTCAAACATCTGAACAGTCCTATCTAGCAAATTTCAAGCCATAATAAGTTGAACCAAACAACTCCACTCCATTGCTAATCATCAACAAGAACTTGTGGCTTATATATGTCATGTACTAACCAATTCATGCTTGAAGAAGCTTACACAAGAAAGCTATGATATTCTGACAAGAACATGTCTAATTTACAGAAGGAAATGATACAAACTCCAGTACATGGTTAGGGCTCTGCAATCCACATCAGTTGAACAAGCAATTAGTTACAAAAGCTGATGTGCTGAATTAGGTGCGACTACCTCAACAAATCAAAATCTCATCAACTTTAGAACTGATGTGCAGATTTTACAAAGCTGATGTGCTGAATAGTTTGTTGAACTCAGCTAAAAAATTAGAACTCACCTACAAAAGAAATTGGGGGAGGCGGCGCTGCTGGTGGAGGGGAGGGGGAGTCAAGGAAGGCGGCGCTGCTGGTGAAGGGGGGAGTCGGGGAAGGCCTCGAGAGGCCGGTGCGGACAGAGGCGGCGCCCGGCGCGGAGGATGACGACGACCGCGGGAGGCCGGTGCAGACAGAGGCGGCATTTGGCGCGGAGGACGACGACGGTGGGGAGGGTGCGGACGGAGGCGGGGCCCGGCGCGGAGGACGACGACGATGGTGGGGAGGATGCCGGCGATGGAGCTCGGGGATGCCGGCGGTGGAGGCCAGATCTGACCAGGTCGGTGCTCGGGGAGGACAGGGGAAAGCCAGCCGGCGGTAGAGAAAGAGGTTAGGAAGTGCGTCACGTCGGCGGTGCGGTTTCAGATGCTGCTGGCAGAAGGGAGCGGCGGTGGATCCGCGATGAAGGCGGCAGCGGTGGTGACGAAGGCGGTGGCGGCGGCGATGGCGGGATCCTCGAAGACGACGACGACGACGACGACGAGGTGCTGGATTGCCGCAGGGCCTTCATCATCCTTCCTGCTCTTGCTCGGACCGGATCTGCGTGGAGGCGGACGTCTGTGCTCGGGGACGACGGCGGGGAGGACGGAGGCACTGAACGGGCTTCGGCCCTTGCTCGGGGACGATGGCGAGGAGGAGGGAGGCGCAGAACGGCGGGTGGTGGCCTGCGGGGGCTGTGGAGTGGAGTAGGGCGGACGGGAGGCGACGAATATGGCGGGGATGGAGCCGCGGAGGTTGCCCGGAGCGGCTGTTGGTGAGATGCAGAACGAAATGGGTTCGCTAGCTATGGGGAACGCCGGAGGCGATATGCGGAAGGCAACAGGGATGGGGAACGGTTTGCAGAAGCTGCTGCACCGCGTTTTTGGTTCAAAATCCCTAAATCTAGCTATGGGGAATGGTTTGCATAAGCTTGTGTGGGTGCTCTAAGGTGCAAAAGGATATTGCAGCCCGGCATACAATTGACAGGACTTGCCGCACCATTCACGCGTCGGGAGGAGGCGAGCCAGCTCGTGTTTCAATTCCTTTCGGTCGCTTCGATTTTTTTGAACTCTTTTGGTCGCTTCAAATATGTAAGATAGGCTCTCACTCAGGGGGTGGTTCTACCGTCCCTCGAACCAGACAGCTGCCATGGTTTGCTGACAGCGCAACACCGTACCTTGAGTGAAATTAAACGATGATCCGTAGAAAAAAAAATAACATTCTAATCATTTTAACTTGTGATTTCTCTGGCCTTTGAAAAATTCCTGGTCGGTCAATCTCACTTATAAATGAGAGTCGCTCACCTAAATTAGCAATATGGTAACAGACTTTCCACCTTGTAGTGTTCATCCGTGGTGTACCGTCCAGGAAGTCAGAATGAAGGCTAGCTGCTTGAAAGAAGATTATGATGCAGAAAGCTCAGGTTTTAAGATCTTGCTGCCAATATGAACAATCAGTTCAGTTCCTGCCTTACGTTTCCTTCTAAGATATCAGACAACACATTTCGTGCAACCATGTTAGTTATGTCATTCCAATAATTCGCAGGATTATTTTCAGAGTATGGACTGCTTTATTTATATCTGATTACCTAGATGTAACGAGTCATGACAACAAGAAAATAAAAGTCTCAGTCTACAACTGAAGAGTATACGCCTATTGCTCATCAACGAAACATCTGATGGTGAACAATGACTAACTTTAAGAAATGAAAAAAAAATATCTTCTTTGTAAACTGAAAAAGAAAATTATAAGCAATACTCTGATGTCTTGCTTGTTTCTTCAGCTCCTCCAACCTGAATATCTCCATGCAGCACTGCTAATTAAACTCATTGTTGATCATGTGAGCTTGCATCAAGACTAACCATGTTCTCTATGTTAATCCCAATTTCATTCCTCAAGAACTTGGAGTACCACTTAGCAGAGAGCTTTGGCTGCCTTGGAAACGCGGGATCTTGGAAATCAACGTAGTGCAGACCGAATCGCGAATAATAGCCCGCTAGTAGTTCGAACACATCCAAGAATGACCAAACAAAGTAGCCTTTCACATTGGCTCCATTCCTGCAACAACGATTTAAGTGTACTCCTAGTGAACCAAATGGCTAGAATTTGAATGGTGACGTGTGGCTTAACTAGGATTCTACAGTAAAGAAGCATACGTAGAACCCGAAAGTTCAGACAAAATATTCATCTTCACTGATGTAAATAACATCACTCACCTGAGTGCAGCGAGTGTGCTGCCAATGTAGCCACTCAAGTACTCCACTCTGTTATGATCATCGACGGAGTCGTTGAAGAACTGCCCATAACCTATAATATGATCGAATGAAAGAAAAGCAAGAAAATTTAGATCAGTGAAAACACCAACGAAATTCATGTTTGACTTGACACATGGAAACATGTAACGGAAGTGACAAAGTAAAAGAATTGGTGTGTTTCAGTTCTTGCAGAATTTGCAGGCCAGGCACCAGTAATGTAGAATTTATACTGGATTATTTTAGGCACTTTCGAAGGACTGTAATGTGCATGATCTGCGATACTACATTGCCGATGATGAAGAAAAATGTAAACAGAAAACTGGGTGATAGTTGGGCTGAAGACTTGCCATTTTCTTGCACATAGATAGGAACGTTCTTGTATGTGTCTGTGAGGTACTCGAGCATACATTGCAGCCCTTTCGGATCATTCGGCAAATTGATAGGGATAAACTGCATCGAAAATTGAAAGGTAAATGTTCAGTTCATTTGCTTTACACAATTGTCGTTCAAATTCAGTAACAGTACTTAAAATTCCTCAAAAAACGTAAGAGTAGATAAAAGAGTAACAAAATACCTGACCAGTACCGGTATCATTCTTTGAAGCTGAAACACAAAACAAGCAAACGATACAGTTACAAGAGAGAATCAAAATTTTCATGTTTACTAAATACTATGAACTGGCAACCACAGCTTTGCAGAATAAAAGATTTGCTAGAAGGCTCATTATCTGAAGGTATATGGCAGGTACTACCAACGGTATGATGTCCCATGTTTACTGATTTGCTTTCTTGACCCCAAGATTAAACTTACTTCTGAAGGTAGCAGACATATCGGCACTGTAGTCTCGGAGGCCCGCGTCTGTGCTGCTCTTTCCATCGCTGACGTACACGGACGTGTAGTGGTTTATCCCAATGAAATCGGTACTCCCACGGATCAGCTCAGATTGTTCTTCGGTGAAGGATGGAATCCGGGACCCAGCTTTCTTCTTCATGATCTCAGGGTAGTCTCCATACACCAAGGGGCCTAAGATCCTAAACAAAGGCATATATGTGCCATCGCATTGCATCTTCAGAAACACATAATCTAATTGCATTTTTTCAGAAACACATACCCTCATTGCATTTTTAGTTTTATATGACCAGCAAAATCAAGAAAAGTATATTTGTAACTTGAATGGAATAAAAAATAAATGGACCACTCACCAGCCAACCATGAAGTCCAACGATCTCTGAGTCGCTGCAATGTCAGCAGAGCTCTGCGAGTAGGGGTAGTTCCAGAAGCTGTAGATGTTCATGCCGACGACGCCCTTCTGCGTGGCCTGGTACTTTTCTCGGTACAGCCTGACGACAGAGGCGTGCGCCAGGATGGAGTTGTGCGAGACGGTGTAGGGCTCCACGGTGGAGTTCCCGACCGTGCAGTTGAAGCCGAAGGGAGCCGAGCAGCGGCACGGCGGGAAGGCGCCGCTGTCGTAAGCCGCGATGGAGATCACGTTGGGCTCGTCCATGGTGGTCCAGTGCCGCACTCGGTCGCCGAACTCCCGGAAGCACACCTCCGCGTACGCCGTGAAATCATCCCTGCATAGCACGCAAAATTTCACAACTCAATAAATTAATTAATCAAATCGCGCTTTCGGACTCAAGCAAGTGCTCAGGAAGGAGACGGAGCTGAAGATCTTACACGACTCGTGGGCTCAGCCAGCCGTGGTACTCGTCTTCAAGGATTTGAGGGAAATCGAGATGGTACAGAGTCGCATGTATCTGTATTCCTACAGGATGTAACGATCTGAGCATGAAAAAGAATGTTCCAAAAATTCTGAACATAATTCACGGATGTAGCAGCAGCGGCGGATCCAGAGTATTATATATGGATGGTCTATACGCTAATCTACTATATACTATAAACTAAAAATAGAATACAATAGAAAAAATAGAAAAAGACTAAAAATTTTCACAAAAAATTAAAACATCCAACCGTTAATCTAGTGGATCCTTTTATTATTAGTAAACCACAACCAATAGATCTTCATAACTGCATCTAAACAGATGACAATCGATAGATCTTTATAATTGTATCTAAATAGGTCATAACCGATAGATCTTTATAACTGCACCTAAACAGATCATAACAGATAGATCTTCATAACTGCACCTAAGCAGATCACAACCGATAGATCTTCATAATTATGCCTAAACAGATCACATCCGATAGATCATCATAACTGTACCTAAATAGACGGCTCGGTACAATGATTAGTAGGCCGGCTCGAGATTTAAACTTTTATTTCCTGTACTGTCTAATATCAGGCTAGCTCACGATTTGAACTTTTATTTTCTGTACTGATCTAATATCACGCGTATAGGTAAAAAAAGATAATTAAAAATATTTCTCACGCAATTAGTATTGATAGAATATCACGTGTACATGTAAAACAATAAAGATAATTAAACAGATCACATTCGATAGATCATCATAATTTACCTAAATAAACGGCTCAGTACAGGCTGGCTCCCAATTTAAACTTTTATTTTCCGTATTGATATAATATCAAGCGTATGGGTAAAAATAAAGATAATTAAAAAGATTTGATGCGTAATTAATACTGATCTAATATCACACGTACAAGTAAAAATATAAAGATGATTAAAAACGTTTCCCGCGCAATTAGGACGATCTAATATCACGCGTACAAGTAAAACAATAAGATAATTAAACAAATCATATCCGATACATCATCAAAATTGTACTTAAATAGACGGTTCAGTATAACGATTAGCAGGCCGGCTCACGATTTGAACTTTTATTTTCCGTACTAATGTAATATCACACATATAGATAAAACAAATGAATATAATTAAAAATATTTCTTACGTAATTGCGCGGGATACTGTGCTAGTTTTTATAATACCACAATTCTAATATACAAGTAAAATATTACCAAAGTACAATACATAAATATATATATATATATATATGTATATATGTATATATGTATATATATGTATATATATATATATATAAAAATTAACGTCTCACAACATCATAAATTTAACAAATAAGCTCAATATGTGCAGAAAATACAATATAGATAGAAATATTTCAAATATGAAACAAGGTCTTACAAGATAGAATATTACAACACTAATTAATCTAGCACTTTCTCATCGCTAAATCTCGATTATACCATCCTCAATATTACTTTGGAGAAAATATCTTGCTCAATAACTGTGACTAAACAACGGTTCAAAAAGATAACACACTAGCAAGGCTGCAAGCTACTGCGCTGCCTCTCTCTCGGTGACTCGGTCTCGCTAGTTAGGGGGTGTTTGGTTGGGCTTTTCAGCAGCTTTTCACTGGAAAAAGCTGCAGCCCAACTAAACGGCTAGCTTTTCAGCAGCTTTTGCCGACGGTAGCTGTGGGCTTTGCCGTGCAAATTCAGCTGTTTGAAAAAACTGCCTTCTGCCAGTTTTTTGCAATATGCTGAAGCTTCAGTGCTCATTTTCCAAAATGTTGTAGATTGTTTGGATTAATTAAAAGCTATATGTTCACTTTCCCATAGCCACAACAGCTTTTTCAGATAGCCAGCCAACAGCAGCTTTGTCAACAGCCACAGCTCAACCAAACAGGCTCTTAGTGTCCACTGCTCGGTGGCTCGGATCAGAGAGTGAGAGAGATGGGAGTTCAGGCGTCGTGATACTGCTTCAGCTAGGGAAGGAGAAAAGGACCAGGCCTTTTCTTTTCTCGTCTAATTTCTATATAGCTGGGTTACATGTGTTTGTAGTTGCTCTAGGGGTCAACCTCTAGGTCCCATGATATGATGTAATGTAAAGTTGCAAACCTGTAGTACTAAGAAATTCTGAACTTTGTGATGCTACAGTAAAGTTGGATAACGATTAATATGTGATGGGACTTTTACCTCGTTTGGTTAGCTCGTTTATCAGGTTGTTGTAATACTCCAGCCCTTTCGGGTTGACGGGTCCTCTTCCTCCTGTGTTCGGAACAAAAAATGGAGAGCTCTATCACTCAGGGTAGATTACAAGGATGATAAAAACCCTCCCAAGTAAGGCGCAACTGGCATGTTCTTACTTGGAATGAGCCTAGACCAAGAAATGGAGAACCGGTACGCCTCCAGGCCAGTGTCACTCATCAATTGGGCATCCTCCTGATATTTCATGTATGCACACTTATTTTTTTTTGCGGGTATCATGTATGCACACTTAAGGTACACATGGAAAGCCTAATGGTACATCATGTCAAATAATCAATCTAAATAGTCTTACATTTATAAATATTAAATAATGGTCAAAGTTACAACTTCTTTTGTCTACACATATTCCAGAACACCATCTATCTTGTATATACCATATTCTAATAGAGGGAGCAGCTACATATTTCTAGTTCTCGACAAGAAAATGATGGAAAGGCACATAATTTCAACAAGCATGCCGCGCGAAGAAACAAACGCAAGACGTCGCTGTCCAGAAAAATGCAGACCTTGTATCTGTGGTAGCCGTCTGCGCCCAAATCGCCGGTGCTCTTGTCTGGCATCCTCCCTGCGGTCACGGTCAGATAAAGAACCTAGTGTCAGTTCCGTGTACTATCAGTGCAAGTTAATAGTTTTTCTGTTGTGTGTGAGAGATAAACAGAGATCAAGACCAGCATTCGACAGTTCCGTGTACTATCAGTGCAAAATAGTATTTCTGTTGTGTGAGAGCGAGAGAGATAAAGAGAGATCAAGGCCAGCATTCGAGTAAGGAATATATGATTTTTTCTTTTTTCTTTGCTGGAACTGGAATAGAGTATTTCGGAGAAATTGTTCTGTACTGTACATAATCCCGCCTTGTTACAGATGTGTTTCAGTTAAGCGAAAAAGCACGATGCTTCAGGTGAGCAAAGTTCAAAGAAAAATATATATGGTAGATTACCATATGGTAAAAGTGTGCCTGATACTACCTAGCGCTCACGTATCACACGCGAAAAATGACGCTAAAACTTGCATGTTTCATATACATGTAGCCATGGTCCGTACTCATCGAGACTCTAAATTAAGATATGGAATTGAAAAAGCTAAATATAATCATATACAGGAGCCCACAAATACAGAGATCATCATCACCTTCATGAGTGAAACTGTCCCAGATGCTCGGACTCCTTCCGTCTTCGTCGGTCGCCCCCTCGTACTACAGGCACAATTCAAATTATTCAAGCAAGAATCATCAAATTGACCAAAAGAAAAACGAAGTTCGCTTCATTACGAGAAACGACGTTCCAACTACCTGATAGGCCGACGTGCCGGCCCCGAAGACGAAGTCCCTGGGGAAATCCGCCCTGGTGAAGTTGAGGGCACGAGCCGCCGTCTCCCCCTGCCATGGCGCGACGAGCAGCACCTGCAGCAGCGACACGAGGAGGAGGGACATCCGCCTGCAGCTACAGGGTATCATGGCCCTCATCTCTCAGAAAAGCGAGAGCTAGCTCCTCGATCTGCAGGCTCTTACGACGCTGTTGACCTCTCGTACGTTTATTTGTAAGCTTCTAGTTTCTGACGAACGAAGGAACGAAGTATGGATGAGAGCGACGTACGCGTGGAGTTATGCGGCAGAGTTTTGGTAGCCACGAACAGTGTGTCGCTTGGGGTACCAAATTGTGCGACCACTGCCAAATCACCAACACTAATAGACTGTCCGTGTGATGCTATGGAACAATAAAAAAATTATGGAGATATTGAGTAAATATTATTTTATTTAGCGAATATATGTGTTAAGTATTATTTCCAACCCAGATGCGACAAACACCATTTTTTTCTTACGCTTTGTTCTTCTCCAACGACTATGCACACATCTCATTTTTCCTTCATCCTTGTCATATGCCTTCTTGTCCACTCCATCTTATAAAAAGAGACAACACAACGTCTTCCTTATCCATTACTCCTTATCTGCCGGTCCCTCAGTTCCGCCCTAGCTCCATCAATGATGTGCTGTGACCTAGCTCCACTCCTCATCAATTTGCCATCATTGCGCTACTGTCTTCTTTGACTTTGATGAATCTCCATACAGTTCTTGTCGACTCTTGTGAGAGATTTTGGCACATGCGCATCACCTTAATACGGATAATGAATTGAGGGACGGACGACAATGACAATATTCATCCCCTGCATTCGGCGACGGCGGCAGTGACCTTATCGGCTGGCGTCGCCCTTGGCTTTGCTCCTCCTCCGATGGCACGATGGCTGCGCCGCTGCTGCGCCTTCGCCCCCATTCGACTCCGCATCGCTTCATGTCGCTCCCTCTTCGTGCATTACTGTCTTCTCATTTCAGAGTAACAAGGAGATCACTTCCCAGTTCCATTATTTGAATGAAGCCTGGTCCAAAGTAAAACATTGTATTAAAGTAAACAGTAAACAACGCAAGCAATGCGAGAAAATTTTTCTAGCAGATTATCACTCCGCGCAGAGCCATGCTTTCCTACAAATCAGAAATATATTTAACATGCTCTAAAACTACTTTAAACATGCATTTTGTATCTTAAGGACATGGTTTTCATTCATTAAATTTCTAAAATTTGCACCCTTGTAGCTTATCTACTGAAGTGTCATATCAAGTCGCAATCTTTATCACTGTGCTTAGCCAATGCTACCCGATATGTTGCCACACCCAACCAAATTTCGCCCCAACCCACTTCACTCGTTTCTCATGGAGGACTGCTATAGTGTGCTGCAGTTGCTCAGCGACAGCATGGTCATGCACTCCACGAGGCTACCATTCCCGACCAGCGGCGTGGACGACCACACCAACGACGACAGCGCCGAGTAGAGGGACATCGTGTATGATGTCGGCCGCGGCCTCAGCCTTTGCCTTTACAGGTCGCCGACGACGACGGCCAGGTAGGAGGGTGAGAAGAAGCTCCCAGTGCTCGCTTGTTTCCACGGTGGGGGCTTCTGCATTGGCTCCTGCGCCTAGCCCACCTTCCACGCCGGCTGCCTCCGCCATGCCGCGGAGCTCCCCGTGGTCGTGCTCTCCTTTGACTACCACCTCGCGCCAGAGCATCACCTCCCAGCGGCCCACGAGGACGTTGCCACGGCCCTCCTCTGGGAGTACATGAACATATGTGTATACAGCCGCGTGCACACTGCTACGCACACGGCTCCACACCGCAGCCCATCATGACTCACGCGTGCGCGTTGCATGGCGTCCTTGGCTCATTCGAAGCCACAGCTGCACGTCATGGAGGATTGTCGTGGTGTGCTGTAGCTGCTTAGCGATGGCACAGTTGTGCGTTCCGCAGGGCCGCCCTCCTCGACGGGGGATTCTGCATTGACTCCTGCGCCTGGCCCAGCTTCCACGCCGGCTTCCTCCCTACTCTGGCTCCGCGACTAGCTTGCATTGCACTTGTGGCTCGCCAGGTGTTCATCTCTGGCAAGTCAGCTGGTGGCAACCTCGTGCACCACTTGGCCCTCTAGTTCGACACCGCGGGGCTTGACCCGGTGAAGATCATCAGATACATCTTGTTTATGCCATGTTCATCATATCATCAACCCCATTTTGTTAGATATTTTCTAGGGTGGTGGTTAAATTAATGTATTAGAAGTCTTTTGTCAGGGCCCCGAAATTATATATGAGTTAAAGAAATACTTGTCGCCAAAGACCGAGCAACTACCCAACCGGTGACACGGTACCTGTGCCGTATGCACCCGAATTGAGTAGTCCGACACCCGATCAACGCACCATACGATTACCAGAGCCGTATGTTTTCACTGTTGGTTAAGTCGGCCAGAAGCGAACAAAATTCCATAAACCACATATAATTCCAAAGTCCCGTGAAGATTTAAAGTCGCTCTCAGATCCACTGAGCACAACAAGATTGGAGGAGCCCGGCGATGATACCCTCATCCTAACCTGATTCTGAGGTCAGTGGGTCACTCGAAGGCCCGGTACCACACCCACACCCTGCCTGGCCGGCACAACATCTCAGCCAGCAGGTCACTCAACCAATACATGTCCTACTTAGTGAAAGAAAGAGCAACTGTAACTCTTCACAGCTAACTCATACACTTCAAAACCATACACGCGTGGTGTATGAGCAGCTAAGTGAACAACTCGTATATCACAATAAGACACTAAAGAGAGAGGATATAAGATACATATAACACATCCCATACTCGGGGTAGTAATTATCTTACATCCAACTCGACTCAAAGGTCGATCAACACCAAAATAAAGGTTAGGGCAGCAGCAAAAACTATATTAAACAACTGAGATGGTTAAGATGACCATCTCCAAAAGAGAACCCTTAACCCATACTTCACCCTAGGTATGAACCCAAGCAAGCTAAGCATCAAAATCAGCATTGGCAGCATCAAAGTAATCTCCTACCGAAGGGTCACCTGCAACAATTAGGAATCGAATTCCTTAATACTTTCGTACTGGCAAGATGCTTTGTAGACTCATCCCAACACACTTAAAATGGCAAAGAATAAGCTTTAAACATAATAAGTAAACATGGCATCATTAACCAGTTAAACATGGCATGAATATGAATAAGTAGAGCAAGAGCAATTCATGAGCATGATACACAAATCATCTCAGATCAGTGAGCATAATCAATTCCTCCACGTTTCATCCACAATAATCATCGCAAGTCAAACAGGATACATAATCAACATCTAGCTAGTCAACCGAGACTTAGCCAATTGATAGAAACGTAGTCTGATTCGACTGGAGGATTATTGGTGTAAGACTTCTACTTCGACCTTCAAATCAAGACATAACCGAGACCTTAGGTAGTGTCACGCCTGGAATCGACTGGGGGTACGACTAGGGTACATACGACACCTCGCCCTCGACCCTATAGGAATCGACTAGAGACGACCGAGGTGCATATTACCTCAACCCTCGACTCATCGTGACACACCATCCTAACTTCAACTCGGACACATGGACCAACCATCAACCCTACTAATGCTAGTATGATCAACATCACAATCATGAGCAAGAAGTACATAGTCAACACATCACTTATTCAAAACCAAAACTTAAGCGGTTAGGAATCTTAGTGAGTTTTTGCAGAGCTTGCCTTGCTGGTCAAAACCTTGATTATATTGAGGTTCACCTCCATGATACTCCTCGTTGTCCATTTCTATCGTTAAGAACACCGAAAAGCAAGAAAATGACCAAAAGAAAGAATCCATCAATATTAGCAAGAAAGGATATGAAATTATGCATGAAATGCATCTTAATGTGTAGTAAATGTTATTACTAAGCTAACACAATTCGAATCGTTTGATTTGGACGTGTATATCTCAAGTTATGGTGGTTTTAAGGTTTAAAGATTAAATTTGAGAATGATTTGTGGTTTTCAGAATTATTCATAAAACTAGCATGTAAGAGCATGATGGTATTATTGTGCTGGTGCTTTAGTGAATTTTGACACTAACATTTTATTTTGACTGTTAAGCTAGATTCTCTAGTATCCATGTTTACTATTAGGCCTAAAGGGCAGTTTGGTCATTTCTGAAAATTTTAACTACAGTATCATGATTAACAGTGGCATTATAAAATTCTACGGGTAAAATTATGAATTTAGGAAAAAGAATCATGTCATTTGGAGGTCGTATGAATTTTCTACGGAGTTTTAAAGCTTGATCAAATTTTAGTATTTCCTATCTCCCTCTTAGTGAAGAATCAGATTAAATATTTTAATTACTTTTATGTTCAGATGGAGTATACCTAGTGAATATGACATGTGGTCATAGTGAGTGAACCCAAATATTACAGGCATTCGTATCACGGTTGTATTCCTATTAGGTTGTAGTGATAACTCAATTGGTTCAAATCTCTCCTTGGTGCGATGGTTAACTAGTCATGCATGCTCATCCTTAACACATTAGGGGTGTCGTTACAACTGAGTTGGATTAGTTAGTGGGTTATTAGCTATGTTGGAGAAATCATTCGGTCACCCCATTGATAACTAAGGATCAAGGTGAGCAATAAATTGGTCAGTCACTAACAGTGTCCGAACACAACCAGCTGGTTCTAATTAGTTCGCTAAGCTAGTCGGGTGTTAGTACAGTTAATGTGTTACTTATGATAACTAAACAGCAGCTGGTTTTAATCGGGCATCAGTATACAAGGAACACATGCATTACCTATCAGAAATGCTTAGTCGTGCTCATAAGTTCTAACCGACGATTAGAAATCTTAGCAGTGATTATTGGGACGTTAAGACGTTGGTTAACTAATCACTACTCAGATTAACGTCAACTACCAACGGGTTTCGGTCGGTCATTTAGCCCGCTCGGTGGCAAGCTCGTGAGAACGGCAAGAAGCAAAAATGGGAGAGATTGGAGGTGGTCGAAGGCGAGCAGTGCTCACCCTGACGTCGACGGCAGCGATAGGAACTTGGTGGTGGTGGAGCTTGGCTTGGGGAAGATGCTTGGCGCGCCGGACTTGAGGACGACTCCGGCGGTGGCGTCGTTGGCGGAGAGGCGGAGCTCGGGGACGCTGGGGAAGAAGGCGGGCAGCCCGTCGGTGGCGGCGGTGCTCTGGGGAAGATGAGGTTGACGGCGGCATCGCTCCGGTGGGCTTGATGGCGGCGAGCCTTGGGCCCGGGGCTGGTGTAGAGGTCGACGTGGAAGGTAGAGCTGCAGGGGTGAAGAGGCGGAGGGGCTCCCGGTGGTATTGCTGGTGGAGCGGTGGCGAGACGAGGAGCCCGTCGGTGGCGACAGCGCTCCGTGGCGGGGAAGAAGCGGCCGACGACAGGTTGGTGCTTGGCCTTGAGTCGGGGAGAGAAGAAGCAACAAGAGAAAAATGGGGGAGGGAGTGCTACCTCGGTGAGCTCGGAATAGAGTAAGCAAAGAGAGAAAGCAGGGAAGAAAAAAAATGTGGGGAGGGAGGCGCGTGGCCGAGGCGCGCGGCGGCGGTGTTCTGCGGCGCAGGCCCGGCTGACAAGGAAGAAGAGAAAGGCGTTCCTAGGCAGGGGCGTTTGCTGGTGAAGAAAACGGAGAAGGGAGAAGAAGGAGGAGACGGGTGCGTCCTAGAGAAGAAAGCGGAGCAAGGAAAGGAGAAGGCGGGCTGTGGGCAGAGGGAGAGATGGGTCGGTGGTGGAGGGGAGAACTGGGCCGAGTGGCCCAGTACGATGGGGGATATTCTCCTTTTATTATTTTTGTTTTATTTCATTTCTACTCGGTTTTTTTTAACTAGGTTTCAACAAAATAGGTTCAAACTTCCTCTTTAAATTTGTAAGAATTGTAGAACTTTCTAGTGACATATATGTCCTCCTAAAATTTATTAGAGTAAAATTTTACTATTTTAGACCACTATTTTAGTTTTGTCCAAAAGAAAAACTTTAGAAAGGCTTTTATTACTCTGTGCCTATCAACCCCAATGAACTTGAAAATTGTTCATAAAGTTGCTTTGAAGTTTTCAGCACTTAGAAGAGTCACTAGGGCAATTTCTTGGTGATTTATGTTTCGCAATTTTATTCAAGGTTGTTTTTATGTCGGATTCTCTAGGGTTTTCGAGTTGAGCCGGATTAAATGACCTAGATGCATGTATGTATGAGAAGAACTTCTATTTATTCACGATGATCTTCACTGATCTCGTGTCTTAAGATTTGGGTCACTACATCTTTATTATATTTAAGTTAGTTTTTTTTTGTTAGAGACTTTTAGGAATGTGGTTAGTGGAGTTAGAGATTTTTTTAGGATGGTTAGTGGAGTTAGAGATTATTTAAGAATATGGCTAGTGGAGTTAGAGAATATGGTTAATGGAGGGGAGGGGTAAAATAAAAAGTAAAAATGTGACACTATTTTATCAACTCCAATATTATAGAATGGTATAGATACGTGGTCGGCTCTAAAAGGAAGGTATAATACACTGGGTTTGGTAAATCAATCCCAATACTTTAACTAATAAAAAAATGCTAAAAGATGGGTTCTTTTAAGAAAAAATATATACGCTCCGAGATCACCAAATATTGGATCTGCCAGACTTTGCATATATTATTGTATTAGCCACAGGAAAGACATATTACGGAAACTATATGCTACTCTCGGACGGTGAGAACAGAGCTGTTGCTCCAATCCAAACAAAAATATTTACCATCTACACCGTTGAATGTCCTTGGAAGTCGCTTAGAGGTAGAATGATTACATGTTTTAAAAATAATTATGATTTATATCAACTTTTAATGTAAGATTTAATAAGTTAATTTTTACAGGATCGAATCTTAAAAAGTTTAAACTCAATTAAGTACACAAACAATTTAAAACAAAATATATAATTCTATGATGATAAGCAAGTAGATCAATTTATATATAAGATAATTACACAAGTATGAATAGCAAGATATAAATTACAAGAAAGTAAAAGAGACAAGGGATGTAAATGATGTTTATTTCTGAAGTTCAGATATTCATTGATATCGTACGTCTCCGCTGAGGAAGCTTGTCCTAACGAACAAGCTGGCTCTTAATCGAGCTTTTCCTTTAAGATCATTGCATTTAGCAAGAACCGCTCACTACGTATACCTCAATCCTTCATTACGGAGATGATGAGCTCCACAACACTCACAAGTATTTTGAAGAGATCACCATCCCAACTACACCAAACCGTCTAAGAGATGGTAGCCACCAAGGGTAACAAGCTATCGAGCTTCTTCACAATCTTTTAAAGAGATCACCGAGCTTAATTACTCCAAACCGTCTAGGATAGTGGCCATCAAGGGTAACAAGCTCTCAGACTTCTACTCAAACACAATAAACATGGAGAGCTCAAACCAATGCTAACAATACAATCGGCAAGTGCAACACAATGCATAACTGCCTCTTACACTTAACCAAGAGCAACTCATGATCTATAGGCTATTAATTGGAAGAGAACACCAGATTTTAAAGGACTCAGCAAATGATCCCAAGGATAGTAGCTCTCTCCTCAAGTTGACCAAGATGGCTACTTATAGCCCACCTTAAAAAACTAACCATTAGATGTCGGGACCCAAAATTCATAACAGAGAGCTTTAGATGAAATCACCCGCTAAGTCAAAACATCAACCCCGACCTCAACCCTTGGGTATCAATTCCAAGAGGAGTGGAGTGATATGGCTTCGAATAGCCCGAGACGTCAACCCGAACTTTCTCCGGCAAACTAATGCACGGATTAAGTAGGGTGATATGGTCTCCTCACTCTTTTCTTACCGAGCCGGAACATCAATCTCAAACTCGTCCCGACAAATTAGTACTCGGCTGGAGTAGGATGATATAGCTCCCAAGCTCTCAGTAGAAGAGTCACTTCATAGGGATGATTAAACCTAACAACTCTATAATATAGACTCTGAAACCCTACCCACATCATGTGCTTCAATAACATACACACAGGACACATGAGGCAGGTGAGAACAAACCGGTATCATCACAGCAACTCTACGACTAAAGATGCGATATTATAAGTTCTTGAAACTTAACAACATAATATACACATAGGAGTTGCTTACACAATGGAAGAGTAAAGATGGCTAAGAAGCCAAAAAGGTCAGGCCAAAAGTGGCAGCAGAACAAACGAGCTGCCAAACCCTGGGCAGGATCACTGCCTGGGATTTCCTGCGACTAGTCGTCGTTGGTGTCGATCTCTAGGTAGAAACCACCCTCGGAAGGGATAGTTTCCTCTGCAAGAAAAATATCAACGATAGCAGGGTGAGTACAAAAATTGTACTCAGCAAGACTTACAAGGGGAAATTAGTAATAGATGCACAGGTATCAATAAAAGGGTAATTGTGGACTATTTTGCCGAAAGCCGATTTTACCTTTGTCAATATTTTGTAAGTAGATGAAAATTGACTACTGGAATACTTTTTAAAGGGGACGAGTCGAACACTTCACGATCATTTCTTACTGCAGATCACCACACCTTAGATTCCCCGACTCTTCCTCAACCACCCTGGGAAGAAGTAGTCGCTAACACCACAGCCTTAGAGTTGGCAAGTTTTAGAGTTTGTTGTAGTTGTCTAATTCGATGCAAAATCTTACCAAGCTGTCCATAACCGCGAACATGGCTGTTCAAACAGTTCTAACCCTACAGGGGTGTACATCTTTACCTACACGTATTGATCGACTCCTAATGCTACCGGGATGACACACTTCACGAGGTGTGTTGGCGGAGGGTGATCGAACACGACCTTTACAATGCTTTCGACCGAGGTATGAGCCACCCTTACGGGCCAGTCCGTGTACATCAGTCTGGCCGCAACTATGACACGGTCCCATAAGTTATAGCAGGTGGTACATCCCCGGACTCGAACCGTGTGTAACCCTTACACCTATATTGAGGCACCACACCACATCATTTTTCACTCACCCAGTGAATGAAAATAGCAAAATATGCAGCTCATACACTAAGTCTAGGCAGATTATTTAGTCGTGGGTGGCCCCATAATCCACCCGTGTAGAAGTACGCAAATCTCGGGTCGAAGGGACACCGGTAACCGGTTCTTGTGGGAAGACGAGACAACCCACCATGCTTCCAGCCATGGCCTCTCGTCTAAGCCCAATTATGATTAAGCAAGTTCATTAGTTAACCCCTGGTGAACACCCACCTACCACATAACCCATCCAATGGTGTTGATTTGTCTGCCATCCAAGAAATTACGACTTTTACATGTCTAAGCATGTCTAAGCATATTCAACATAGTAAGCAGTATAAAGGTGCACACTACACTACTCTAGATAGGTTGGGGGTGGTGGTGGAGTTGATTGAGTGACAAAGTAAGTTCCATGCAAAGGAATAGGGTAATACTTAGCGAAAAGTAGGATTTGAACGCACGTGATATTGAATTTGAAAACAAATAATACTTTGCAAATAATCGGTGTTTGCAATATGTTCAAAGGGGCTGCTTGCCTTGTTGCTTTGCAACTAAACCCTGCTCGTAATCGATGTTGTAAACTTCCGGATCCTCCGGCTCTAACGGAGAAGAACGAAAACACCGAAAAAAGGGCATAATCGTAATTATCAAAATGCTGAACATCGGCATGAGGTGCAATGCATGCCATGGCATAGAGGATGCAAAATAACGACTAATGCAAGTGTAATCAATTTAATTGGAGTCCGGATGCTCAAGATATCACGATCCGAAATTCTCCGGCTAATCGGGGAAACCCTAATTTAAGTTTTTAGCCAATTACATTTTTCCTAGCATGCAAACATGCATGAAAATGACATATTTGAATAGTTCTAATTTTTCTGAACAATTTGATATATTATTTGCATTTTTCTGATTAAAAATAAATTTTTTTATGAATTTTCTAAGATTTAATTCATTTTAAACCCTTTTTGTATTTTTCTCAGTAAATAAAATTAAATATTAATAAACATTTATTTTTATTACCTAATTCCAATCCAGCCACAGTGTATGACATGTGGGCCCTGCTGGTCAGCTTGGTCAAAGTTTGACCGAGCTATGACAGGTGGGGCCCACTGTCATAGATTTCCCTTTTTCTTTTATTATTTTAATTAAATTCTGACGTGTGGGTCCCAGGTGTCATTCGAACATAATAAGTACACTCATTTAATGCACTGTTAGATATTAATCATGTCATTAAGGTTGGTTTAGCATTAATGGTCAATAATTAGCATTAAGTATATCAGGATAGCATTTATTAGCAATCATTAACCTTAATTAAGTCTGAACAGTAATGATTCGCATTTATTACACCGCACCATTAATAAACAATGATTAGTAGTTAATGTACGTCATTAAACATGTCCTAATGACCCTAATAAATAGGTCGGCCGGTTTGCTGTTGAGCTCAGCCGGGTGAGCTCGGTCCGGCCATGGCTGACTTGGCGCGGCGTCGCCGGCGGCGAGGACCGGGGGGGGTGGTGGCGGCGAGGCTTACCGGCGGCGAGGGCTCGGTGGTGGAGCTTGGCGAAGGAGGAGCTGGCGGTGGGGACGAGGCCAAGGGCGACGGCGAGGCGGCCGGGGTGGGCTCGGGTCGACGAGGACAGAGGCGAGCGGCGAAGCGGCCGGGGCGAAGGTGAGTAGCGGCGGGCGAGCTCCGGCTCTGGACCAACAGCGACGGCGAGGCGGCGGAAAAGCTCGGGCGACGCCGCACCGGGGTGGGAGCGGGAGAGGCTCGAGAGTGGCCAGGGCAGCGAGGATCCGAGCGACGGCAAGGCGGGCTCCGGTGGCGGCGAAGCTCGGGGAAGCACCGAGATGGAGCGGAGCGGCAACAAGACGCGGCCGAGGCGGAGAGGCGGGCGGTGAGCTCGGGCGGCAGCCGAGGAGGCAGCAACGGCGACGGCGAGATGGGGAACCGAGGCGGAGCGGCGGAGCAACGGTGAGCGTCGGGGATTGGCTCGGATGGCGGCTTCGGACGATGGCGGGGAGATGGCGAAACTGAGCGGCAGCCATAGCGGCACCGGGGCTCGGGTCGGGTGGCGATGAAACGGCGAGAGAGAGAGGTGGCCGAGGAAAGAGCGAGAGAGAGAGCTCGGGAAAAAAATGAGCTCCGGCTCCGGGCGGGAAAGAGATAAGGAGGAGGGGGAAGAACCCAAGGCAGGAGGTGGCCGGGGAGCTCACCGGGTGCTGCCACCGCGGCAGCCGGTGAAGCAGGAGGTGACGGCGTGCTGGAGGATAGGGATGGGGGAGAAGCAGGCCACGCGGGCCAGGGCGGGGAGAAGCTGGGCTGGGAGGAAGAAGAGAGAGGGAGGCCCGGCCGGGGTAAGAGGGGAATGAGATGGGCCTTGGGTGGGTTAGAAGCCCATCCGCCCGGGGGGGGAATTAGTTTAGGATTTTTAATTCCTTTTCTATTTTCTTCTTTTATTTCTTTTCTTTTTTATTTTTCTGTTTCCAATTCTTTTTATTCCAAAATCTTTTGCCCATACCTTTATAAGCAAAATAAACATTATCTCCAACATTTCATCACACTTTTGGTTCAAAAGATCTAAAGCCGAACTTAATATAAACACATTAGGATTCGTTTTTATTCGAAAATTTGAAAATTTCAAATTTCTCCATAGTTGTAATTACATGGATGCACGCATGATGCACAATTACAGTCTATTACTTTAGGGATGTTACATTAGAACAAAAAGCGGAAGAACTCGGAACTTCCAGCATGGAACCCGAAGGTTCCGACATTTCAAAACAATGAGTACTTTGACTGTCTAGAAATAGATCTTAGAACTTTCACACCAACTCGGAGGGTTTGACTTTCACAACACATTGGATAGAAGCAAATGTTGGAGGTCTCGACTTGAATCCAGATCCTCTAGGATATGAATGCCCTTGTCAAGGTGGTGTTAGAATGGTTTCTCGGAGGTTCCGACATTGCACTCGTACCTTTCAAGATTCCAAACAATCTCAACTGAGGTGGATAGTAGGCAAACTCGGAGCTTCCAACATAATGACTCGCACATTATGAGATTTCAAAGGATAAGTTCAGAATGAATCTCAGACATTCCAGAAACTTTCAAAAGTTTTGACTTTCAACCTCAAAGGATTTAGATATTTCTAGCACCAAAACTCGGAGATTCTGGGATAATCTCGAGTCTTCTGACATCTTGAAAACTGGACAGATGGGCAACTCTTAGGCTCCAAGTTCTCAGATTCTTCACATATAAAAGAATCCCGGATGTTCTAACAACAAACTTAGAGAGTTCAACACCTAATCTCAGAGGTTCTAAGTTCAATATCAAAGGTTTTAAGATTACAAATTTGAGCACAGCGAAAAACTATCTAGAAGGCGAATATTTTATCAGAACTGAGAAATTTCTTCTTCTCAGTGCAACGGTCCAACCGAGTAAGCAAAGACCAATAAAGGAATGTCTAAATCACACAAGATTCAAACCAAGATCACCAAAGAGGAGGATACAAATTTTACAAAGGTTTGAGCACTCAACACGTGACTCGTTTAAGCTACTTATCTGACAACCTCTCTTGATAGAGCGGCCAATTATCTTGTAATCCGGTCTTCTTCCAACACTGTGAGACTAGTAAAACTAGGAGCACCTAGCTAAACATACATTTGTGTTGAGCGCTCTACTTGAGCTTGATGAATGCGATCATCCTCGCTCCAAGTCGGAACCTTATTTCAATCTTTTTCGCTCGTTGAAGTCTTTCAATATGCTCTCTCATGAACCAATATGAGAAGCCCTCTCTTCGTGACATCTTCACTACTTGTCCACCATAACTTGATGGACCACAAGTTTCAAGTATACATAATGCTCGACTTGAACTTATGCACCTTGATGTCGTTATCTCTTGGTGATTATTAACATTGAAGTTTTGCTTGAGGTTCATCCTCTCATGATGACTATTTCAACCTTTTTTAGTATCATCCTCATATGAAGTACCATCTAAAACTTATGACAACACTCAATGCACTTTGATGATCATATACACTTGATGCCATCTTCACTTTTGAGTTTTGGTGAGATCATCGTCTTGATGTAGCATCATGAAGTGAACATAACTTTCACACTTTCAAAAACATAGAGCATAGTTAGTTTACAAGCATGATTGATATTACTCATCAAATCACTTGATCATTTGCAGTTCATCATTCAAATTTTATCATGATCTCTTGAAGGCACATCTTGAATTTTTCTCTTGAATTCCATGCTTCAAGATCTTGATCATACTCAGCTCATGAGCTCAATCTTGACCAAATTTCATCTTCTCTTGATTTTCACATTGGTTCACAACTTAAACCTACTCTTTAGTTGCCCATCTCCACAAGTGGAGTCTTCACCCAAAGTTCATCCACATGTGATGCACACCTCAATACCATTAATCATGGGCTTTAGGACTCGTAGACTCATCCTCTTGATACAACCTCACGAAGTGGTACCTACCTCATACACGGACTTTCAAAACTCAAGAAAATGCTTAGTTTACAAATCTAATTATCATTAATCACCGAAATCATTAAACACAAATCTAGGAATATAGATGCACTTTCCATCATTTATTTTAATAGGATCAGATTATAACAGTGTAGATTAGTCTTATGCTACAATAGCTACACAATAAGAATCATAAATTGTAGACACAAAGGTCAATGACACTTAGATAGATCTAAACCATCTATGTTGTGCACGTACAAGACTCTTATACGCTTTTAATCCCTGAGCTACACGAGAACGTACTGTACAATATACTATTATATACTATAGATTGCATACTCGGATAATTAGCTTGCATACGTACTCATGTTGGGCACCAACCACGTACACTACATAACTTATCACCTTGTACGTAATCAGATAGATTTAGCTTACATACACAATTTATTTTATTTTATACACAATTTATTTTATTTTATTTTCTTAAAATATTCTATCTATTTTAAAATAGATGATGTTTTTTATTTTATATGGTCCTTAATATGTAACTTTTGATCACTATTTTTTATTTAATGATTATGTAAGCCCTCTGTTCCAAAATAGATAACATTTCTGACTTTGCACGACATATAATCTTGAACATTATTTTTGTATGAATATGTAAGTAAAATATTATAAAATAATTATATAGTGAAACTTATTTTTCATGACAAATCTAATGGTACAATTGCTACATAATCAAATATAAATACTTATTTTTGATCGGTGATCGAAGATAGAAAAATTTGACCACACAGATCCTAAAACATTATCTATTTGGAAATGAGGTAAGTACAAATTTCAAGAATAACTCACGAGTTGATTTCCTATTGTTAATACCTATCGCTACTAACACAAGAGGTTACAGCCAATTGCAGAGGTCAATTATCTGTTCCAAAATATTCAAAGTGCTTTACAGTGATATATCTTTTTGTCATATATTTCATACTTTTTAATCTAATTATAGACTGAATTTAAATCTTAAAATACATAGACACCTTACATTTGATACTGAGGCAGTATTACTAATCTCAAAATTCTGTATTTTTCCTGTGCACAATCCAAAGACCTCTTTTAAGCAGTACATATGGTTTAATTTCCTGTATAATTCAACAAGTTACGTCATTCTAACTGTGCAAATTTTTTATTCCTTCATTTCTCGTTTACCGTGTTTCTAGAAGGCCCTTAGTATGAAAATCTCAATAGAAAATTCATAAGAAAATTCATCAAAAGAAAGCACCCGTCGAAAAATGTGATTAAGGAAAAAGTGTAAGAACACGTGAACAAATCCAAAAAAATGATAGAATAAAATAAAGCTAGTTAAGAGAGTTGCACGGTCACTCCGTTAGTTGCTAACAAATACTTAGTGTTTTTCACGTAATTTTCTCTGATCCACAACTAAATGAAAGAGAATTTCACATATTTCTCTTGCACCGACACTCTTCCTCCTTTCCACGTCTCATGTACTTGTGGGCCCTAAATTTGTCTTAGCCAAAAGGCCGAGAAAGGTATACTCGGTATACTCATCAAGATACATACAAAGGTCCAGATGCAGAGCTTCAGTTTTCACTAGGAAGATTCCAACAACAGCAAGAGACTAGAAGAAAATTCCATCCAAAGCGCCGTAACCGTTGGGATATCAGAAGCAGGGGAAGCAAATCTTATTCTGTCATTGATCCAAAGTTCACGAATTCTCTGTCTAATGACAATATTGAAGAAGCTATAATGCAGTCCAAACAGATAGCTCATAATCTTAGTATTGGTAGCCATGTCAATGCTCCTATGACTTCACAAGTGCTCACCAGTACTGCTGCAGCTAGTATGCCAGCTGAAATGCAGAGAGGCCCTGATCCGTTACAATACAAAGAATGGGTAGAGCACGCTGCTGCGGCAACCTTTGGCCCTGCTTCAGAAACTGATCAGCATTGGGGTTTAAAGCCTGCTCAATTGGACAGCCAATCCCACTTGGATGTGGACACAATTGGTAATGTGGAGAAGAATATCTCTCAAGCTTTAGTGTATGAAGAGAGGGCAGCAGACGTTCTTGGGACAGATAGTATGGATCAGAAGGGATTGAAGACAATCTGCAATTTCATCAAGATCAGGCAACGCGCTAGCTTTTAAGGCGCCACATGTGCCATGAGTATTATCTCCTAGAACAGTCGAGGTGTGGGCAGGAGCCTCGACAGTAACAAAATGACTTATCTTGCCCGGTTAATTCAATCGACTCACGCCAAGGTAATCTTCCTCTCTGAAACTAAGTCCTCTAAATTTTCTAAAACCCATCTAGCTAATCGCTTTAATATTGCTAATAGTCATATAGTTCCTTCTGCTGGCTGTTCAGGAGGGTTATGGCTTCTCTGGGATAGCGACATTGATCTCCAAGTAGTCAAAAGTAGTTCTAGCTTAATTATAGCCTCTGTTGTAAACTCTACCACTAGTGAGGCTTTTAACCTTTTGTGTATATACGGTGATGCCACTCACTCTAGATCTAGTGATATTTGGGAAGAAGTTTCTGCTTTTGCTAATGTCAATAGTGGTAAGCCTCTTTTGTGTTTTGGGGATTTGAATGAACTTATATATCCCCATGAAAAAAGTAATGTAAATTCTGTTAATTACTCTCGCTTGCATGCATTCTATTCCTTTGTTAAAAGTTGTGGCTTAATAGACTTGGGTTATAACGGTCCAGCTTATACTTGGACCAATAAAATGTATGCTTCTAATCATTTGTATGAAAGGCTTGACAGATTTCTTGCTAATGCTGAATGGTGTGACCTTTTTCCCAATGCTAACATCTACAAACTTCCCATTTTATCTAGTGATCATGCTCCTATTCTGGCTGTACTTCACTCTAAGTTTAAAAAACCTGCTTATCATTTTAAATTTGAAAACTGGTGGCTTCTTGAGGATGATTTTCATGATACTGCAATTAAAGCTTGGGGAAATTCATCTAGTCAATCTTTTCCCTTGAGAACTAATCATTTAGCAGCAGCTCTAAAGGTTTGGAGCAAGAAAAAGAAGCCTTTGCAGCAACATTTGCAGGATATTGAGGAACAAATAACAGGTATCCAGGAACAACCTATCCATCTTCAAGATCACACAAAGGAAGAGGAATTAGTCAAGGCCTACGAAGAAACAATGACAAGGCTTACTCACTTTTACAAGCAAAGGGCAAAGAAACATTGGGCCATTCAAGGAGACAGAAACACCAAGTATTTTCATGTTTCTGTTCTCAAGAAGAGAAGAAGAAATAGAATAGTTTCTATTTCTAATGCAGAGGGGCAGACTACCTTAGATCCTAAGAAAATAGCAACCTGCTTTGTTAATTACTTTAAAAATATATTTACCTCCACTAACAGAACAAGCTTCTAGAATAGTCAAGCTCACAATGCAGGTGCTATTCAAGATAAATTCACAAATTTGATTCCTCAAAAAGATGAAATCTTGAATATTTTGAAAGGGATGCGCAATGATGCCTCTCCAGGACCGGATGGGTTAAATGTTGCATTTTACAAAGCCGCTTGGAATTGGATTGGTGACGATGTCACAAAATTCTCTTAGTAAAATGGGTTACAATGACCATTTCATTAGTTTAGTTAAAGCTTGTATCACTAACTCTCTGTTTTCTGTTATTATTAATGGCAATCATCATGGCAGATTTAGAGGACAGCGTGGTATTAGGCAAGGGTGCCCCCTATCTCCTTACCTTTTTGTAATTGCAATCAATGAGCTAGCTGCTAAACTGAAGGAAGAAATGGAACATCAGAATTTACAAGGCATTGTGCTAGGTCCTAATTCTCCACCAGTGTTTTCTCTAATGTTTGCAGATGACTTAATAGTGTGTGGACAGGCTAATGAACAGGAAGCAAGGACAATTTGGAACACCATTCAACACTTTTGCAGCCTCTCTGGTCAGGCGCCAAACTGATCTAAATCTTCAGTTCTTTTTAGTAAACATGTTAGTGATGCTCAGAGAAATATTGTTAAAGGTATATTTAGAGTTGTAGACATGGATAATCACTCGACTTATTTAGGTCACCCTCTGAGAATGCCAACAAAAAATAGATCTAATGCTTACGCTTTTCTGCTTGAAAAGTTTAAGTCTAAGTTGAATTGTTACAAGGCGAATGAACCGTGCCATGCTGGTAGATTGGTTTTAATCAAATCTGCCTTTTCTTCCGTCCCAGTTTACTACATGTCAACTATTCTTTTTTCAAAGAAACTCTTGCATAAGATGAATACAGTTATAAGAGATTTTTGGTGGACTGGGATTCAGCAAGGTACGCATTCAAAACCCCTCTATCTTAGAGCCTGGTCTGAAATCTGTAAGTCTAAAAAAGAAGGTGGCTTAGGAATTAGAAATCTAGAAGCTGTCAACAAATCCATGCTTACTAATTCTACTTGGAAAATAGTCACTGATCAAGATAGTACCATCTTTAAAATTCTCAAGGCTAAGTATTTTCCTCACATCTCCTTCTGGAAGGCTCCAAATGATATTCCTAAGTCTGCTTTTTGGACTTCTATTCTTAAAGTTAGGGAACCGTTAATCAATGCCACAACTTTTCAAGTAGCTAAAGGTAACACTTGCATTTGGTCTACTCATTGGTGTGCTTTTTGGAGAAATATTCATGATTATCTTAATATACAAGAACCTAGCTTTAAGTATCTTGCTACCATTTCGGATTTATGGATTCCTGGAACCAAAATCTGGAATATAGACTTGATTACTAATCTTTTTGGTTCTATTAATGCTAACATAATATCTCAAGTCCCAGTTTCCAATGATGATAATAATGATATCCTTGTTTGGAAATATACTCCTTCTGGTATTTGTTCATCGAAAAGTGCTTATCAAATTTTCCACCAAGCTTTCTATGGATTAAATGCAGGTGGTCATTCAAATCTAACAGATCAAGCAAGACATATAGTCCAAACCATATGGTTAAACATACAGATGCCTCCCAGGGTCCAAATTTTTGGTTGGAGGCTTCTTAGAAAAGCTATTCCATCAGGTTCTCGTGCTGCTGCAAAATCGTCTCACATTGATCACAAATGTGTAAGATGTGGCATGGTTGAAACTGACTTTCATCTTTTCTTTGATTGTCAATTTATTCATGCAATCTGGTTTGCTTCTAATTTAGGAATGAGAGTGCAGGGTTTAACTGATCAGGGAATAAATCAAGTGGAGGCTGCTATCTTTCACATGATGGCAAATTACACCACTAAGGACTCTGTTACTCTAATCTTTGCCACTCTTTGAAATATTTGGAAAGCCAGAAACAGTCTTTTATTTAATAAAAAAGAAGCTCATCCTATGTAGGTTCTTTATGCTACTAATGCTCTTATGAGTACAGGTGAAAGCATTGAAGAAAAGACTCAAGAACCGATCACTGCGTTGAAGCAACAACGAAATGTATCTCCAACAATATTGCGCGTTAATAAGCAGATGATGGATAAAGGACCTAACTTTTTTATCGATGCAGCTTGGAGGCCAGAAGCTTCATGTTTTCCTTTTTATGCAGAATCATTGAGTAAAGCAGGCCTTGGGGTATGCATGATATGGAAGCAACACAGAGAGCAACATACCACTTTCATTGAAGCTACATCCTTTGCAGGGTCTGCACTTCAAGCTGAAGCTCAAGCATTAGAGTTAGCGACTCGGATCTCGGCTGCTATGAGTGCTTTCCAGCCGAACTTCTTAACAGATAGTCAGATCCTTGCGGAAGTAGTTTGAAGAGGAGATCCTACAAAGTATCCAGGTCATTGGTCCATAAGACCACATCTAATTCAGATCTTGGCCTCCATCAACAACTCTGATGCAAGAATCTTCAAAATTAAACGGGAGCAGAATATGATAGCTCATAGACAAGCTCAAGATGTCTACAGATCACATAATATAGGGACTTGTATTTACCGCTGTTTAGGAGCCATGCACAAATCAGAATCATGCCCGGTGAAAGCTGTAATCAGCGCTTTTAATGTGCAGTGTTGCACATTAACGTTAGTGTCATGCCTTTGATCTTTTAATAAAGTCTCGAGTTGTCAAAAAAAAAGATATTTGCAGTGTGTAGCATCCGCGCAAAAAAGGCAAGAGCAGTTAGCACCGTTCGCTCACATGCTGACCTAGCTCATTTTGTTGACTGTTGCACGTAAAATTCTGAATCGTGATCAGAGATGAGTAAGATTTTCCCGGGAAAACAAACGAAGATGAGCTAGATTCTAACTTGTAGAAAGCGCTCACCGAGACAATTGGCACCTTTCGAGATGACAATGGTGCCACGCCATTGCTGCTGTCACGTGCGAAAGAAAGCAGCAGAGTGATCGATGTCAGCGTCGACCACTCCGAGGCGGCAGTAGCAGACTCGAGAGCTCATCGATCGAGTGTGTCGTATCGTAGGTTAACCTCTTTTCTGGCAAATTTGCTACGGCCCCATGCATGTGCATGGAACATCGCTTCCTGGCTGACATCCGAAATGAGATATATGAAACTAAATAAATTTGGTACATATACACAGTCTTACTTCCTCTGTCTATATATGTGAGACGTATTTTAATAGTTTAAGTTTAAATTTTGATTATAAATTTCTTCTACGGTATTTTGTTAATATTTGTAAAATCATTCTAATAAGAAACGTTTTGAATACGAATCCACTAGTTTAACTTTTGTCTCACAAAAGGATAAATCATGGGATTAGTTATTAGTCAACGTTTAAATTTAGACAATAAAAAACTGAAGAAGTACATGGCACGTCGCCCCTAGAAAATAAATCGAGGGTCACAGCAGAACAGACAACACCTCTAGATGGAGGCACAACTATAGGTGGATATGAGTTTTGGCAATTGAAAACGATATTTCTTGGGATATCCATGGTGCCGCAGAAACAGACATGTAAGGCCAGCTCTAGTGGACTCGGCATCCGGTGGAAAAGATATGATCTTTATTTAGTGGCTTATTTATTTGATGATCTTGTATCGAAAGTAGTGACATGTGGGCTATTTGATGATCTTGCAAATGTGCCGGCTTGGGTCCAGGTCGGCATATAATATGTGCCGTGCTTGGTCTATATGGGCGCACATATATGTGTCACGCCTTGTCTATTAGAAACACAAATATATGCCATGCTTGGTCTATCGGGGGCATATATATGTGCCACATCAACAGTATAGAATCGTACACTACATGTGTTGTGGTAACTTCTTGAGCGGTATTTAGGTGCCGCAGTAGACCAAGTACATCACAGGGCATATATATGTGCCACATCAACAGTATAGAATCGTACACTACATGTGTTGTGGTAACTTCTTGAGCGGTATTTAGGTGCTGCAGTAGACCAAGTACATCACATAATACTTGCCTGGATTTGGTCTCACACAGCACATACCATGTTTGGGGTGCCGTGACACAATGTATATGCCAAGTTTTGTCTAGTTCAAATATGGCATTTGGTATGCGCCTTTTGTTCATCTTCACATTTTTCCAATAGTACTATTTATATACAACCACTTTTATTGATGCCACAATAAACAATTTATCCATGACATCATGCAAATAGCAGAAATAATACACTTCGATCTCATTACATTTCCATAATTAAACATAATTTGATAAATCATATCACATGGCACACTACCTTTCATACATTTCAATATGTTCATGTCATCAATTTGGCATAGATCCAAAACTTAGTAGTGTTTGACATCAACATCTAACTGCTATTAGCAATCCATCGGTTCCACAAACTAAAGACAACAACGTCTAAATTCATCACATACTATATATCTACCAAAAACAGGAAGCTAAGTAGGTTGGCACCATGATGTTATTGCTCTAGCAAAATGACTAGCTTGATCTGTGCAATCCAACTACTTGCACAATCACAAACGAAGCAAGGTTAGCACAATCTGATCAGTTGCGGCAACCTGGGAAAGAAAATAGAAGTAGAGTGTCATGCATAACCACACAAAAAGTCAATGTCATTCATGTAGAATAGTAGAGCAACAATTCCATTTAAAATTGAATTTTAAGGTAAGCGTGAAACCTGAGAAAGACCATACATCTGCAAGAACCAACCTATGGTTCCATTGCCAAATTGCTCAGGATATTCCTAAAGAAAAGCACCCAATCTATACTATTTTAATGAACCCACACTTGCTGACCAAACAAACATTCTCACACCAAATACCCTCTCCCAAGGTCAAACAGGACAGTTAGCACTAGGAAGGCCCCTCTCTCTCTTACACAAAGGAAATGCAGGGAAGAATATGAGACATGCACCATCAAGGTTTCACATGATACCAATCAGAAAATATGGAGTATGCTCAATCATCTATAGAGAAATGATTGGGCAAACAAAAATTCTAGATTTTTTATTACCTGCTGGATGCTTGAGCATATCAACAGGTGATCCATCCCTTTCAACAACCTACAAATAAAAACAAGACGAAAAATAAGCAATAGTTATGCCGAAGTCGTGCAGCTCATTGTATACGGTAGTGGAGTTCCATACATTCTGAAATGGCCACGTGATGCAGCGGCCAAGAGTAGTGCCCAACTTAATAGCCTGCCTTTGGGCTCTAGGCAACACGAATTGAGTGTCAACCACAACATCCATGCCTTTCGCATTTTTGTCTGTGCGACCAAGTCTTCCATATGCCACAATGTTGGAGCTGCTTGGTGAACGCAAAGCAACTTCAACACTGGTCTACAAAAATGAATGTCTATGTAAAAGCTAGAATCCATTCTAACATTTTAGTTTATATAAGTACAAAGGATTTCAAATTAAGTTCGACCTTTTGTTGTTTCTATCCAACCTTCTTGGCCCTTGTTTGGTCCAACTTATCGACATGCACCCCATTGTTAGAAAACAAGGACTATAATTGTTGACCATTTTCTTTGGCCATTTCCTAACATGGGGAACAACAACCAACATTATTACAACGAGAATTAATTGAAGAGCCATATGATAAAAACTAAGCAATACACATAAGTCATTTAAAGTGTGTCACCTATCTATTAGGATGAACGATTGTTCTTTGATGTTTGCTAGTACCAACCACTCTTTTGTCAAAACTAGTCAACCATATCAGGACTAACATTTCCTGGACCTTTATCAGCACAACGGGACCCTGCTCCTCTATTAGCACAGCCTGCTCTATTGCCAATACCTATATCTGCACCACTAAATCCAACTCCAGGTGATCCACTATGAGCACAGATAGATCCAACTATTGGTGATGATCCTTGCATGGCAAGTAACCATGCTCTTTAGTTTATTATAGTTTTGTTCATTTAATTCTACTCTCTGTCCAGCACTCTCCATCCTAGCTTTAAATTGTGCATTGTCTTCCATTTGTCTCATTGCAGCTGTTGTTCTTGCTAGAGCAAGAGATTTAGGTCCACTTGGTAACAACCCCAATCCACGTATTCTTCCTTTTTGCTCCTTGGAAAGAGGTCAGCATACAAGTGGTTGATATTAACAAGTGTAACTCCAAAATTTTCCTTTTGGATACCTCTACCTCGGACACTATCAACCCAATCACACTTAAACAGTAGAATTGATCCTTTGTCCATGTAATTAAGCTCAATGATTTCTTTGATGATACATAGTATGTAACTTCTCCTGTTATTGGTTTTGATCTTTACCACTAGAGAAGTAGATGTTTATGCAACCACAACTACACCAAGAATTTGTGTGCCCTTTCCCTCACCATAACTCCTTGTTTGAAACTTATAACCATTTATAGCATAGCTGCTATATTTGGTCACTATTCTTTTAAGGCTTGTTAGCAAAGACTTGTAATTCTTCTAGACCTTTAGTATCTTCAGTGGCCATTTGATTGACTTGTAAGAGCATAATAATTAAGGGTTCAATCAGTTTGGATAATATCTGGCCGGACTACTAACCAAAAACCTCGGATAGGACTTCATATAGATTTTCCAGATATTTGTCGAATACGGTATCAGATACGGATAGTATTTCCCAGATACGGATATGAATATGGTACAAGTAGTATCCGAGCACATTTGATATTATCCGGATAGTCCTCGGTAGTATCCAAATAATTATCCAGATAATTATTCGCATATAATCCGAATAGTATCTGAATTGCTTTTTTTTAATCATGGTACCTGAATTACTAATTGCTAAGGTATGTAACCCTTTCTCCTCCTTCGTGTTCTATTTTACACAAAAGATAGACAATTTTACACTAAAACGGTAGAACCTATAAGAGACTTTCTGAAATAATATAATCCATTTAGATTTGAAAGACTCTGCATATTATCTTGTACTATTACCGTCTAATACACTTGTTGAACTAGTGTTGATTTGACCACCAGTTAAATTTTCTTGTTAAAATGCTACATGTTGACATGTTTTGGACATGTATGGTTGGTTCTTCTAAGTGAGAACATGTGCATGTTGTATATATTTTAATTTTGACTTGACATCCAACAAAATATTCCTCACCATACTGAATTCGTTGGTATTCATACTGTCTTCGTGACTGATACTATTTCGTATTCGTATCTGGCACTATCTGCTCCGAAGCCATATCCAAAAAAATATATGAAAATAAATATCGTTTAAGAAATATCCGATACACCCTTAATAATAATACTCCTTCCGTCTAGAAATGTAAGGTATACTTTCATTGGTTAAGAAAAGGCTTTGACCAACAATTACTATATTTATATGTGATTTATATGACATAAAATTTGTATTCAAATGTACTTACCTTATCATCATAATTTTGTATCACATAAAATGTATATTAATAGAGTAATTATTGGTCAAAGTCTTGTCTTAACCAATCAAAATATGCATACCATAGATAGCCATATGCATACCCAAGATAGCTATATACTTACGTATTCAACAAACCATGTGTGGAAAGTTTCATGATGAATGCGGTCTATATCTCACTTTTTAAGATGATTGTTTGCTGAGAGATAATTGAGGTGCCTTTTGCATATGTTTAGAGCAATCTATAAGTGTACTAACAAATAAAAATATTAAATTTGTGACTGAAAATAGGACACCATACTTGATATATGGCCCAATGTGCTCATAGTTGCCTAAAACATATCGGTGAGCCTACACCCAGGATATGTTGTCCAACTCAGTGACATAATTATCCACCAAAGGATGACCTATTTTTTGAAGATATGGCATTATAGTTGTTTATAGTTGTGCACTATCATTAGTATTGTCATCATTATGACCTCTGCAATTCAAACCAATTTGACAACTGCGCAAGTATCGTGAACAAAAGATAATGCTTTCATCTAGCACATAGCCTTCAGCTATAGATCCTTTGGGGTGACTCCGTGTCCTTACCATCGATTCAACTTCTTTAGGTACCTTTCAACAGACCACATACTTCAGTACTGTATTGGCTCAGCTAGTCTAGCTTCAGTTGGAAGATGAATGCGCAAATGAACCATCGTATCAAAGTAAGGAGGTGGGAAGATCTTGTCAAGGAGACATAGTGTTTCAGCAATCTCAAATTCTAACTTTTCCATCTCTATGACACTAATAACTTTGGAGTACATTTGCTTGAAAAAGTTGCTCAAACAAATCAAAGCTGTGTAGACTTTTGTTGGCAAAATTCTTCTTATGGCTAGTGGAAGCAAGTGTTGCATTATAACATGACTGTCATGACTCTTGAGACCAACTAGTTTCCTCTGTGACCACCTTGCAGTGTAAATTAGATGCATATCCATCTAGAAACTTAACATCTTTTAGTATTTGACAAAACATATTTTTCTCTGTTGTGTTCATTGTGAAGATTAGCGGTAGCAAATAAGTCTTGTTTCCTTTTTCAATTGGATAGAGGTCCGGCCTTATGCCCATCTTCTAGAGATCCAGTCGAGCACTTAGACCATCCTTTGATTTTTTGTCGATATTTAAAAGAGTATTTATAATGTTATGAAAAATATTCTTCTCAATATGCATCACATCAAAATTATGATGTATTAGAAGAGTCTTCCAATAAGGCAGCTGAAAGAAAATAGATCTCTTGTGCCACTTGGGTTGCACCTCCTCATCCCCACATCGTCGTTTCTTCACATGTTTCTCCTCTTCTAGATTTCTAGAAACTATGTTTAAATCCTTAATTTGCTCAGACACATCATATCTAGAAATTAGGGCACGAGCTACTTTTAACTCTTTGGTGCCATCAAATACCTTTGGGATAGGAGCTACTCAACTCTTTGGTGCCATCAAATGCATTTGCTTCTTGCCTAAACTCGTGATTCAGAGGTAGGAATCTATGGTGCCCCATATAACATGCCTTGTGCCCATGTTTAATGGTAGGAAACAAGTCACATCATAGCAAGTAGCACATTCTACATCTCTATTGGTTTTCATTTCAGATATATATGCATTACCAAGGTAATTAAAGTGCAGCATATAGAGTGAACCATTTTGAACAAGATGCATCAAATGTCCTTACAACTATAACAAACAATTCATCAAGTTCTTCAACTAATAGCTGGAGATAAACATCCATATTGTTTCTAGGGGATTAGCAAGGAAAAAATAAAATTTGATGGCTTCATGCATATCCATGGTGGAAAATTGTATGGAATCAAAATAACAGGCCATGTGTTATGAGAGACACTACAATTTCTGAATGGATTGAAGCTATCTGATGCCAAAGCCAATCTAATATTACGACATTCCGAACCAAACACAGGATGTACAATGTCAATTTTTTCTATAAAGTAATGTAATGGCTCTTGGGAAAATTTTCACATTTAGGAAGTGCTTCCTTCAGAAGTCGAAGAAGCTCCTCAAAGCAACCATTACTTACCCCCATAAACATTTTATGTTAAGGAGTCTAACAACAAACTGCAGCTTTGAGAACCTCTCACAACCTAGCTACAACTCTTGGCTAGCTTCATTCGCCAACCTATAGTATGTACTTGTGTCCACATCTAACTCTCATCATCACTACTGTTTGCATCTCTTGTACTCTGGTCAAAAACCCCAAGTCCTTCGCCTAAGCATATATAGCATCTATTTCAGTATCATGATTGTTTTGCACTTGTAGATTTGAGATACCATCAGGCTGAGAATGCCAATCCTCACCGTGAAACATCCATTCAATATATCCTACCAAAAAACCATTGCAGATAAGGTGATGATACACTAGTTCTTATTGTAAGCGCAACGGATTGTGTCATCTCTGGCTGCGTTTGAAAAAGCAAACTCAATAAAAATCCCTCACACCATTTTGGTAAACAACCATGTGCCTAGGTAAATGCATCCATTTCTTGTCCATGTTTGTACAGCTAGCAAAGTATTCATACCAGATCAACAACTCACCAAGATAGCACAAACAATACTCTGCTTCTAACTTTTCACACCACAGTCGCTATCATCTCCACCTCAATCTGCTCCCTATGCAATGAATCGCACCTGAACACCGAAGGTGACAGCAAAATTTGCTCAACTGAAATCAAAAGGAAAATGAACTAGTGCTTTCAATTTATCATGTACTAGTTCTATTCATGTCAAGGAAAAAGACAATTTCGTTACAGGCACGTGAATTGAGCTGTAGATGTAGAGGAGTTGAAGGTGCGAAATCAAATGCACTGGTACAAAAATTGTAGTGTTTGATGACTAGCTATAGCTAAACAAGATCTTATTTCTTTTTCAGCCACGTATCAATTATTAGCTCGCTTGTTTTTCATGTAGTGTTTCATGACTAGCTATAGCTAAACAAGATATTATTTCTTTCTCAGCCACACATCAATTATTAGCTCGCTTGTTTTTCAGCTGCCGCCCGCGCCTACGTGGTTTAGCTGGCATTTGTGTTTGTCCGACACTTATACTTGTCATGGATGCTACATATTTTACCTGGCACTTGTCAAGTGCTGTGTTAAGTCCGTACCGGCAGATACGAAGTGCCTTTGTTTTGCGACTGTTCAGGCACATTATAGGTGCCGTGATATGTCTATGTTGGCACATACGAAGTGCACTAGTTGGTTTAAGACTTGTCAACACTTATAAGTGCCGTGCAATGGTTTAAACCGGCATATTTTTGTGCGTTTTTATTAAGTGCCCTCAAATAAAAGTAAGTGTCATGGATACTATTTTTAGTGTGATTAAGTGTCTTAGAGTGTGGGTCTATATTTTAGTGATGTTTGTAAAGTGTTTTGCTCTATACTGCTAGTGGAGGTGGAAGAACACCAATATTGAAGGTGTTATGTGCAACACCTTTTGTAGCATGAGAAGAAGAGGCTACACACGCGTGCTCGCTTGCTTGTCTCGCCACGCCCGCACGTGTCGTGATGTGGACGTGGGCTGGGCTGGGCGTGCGTACCTGAGACTTTAAAGTTTCTATTTACCAGCGCGGATAAATAAACAGTGTAGTGTTATCATGGAAGTTAATATGAGATGAACGGTTAGGATTTCTAATTTAATTAGAAACGTCCAACCGACAAGTTATTGTGAGTACTGTTATATGTAACTCCTCTAGTGCCTTTGCCTTACCTAGCTGTAGGTTTATATAAGGGAGATCTGAACCCCTAGCAGTGATAAGACAATACTCTCCATTCTCTACACATTGTCATGTTTCTTTGTTATGCGCTACTTCCAAGCTACTCTGTCTAGTCACATCGGCGTGCACTCCGGAGAGTAGGCCTCCGAGAAGATTTATCCCTCGTGAGCTTGCACCAAGTAGAGATGAATGGGGTTTTTGAAAAGCGCACGGTATGAATGCTCGTTCAGGACCTCCACGCGACATCCAAGTCCTCCTCTGCATCATTCAGGACATCTGGTATGACACCTAAGACCTCCTCTGCGTTGGTCAAGTCGTCCTCCACGACAATCAGGACCTCCTCTACTACATCCGAGACCTCTTCTACGTCTTCATCACTATGTCAATTACATTATTATCACCACAATGTCATCTTGTTCCAATAACGGGTACGTCTATATAGTCATGGTGGTCCTTTTTGTGTTGATAGCTGTCATGCTAACACGTACTTGTGAAATAATATTTGATATTCTTACTCCATAGTCATTTGTATGTCTAGTTCGAGTACTACAATGTTCGTTTAATACCTGAATGGTATCTGTTATGTTATATTTTTAGATTAAAATAAATTTAAAATTGCTCGTTATTCTAACATAATATTTTGCAGAGTTCTTGTAGCTTATATTAGTTTCACAATCTCGAAGGTACGTACTTTCGTGTCGAATAGAAGTAATTGGAGGAGCGTGGAAGCCTCCAATGGAAATTGCTCCTTAGTTCGAGCTTCCGAAGAGATAAAAGCGATGGCGCTAGCTGCACGTACGCAAAGTGACAAAGTTGCCACGATGCCACGCCATCGCTGCTGTCATGCGAAAGGAAACAACAGATCATCGACGTCGATCACTCCAAGACGGCAGCTGACTGAGCGCACCAAGTTCGTCCTACGTTAATCGTGTGCGCCGGCAGGTTTGGTAGGACCTATAATATGCATGGAACAAACCACTTCCTGACTTGGTCTGAAAATTATAATATCGTGTGGAAAAGAAAAGACGACTTACTGGCTTAGTTGCTAAATGAGAAAGCCATATGCAAGATGTGGCTGCTTCACCTTCTTCAGCAACCGGGCGGCGCAGAAGATCCGGCCGAGCCGCACCAGATCGAGGTTCTAGAGGGTCATGTTTCGTAGAAGCTAAGCCGGCCTGTCCTGCCTAAGCTGCGGGACTTAGCACCGCACCACCGACGGCAACGGAACAAACAAGAAGAGACACGGAGAGAAAAGAAACCAAAGTTTAACTCGCCTGCCTCTCACCCTCTCCGTCTGCTCTAAGCTGAGGTTTGTAGGCGGAAATGATCTCGTTTTAGTCAATCCAGTTAGCGGAGATGTTCGCACCTGTTTATCGAGGATCAAATTTTAGGTTAGACTCTTAGTATATTTTATTAAAATAAAATATCTCTTTTAAGATAGACGATATATTTGTTGATAACGAGATATATATAGTGATTTCGTTAACTTATAAGATTCACGAGTCGAGTAGACGATGTTTAATTGTGTACGTGTGGTAGTATACGTATACAAGTTGTATTTGATGTAAAATTTGTAACAACTAAATATATTCTCAGATTCTTTTTATGTAAAATATTTATTTTTCCCAAGGAACCAATCAGCCAATAAAGAATTATACTTGACCCATAAATATTGTCCAAGGGACACTTTATCCCCTCACCTAATTTCTGGGACACTCTACGCTTCCCCCCCTCTCGGACTACTAAAAGCTGGTGCAAGTAATCCTCAACCTGATTTTCAATGATGGTTTTGCAACATAAACGTAGACATAGCACTGACATAGCATCCAACTCAGCAAATAAGAAATCAAACATTTATTTCTCTTTTTCTATGTCACCGTCATGTGGGGCCCGCTTGTCAGACCTTCGTCCCTCCTCTCTCTCTCTCTCTCTCTCTCTCACATCCATCCTTTCTCTCGTCCCTCCTTGTCTCTCGTCCTTACCTGCTGGTGTGATAGGAGCGCTAGGACAATGTGAGACTCAATATTGAGCTCACTCATGTCGTCTCTGTTGTCGTGTGCTGTGGCCACCACCGAAGGAGCTTAGGCGGGCACCAGGTGAGCTCCATGTCCAAGCTGCTACCATGCCTCATCTGCTCGTTGGGACACGGTGCAGCGGTACGGATGCAAGATCATGAAATTGATCATGGAGCAATGCAAAGGAGGAGGAGTAGATGGTGCAGACAGGCGGAATTGGATCAAAACTCACAGAGGATGGAGATGGGCTGGCAGCGACGGGTTGGACAAAAGAGTATACTTAACCCCCTGAAGAATAGTTAGCGAGCCCTAGTAGGCTCGGCTCGAACTCGGCAAAAGTTCAAGCCAAGCTCAAGCAAGGCTAAGTTAGTCTTCGAGCTTGCTGCCAAGCTCGAACAAAGCTCGCGCAAGCTCAAGCTTGACTTGACAATGCTCGGTTACTAAAGAAAATAAATGTCCACTCAAGCTTGACAAAGCTCAAGTAGGCTCGAGCTCGATTCCACCAAGTGAGCATGTGCCATAAAAAAATAATGTTCACTCATATGAAAAATAGAGAAGGTCGATAAAGCTCGAAAGCTCGAGCTGGGATCGACAAAGTAATCAAAATCACATAGATATACATGCTGACAAGCCCTATCGAGCTATTCGAGCTTGAGCTTGTTAGGCTCGCAGGCTTGAGCCTAGGCTCAAGCTCGTTTGGGGCTCAAATTACACACTATTACACAAACTCATGTCACAGACAGTTCAAAAACTACATCATGGATAGTCAAAAAATCATTTGTAAGCATGAGGCTGTGATGACCATCTATGAACACAGACGGTTGGTTTTCAAGACCGTCTGTGATATCAATAATTCAGCAAAAAATTGCTTCATGGCTAGCCTAACATTCTCATGCCTTCTTTAGAATCAAATCAAACAATCAGTAACATATGCCGCACTGCACATTCAAATCAAATAATAGTAGCAGGAAACAATTTTGCAATATAGAACAAAGAAATGAATAAAGCAGCAGTAGCAGTACAACAAACAAATTAAGTAGCGACAATAGCAGTACAGCCCACACCGAACCCGAAGAGGTAGATCTTGTGCAGCTCACGGTACGGCACCTCCACATCGACGAAGAGGACTTCAACGCAGAGGATGAGGGCGAGGAAGACGGCACCACGGTGCCCAACACTTTCATCGCCGCCTCCTACACCACCATGTCAATTCTATTGAGGCAGCGTCGACGATGGACACGTAAGCCACGGCGCGCATGGCCAGGGCAGCTTGTCATCCACTGGCGGCGCTTCGTCTTCCTTCTCCTCCACTTCCAGCGGTGCGGCAGCCTCCTCCTTCCTCTAGTGCCTCTTTATCCGCTAGTGATACTGATGGACGCATCTGTGAGTAGATGGGAGCGGAAAGGACGAGGGCAGTGAGTGGAAGAGAGGAGAGGAGGAGGTCGTCAGTGATGGTGGTGGGCAGATTTGAGAGGAGATGGGAGGTTAGGGACGGAGAGGACGAGGGTAATGGGCGCGGGCACACCGATCTGAGCAGAGAGGAGAGGGGAGGTTAGAGGCGGTTGGCCTATTGTGATTTAGAAATTTCTGAGGATCTGGTCAAGGGTCTTAGGGGTAGAGAAGGCACATATAATGCCGGCTTGCTAGACCTAATGGGTCCGACTAGCCCACATTTGTTTTTTTAGTGAAATTTATCTTTGGTCACCTATTTATTATAGGCATTAAAAAATTTATCTACCATATATATTTTATAAAAAATCATCTTAGTCTTTTATCAGAGCGTTTTTATCGAATCGTCATCTTAAGCATGGCTTGCCGAGCTCGAGGTTTTTTAACGGCCTTAACAGCGAGCTGCCTAGCAAGCAAACGGCGCTCTGGCGCACGAGGCCCATCGCGTGGCTCCAGTCAAAACAAAAGGCATAAGCTGCTGTTGGGTTGCTACAGGCTAGCCCATAGCACTCTACGGGCCAGCCCATCTTCGGTTGGCGATCGCTCAACACCCGACATACTTGCAGCCTCGTTCCTCTCCTCTTTCGCGAAAGCGAGCTAACCATTTCAGAACGGCAACCACACCTTCAATTTGCCACGGTTAATCCTCCAGTTTCTTTTGCTAAATGCTTGTCCTACTAGACTTCATGGGAAAATATCCGGTAAAAACTCTGTTGTGGCCACACGTAGAAATTTCAGAAAATTCTCAAAAAGAATATAATACATTGGCAAGGTGATGTTCTATCAATATGTAAAATTTTAAGACCAAACTCAAAAAAAGAATTTAAGAAGGAAGATTTTTATTGATTGATCCTACAGTCTCTGCACCAAAATGATACATCCAGCCAACATTGCTCAGCTAATGTAGTGTCTGATAAGCAAAAGAAATAACTGCGCCAATATACGCCTACAATCCGAAACAAAGTTTAAACATCAAACATCCATAGCATCAAGAACACCTAAACGCCTCCAAAGACGTCCACTAAAAACAAAGAGCTCCCGTGCTAAGGCTTCCAACCACTTGCTTCCTTGCACCATAGCCTCCCTGTTCTCCGGCTTCTGTAGTGGCATCCAACACCTCAGCAAACTGGCACACCTATATATAACCTGGTTGGGATGAGACCAAACTCAAATGAGTATAGATGTTATGAAAAAGTGAAATAGAGAAATAGATACTGATGGACAGTAAAAATCACTATACGTGCTGAATTTGTTCCCCCCCCCCTCTTCTAAATGCAACTGAGTTTGAACTTAAAATTTTATAGGTTTACATAACATCTCATCACAAAAAGAATTCTCTAGAATTTCCGCACATGATTTCCACGGAGTTTGAATGGCGTTTCAAACAGAATTCTCCCTCGATCTTAAGTGCTTGTTTGTGAATAAAGGCTCCGCACTTTGTCTTACCCCCAGGCCCTCCAATATATCAAGACTGACCCTGAGCGACCACCTAGTCGAAGCTTAGAGGATATTTTAAGTTTATCCAAATAACTAAAAAATAGGAAAGAGCTTTCCAAAGTTCATTTTATCTTCTCGAAAATCCTCACAATTTCATAAAGGTTAAAATGATATACTTTCTGTGAGAACCCTGGTTTTAGAACTGTTGAGGGAGGCGTGAGGTGGAAGCCGGATTAACTCGCGCTGCTGAGTTGACCTAATTCTAGTGAGGAGCGTCGTGAGCTAGGTCGAGAGGGGGAGGAATTTGTATTGCGCATTCATGGCATACATCGATCATACATGTGTTTATGAGATTGAAATAGGAAACTTTATTGATTAAAGAAATATCACAAGAATTATGATACAACATTGTTACAAATGAATAAAGAGAAAGAAATAAAAATTACATAATGAAATATTTTTACCTATACATCATCTAAACCTAATCTTTGAATCTTCAAGTCTTCAAAGTCTTTAAGCCTTGAGTCGTTGAGGAACACCAAGAGTCGGAGGGGGGAATTCTTCAGAAATATTTGTGAAGTCCGAAGCCGCCGAGTATGAGGACTCAGGACCGTTAGGACCTCGCAGATTGCTGTAGGAGGCAAAGGTTTTCGAAAACGGAGTTTTTGAAATACAAGTGGTCACCAGCACAGTTCCACCAACATCCGCAGGGTTAACTGCGGGGGCAAAATAGTGCCGATGACCTAGATATTTTTTTAGTTTCGAAAATAGTTTGGAAAACGTTTTTGTTTTCAAAATTGTCCGAGGGCCATATGGCTAAGACCCTCATCGGATAAAATCTAATATTTTATATATTAGAGAGAAAAGAGGTGAGAGGCAAAAATAGTTTCTATTTTTGAAAAAAGGGTTTTGTTTTGCAAATCAATTGAAAAGATAAGGCAACCATCCAAAATTATCCCTCAGCCCATCATATTGACTGTAGTCAATTTCTTAGCAAAGAAGTAGCCAGCTTAGCATGGCAATAGTTTCAGCCGAGAGGCAATCAGGGACTAGATGAGGCAACCAGAGATGATATCTCTTATACTTATCCAATGTGAACGTTGGAAAATCCACAGCTCATAGTGAATCAACTGACACACTTAGAGAAGGCAATAACCCATCAAAAGTTTATCCAGCAACCAGCAAAATTTGACCCAAGTGAAGTTCCTTACCTCACAAGGCAATCGAACTGCAATAGCCATCCAGTAGTGGCTAAGCTATTGAGGCATCAGGAGGTGGCAGATCCCCCATCAAAGAAGCAGCCACGTAGTAGCAAATAAGCAGGAGGTGGCAAGGGAAGTCCACCGAAGGGACCATAGGAGAGCTTTGTAAAAATAGCCAAGAGCAGTACGTACTGGTGAACCACTCTTCTTCCAGCAAGAGCCAAACTGAGAGAGAGAGAGAGAGAGCTGCGGCTATTGCCTAGAGGAGCAAGAACCAGTCTCAGAAAAATAAGCCCAGGAGTCATAGCCAAGCTTTAGAGGAAGTATTAGGAGAAAGGGAAGAGGAGTGAGCCAACCGTAGATCAAGAGGAAGAGCCAGGAGTAAGCTCAGGAGATCATCAGGAAGGGGAGAAGGATCACCAGAACGTGGGGAGCCAAGCTTCAAAAGACAACCAGGAGCATAAGGGAGGTCACGACCGTAAGGGAATCAGCAAGCTTAGAAATCAAGCTGTCTCTATCCAACACTGAGATAAGGTAAAAACTTCATCCAAAATCATCATAGCTGCATATATAGATATACACGTAAATATCAGCTAGATGAAATAGATGAAAGAACCCTCAGATTTTAGTAAGGCATTTATAGAATCTGTTCTTATCAAGTTACACCTTTCCCAAGCCTTTTCTTTGATTCTAAAATCATCACAGGGTTTAAAAGGCAACTGTTTAGGCAACAGTGCAATCTTCTGTTCTTATCAGATTTCAAATTGCTTTAGATGTTAGACATCTTCATTAGCCAGCTAAATATCAAGTCAGTATCTGTTCTTATCGAATCTATACCTTTCGCTAGATCATTCTCAAACAAAAGCCATCACAGGAATAAACTAGGATCAAATGAGCATCTGTTCATCAGTTAATAAACTGATATGTATATATAAGGAAGAAAAGAAAAACAGAGAGAGACTAGAATCACATAAGCATAGTATCTATTCCATCAGTTAAATTATAGGAATTTCACCAAGCTCCAGGTTACCCTCATACCATAAATAAAACCCCTATGAAATATTTAGTTAAACATACAAGAGCATATGCACGTATAGTAGTATATATGACATCTATAAACGGCAAACACCAACTAAACCCAATTAGCAAGTCCTTAACATCAACTTGAATGAGCAAATTAGTAAATTAATCTTACCATGTCTAAGTTAACCTTGGGACCCTAATTGACCCAAATCCAAAAGAGGTGGAGAGATGATCAAGCATACCAGTATACAGTTCATATTAGTGCAAAAGAGTAGTAATTCATCATTAATTAAAATCAGAGGAAGACAACCATAACTCTGAGCAAGAGCAGAATGCAAAGAAATCTTGGATGTACTTAACAAGAAATAAGTATAGGATCTACTCATAGCAACTTTAATTATTAATAGGAATCTAAAGGTTCCAACCAAGTAACATGGTAAGAAATGACTAAAAGATTAACCTAGATCAAAATAGAACTGGGTTTGTTAAGAAAAATGTAATATGCAAGTATATTCTAGTAAAGAATCTTTTCTTAGAATTTTCTTACAGACCAGAACACATGTTGAGAGATACTTGAACAAGTACACAGGTGAACCGTATGAAGGATATGTACATAAGTAATAAAGCATAATTGGGCAGTGTTTAGTTTAGGTGCCATGACCCTTCCTAAGCAGAAAATGGATGACCTCAAATATTCCTCTACTAACCATAGTTTTGATAAACCTTCTATGCAGGCTAACAAATCAGTGAGATCAGATTAGCTGTACCAGATAAGTAAATATACCAAGTCTCATAACTCAAAAATATTAACTTAACTTAGCAGTGAGGAATAGATCATACCATATCATAACTACATAACTTAAGGGTGAAATAGAGCCAATATACAAGGATCTTAGCTTAGTGGTTAAATCAAGTGTTCAAGTCAATAATCTAATAGTTCCAGGATCTCATCTAGCACCATCAACAGAATTACCTGAGGTATATGTGTATGGGAAAGGGAAGAAGGCTAAAGACCAGGCAATAATTGTTCTTATCAGATTTTAAAGGAATCCACAAAATTCTAAAAACTATCAGTTTAGCAACAATAGATCAAGCTTTATAGTTGTTCTCTCAATTTAACCAAATCGCCTATTTGTTAGTATGAACGTTAAGCCACGAATGAGCATTATAGCATGATATCTCAACAAATTGACACTAACCAAGTATTAAAGCAGCCTATACAGACTAATCTCCGGGAAAGATTAGACAACCCAAGTCATCACCAAGTTCCCTCATACCAATCAATACAAGTCAAACATCAATCGGACCAGCCAAAGCAAGAACCCTAGAACAAGAAGAATTGGGGAAATGAAAAAATGAGGAATGGGGAGAGGAACCGGGTAGGAACTTACCTGGGCACGGCACCGCGGTTGTGGCAGGGGTCAACTCCGCCACCGTCTGGCGGTGACGGCCATGAGCGGGGCAACGCCGAGTGAGGTAGCAAACCGCGGCGACCTCGGGCGGCGAGGCGAGTCCACCACGGGAATAACCGAGGGGAGCACTGGGGCGGCGCCGGACTCAGCCGAGACCAAGGGCAACGGAGCGATTGGGGTGCAGGAGCCGAGGCGGCGGAGTGGCCTGAGGAGGCGGCACCGGGGGGGACCGAGATAGCGGCGTTGGGCGACCGGGGTGAAGCCCTAGGGTCGGGCATGTGGTAGAGCGGCGCCGAGAGGGAGAGGGAGACCGGTGGCAACTCGGAAAGGCGGCGGCGCATTGGAGGCAGAGGGGATCGGTTAGGCGGCGCCTGGATGCATGAGGAAGAGAGTAGGGCAAGGAGGGGGGCACCGATTGTGCCTAACAGGCTAGTCGGATGGAACAAAAAAGAAAGAAAAGAGGGGAGAAAAGGGAAATGATGAAGGGGATACGGAAATGGCTCTGAAAACACAAATATATATACATGTACATATATGTTTCTATTTCTTTAAAACAGAAAATAAAAAGGGAGATAATCCCACAAAGAATGAAGTGAGAGTTTAAAAGAAATTACTTAAGTTGGCATAACTTCTTAGAAAGGAATTTAGGTTTATCTAAGATTATAGATCATCTTAAATGAATAAAAGGTGTCACTCTTTAAAAAGTAGTCAAACTCTAAATTAATCTTCATAAGACCTTGATTAAACTCCTTACTAGAGCCAATGGGCTGAATAGAAGGATTAGATTTTGAGTAAAACAATCAAAGGTTAAATTGGGTAATGTTATCATGTAAGAGTTTAACAGAAGGTTTAAATATCTAACAGTTAAGTCATTCTTCTAGGAAATTCTAAAATCTTTTAAAGGAAATATCTAAGAGATTTATAGCTTAATCCTTTCCAAGCAATTTGAATACACCATTCTTGCATATATGCATAATGCCATGTCATTTGCATTCATATTTTGAATCTTTGAATAAGTCCTTATCGGACTTTATCGTTTTCTTTGCTAGAAGCCGGAGTTCCACAAGCAAACCCTTCGAACTCCATTTCAAATCCGATACCAGGCAAGTCTAGTTTCTTGTTCATTTCCGTTGAGAACGTTTTCCAAAACTTCCTTCTCGTCTATAACATGCACAAAATGAAAACCTATTTTCTAAAGATCAAGCAATTGTTGTTTTATTTTGATCGCCGATTTTTGGACGTGATCATGGTGGGTGATGAAACCTTGGAAAGGGGTGCCGATGGCACATTGGAAGGCAGGTTTCATCACACGGGAATGTTCATATAAGGTTAATGCAACCAATGATCAATTGTGCTTAAGGACCGTAGTGATCGCGCATACCACATACCCTGTATGGGCGGGGCTGAGCTAAAGTACCCTTTACCCTAGGTCTATACTCCCCCGGGAAAGGAAGACCTCAATAGTTGTATCCGGAGTATCAACTGTTAGGAAGGTGGCGCTAGCCTTTGGCTATCCACAAAACGTTGTATCTGAAGTATCAACGTGAGACTGGTAGTTCTTGCCTGATTGTGCGGGACTGCGACGTGGGGTATAACCGAGCGGGCAGCGAAATGGCTCTGTGACCTCAGGAATGTAAATGGGGTTTGGCCACCTCAGATACACGACTGTAGTCGTTTGTGGGTACAGTTGCGCACCTCTGCAGAGTGTAATACATTGTAGCTTAGTCACTCCATGTTCCTAGCTGGAACTGCGAACCCGGCAAGAAAGGGATTCATCGGGAATCCTAGCAGCTTGTGAGACAGGAGATCATTAGTCTCTTAAACTAAAACTTGACTGTCTTACCTTACAAAACTGCATTGCTTTTGGAGAGCATTGTTGTTCTCAGTAGATAGTGCATCAAACACTACTTTGCCATTTCTGGACTTGTTGAGTACCTTCTGTACTCATCCCTCTATTCTAATTCCTTTGATTAGGAGGTGAGCCGATAATAGATCAAAATGTAGTCGACGTCAGGGCTGAAGATAAAGTCTCCGAGGAGCCGGCAGCGACGAAGGAGGACGATGGCGTCGACCACTACTTCGAATACTGTGGTGAAGACCCTGAAGCATAGAGTAGAAGCATAGGATGTAGGGGTCGAGAGTGTAGCATATGACTTTTGCTGTAGCCGAATGGAACGGTTTTAAATTCCCTGTACTTTTGGGAATGTATTTGTATCTTCTTCTCCGAGTTTGTAAATTAAGTTTGTAATAAATGGACCACTGCAATGCTTCTGTCGTGCTACTCTGTGTGATACGTTACCGACGAGAAGGCATTTCGTCTGTGACATGTCAAAGACTAGCATATTACTCGAAAGAGTAATATGTGGGTCACTGCACTTTCTTCTTGCAATTTGAAAATATGGAGTCATGTTCTAGGTCCATTACATATTTTCTTTCTGGCATAGTACGGTTTCTTGGGAAATTGCCGCATTCCAAACATGTCCTTATTTACATTATAGGGGTGTGCGTTCAGCTTTATCAAGCGCATACATAAAGCCTTTTACACATCTACTTGTGCTGTTCAGTAGGCAAACGAGGTGCGACCGAAGTAGAGAGCATGACAATGAAGCCTTGTGATACTGAACCTCCCCGAATTGAGCGATAGCAGAAGCCCCCTAGCGGCTGGCACAGGGTTAATGTTGACGGAAGTTTTCCCAATCCAGGGCGAATGGAGCTTGTGGTATTGTGATTAGAGATCATCTGGGTCGTTTTATGCACGCGGCGGCGAGAGGGCTTGATCACATTCCTGATGTTATGACAGATTGCAAGACAATTGATTGGTCAGCTATGACAGATTCAAGACTGAGAGCAGTTCCTTCTCTGATCCAAGCCTCAGGTCTTGAATTCTTATGCAATCTCCGGCAAGCTTATGATCCTGAGATCATCAAAGAGTTCCATGCCACAGTTTGGATAGAACAGGAGAATCAAGATGTTATGCTCTGGAAGACAAGAGGTCAACTCCTTTCAATCACAGCTCCAGAGTTCAATAGCTTAATGCATGCCCCTCTGGAACCAGGCATGCCAAATCTTTTCAAGCTTGCACCAGTTCCTAATGAACTAAGAAGAAAATTCTACCCAAGGAATTTCAGTTTCCCTGCCAAGGCCCCTTCAGATCATGTCTATTTCAAGGGTATAACCATCACTGCCAAGCATCTGATCAAGATTCTGAATGTCACTCTTCAACCCAAAGAGGAAAACACAGATGCTGTCTACAATGCAACCTGGCAGATATTGGTGCATATAGCCAAGAATCAGCACTTTGATGTAGCAAGATATATTTTTCATGAGATAGATGCTGTTACCAAGGATAAAAAGGCTAAGCTGAGATATGGATCGTACATCATGTACATGATCCTTCAAAGAACAGGTCTTCTGGCTTCTACACTTGATCTCTCTGTGAAGACTATCAAAACTCAGCTTAAACCTCAGGCAGATGATCATCCAGATGAGGTTGCAGTCCCTGCATTGTTTGGAGACTCTCCTGGACCAGCTGTGTCATCTCCCAGTCACACAGCTGCCCCACCTGCTCCTCCAAGGTCATCACCTGTTCAAAGCCAAGTCCCCACCGGTGCCACAGCTGTTGCACCTGTGCAAGACACAGCTGATGCTGATGATGATGATGACACCTCTTGCAATCCTGCCACAGCCTTTGTAACCAAGGTCATTCCAGCTCACCTTGCTACTCTGCGCAAAAAAATCGCCAGCTTCGAGAAGAAGTCTCTCATCTAAAAGCCAACATGGATCAAGTGCAATCTCAGCTCTCAGATATGTCCAACCAGCTCTCAGCTATGTCCAATCAGCTCTCAGAGGTCCTTCAGCTGCTGCAGAGCAAGTCTTCTTGAAGCATCTCTTCCTCCTGTCTTCCTTTTTGAGTGTTTTAGTGTCAAAGGGGGAGAGAGAGTGTAGAGTAGAGTTGTAGTGCAAGGGGCAAGGGAGAGAAAAGAAAAGGGGGGAGAGCATTAAGGGGGAGAGCATATTGGGAAATTAGAAAATATTTTTAAAATGATGTATCAAGACTTGGTTCTTCTGGTGTATCTTATGTCTTGATAACATTGTATCTTTTATGCAAATCTTTTGATCTGATACATGCCTTATGCATTCTTATGCTCATTTTTATATGTTTGAATGCTCTGATATACACATGTTTGGTATGCTCTAATGCACATCTTGTTCTGTCAATCATGTGTGAATGCTCAGATTCATAGTTTGCTCTGATATTCATATGTATGATCAGATATACATGTTCATCATGCTCTAATACACATATCAAATGCTCTGATGCAATGTCTTGCATATTTTGTGTATTTTGTGCTCTGTTATACATATGTTTGATATGACTTGCTCTGATTTATATGTATGCTCTGATAAGGAATATAATGCTCTGATCATTCATCAACATACTTAAACTGATAAGAATGCAAGTCATCAAAAAATACTTCCCATGATTAAAACTTGTAAACTGTGCATCTCTTGTCAAACAAATCTTTTATGCACAGATTCAGGGGGAGTATATTCTACCAACTTTCACATGTTTCAATATTTCAATTCTATATATTTGAATGTGTGAAGCTTGGGTTGCCACTAACCACCAAAAGGGGGAGATTGAAAGGTCATCTAGGCCCCAACATGGTTTTGATGGTTAATGGCAACCTAAACTGGAATCTAATGTTTACATTTGAGTGTAAGCAGATCTTACAGGTTCTATGAAGAAGGGTTATCCAGAGAAGGATGGCCACCAAAAAGGGTACAAGGTGGTTTCAAGGACAAAGAGATGGCTGTGCTAGGGAGCTGTGCCACAGCTGAGAAGAAGTCGGTGCTGTGCAGGGAGCTGCAAGCAGGGTGATGGTGGCTTGACGCGTCAAGGGCCGTGACTTCAGTTGGTGGCAGGTGAAGCCTAGATTTGCTAGTTTCTTTGAGTCCATAGGAACCACCCGTACTATAAAGAGGGATGAAACAGTAGCAGTTGTCTAAGGGAACCTTGCTCATTGCTCAGAGTGTTGGTCAAGGGGATTGGTGCTTTGAGGCCAATTGCCCTGTGTCAATAGCTTTGCAACAAAAGTATATAGCTGTGTGAAAACCCTAGAAGCTTTAGGCACCTGTGTGACACAGCTGTGTCACAGGTGGCCTTCCGCTTTATGACTCAGGTACATCTCTGTACCAGGGGAGAACTTGAGAAATGCTAAGGTACCTGCACTGCGATAGGCGGTCTGCTGAGTCAGAAGTCTGTCAGAGGTTCTCTCCTTATAGGTACTAGAGTTTGAAGTATGCTGAGGGCATGTCATGTGCCAGGACCGGGCTGAGTAGTGCTGCTATCAGCTAAGGGTTCACCTGTGTGCGCCGCCGGTGACACAGGTGTCGGTCTGCCTGAGCCAGGTACAGTTGGGCGTAGGGTGTAGCTGTGTCACCGGTGGTTGACACCGGTGGCTCACTTAATCCTACGTGGCAACAGGGTAACGGTCAGGTGCCTGTGGACCCTATATATAGGGGACCAGGGGAGGACTCTGTCCTCAACCTTGCTCAAATCAGTGATTCACATACGACCGTTGCAAAGCCTCCAACCACTCCACAAGAGCCGAGAGCCTAAGGGTTAGTTCGAGTGGGTTTGTGAGCTAGAGCACGAGCAAAGGTTCCTCCAAGAGATTGCTGCTGGATCATCTGTTACTCTTGGAGTTTGTCTGCTCCTAGACGAGTGTAGGAGTTGCTGATATCACCCGAGCTTGTGTGGGTTGAACCAGTAGTTTGTGAAGGTGTTCTGAGGTCTACCTGCTGCAAGGCAAAAGGATCTCCACAAGCAAGAAGGAAGAGTCCTGAAAGATCAGGTACTCGGAGAAGAAGCACGATTCAGTGCTGGCCAGTTCTTAGGAGTGGTCTCTCCAACGGAGACGTACCTTCTCTGCAGAGAGTTGGGAACTTCGGTGAAAAACCTCTGAGTCTTCTTTACTTCCTGTATTGCATGCTTATCTGTTTACTCTTGCTTGCTTGTGTCTCTTAGACTAGTTCTACTGTGCTTACCTTTTCACCTGTGCTAGTTTATCTTTATACCTGTGTGTGATCATCTATCACTCAGCTGTTTCATTCACTTGTATTCACCTGTCCTAGCACCTGTGTCACAGTTAGTCTAAGTAGATCACCTGTGTCAGGTTTTCTCTTCACCTGTGTCTATCACCTGTGTGACAGCTGTGTGTTATTTTACACATAGTTTCTATCTGTGTCACTCACCTGTGTCACAGCTGTCCACTATTAACTTGTGAAGTTAATCTGACAACTCAAACAAAAGACTAAAAAGGGAAAATTTTATAAGCCAACTATTCACCCCCCCCTCTAGTCGGCATCTCGGTCCTTTCACATACCCTGTATGGACGGGGCTGAGCTAAAGTACCCTTTACCCTAGGTCTATACCCCCCCGGGAAAGGAAGACCTCAATAGTTGTATCCGGAGTATCAACTGTTAGGAAGGTGGCGCTAGCCTTTGGCTATCCACAAAACGTTGTATCTGAAGTATCAACGTGAGACTGGTAGTTCTTGCCTGATTGTGCGGGACTGCGACGTGGGGTATAACCGAGCGGGCAGCGAAATGGCTCTGTGACCTCAGGAATGTAAATGGGGTTTGGCCACCTCAGATACACGACTGTAGTCGTTTGTGGGTACAGTTGCGCACCTCTGCAGAGTGTAATAAATTGTAGCTTAGTCACTCCATGTTCCTAGCTGGAACTGCGAACCCGGCAAGAAAGGGATTCATCGGGAATCCTAGCAGCTTGTGAGACAGGAGATCATTAGTCTCTTAAACTAAAACTTGACTGTCTTACCTTACAAAACTGCATTGCTTTTGGAGAGCATTGTTGTTCTCAGTAGATAGTGCATCAAACACTACTTTGCCATTTCTGGACTTGTTGAGTACCTTCTGTACTCATCCCTCTATTCTAATTCCTTTGATTAGGAGGTGAGCCGATAATAGATCAAAATGTAGTCGACGTCAGGGCTGAAGATAAAGTCTCCGAGGAGCCGGCAGCGACGAAGGAGGACGATGGCGTCGACCACTACTTCGAATACTGTGGTGAAGACCCTGAAGCATAGAGTAGAAGCATAGGATGTAGGGGTCGAGAGTGTAGCATATGACTTTTGCTGTAGCCGAATGGAACGGTTTTAAATTCCCTGTACTTTTGGGAATGTATTTGTATCTTCTTCTCCGAGTTTGTAAATTAAGTTTGTAATAAATGGACCACTGCAATGCTTCTGTCGTGCTACTCTGTGTGATACGTTACCGACGAGAAGGCATTTCGTCTGTGACATGTCAAAGACTAGCATATTACTCGAAAGAGTAATATGTGGGTCACTGCACTTTCTTCTTGCAATTTGAAAATATGGAGTCATGTTCTAGGTCCATTACATATTTTCTTTCTGGCATAGTACGGTTTCTTGGGAAATTGCCGCATTCCAAACATGTCCTTATTTACATTATAGGGGTGTGCGTTCAGCTTTATCAAGCGCATACATAAAGCCTTTTACACATCTACTTGTGCTGTTCAGTAGGCAAACGAGGTGCGACCGAAGTAGAGAGCATGACAATGAAGCCTTGTGATACTGAACCTCCCCGAATTGAGCGATAGCAGAAGCCCCCTAGCGGCTGGCACAGGGTTAATGTTGACGGAAGTTTTCCCAATCCAGGGCGAATGGAGCTTGTGGTATTGTGATTAGAGATCATCTGGGTCGTTTTATGCACGCGGCGGCGAGAGGGCTTGATCACATTCCTGATGTTATGACAGATTGCAAGACAATTGATTGGTCAGCTATGACAGATTCAAGACTGAGAGCAGTTCCTTCTCTGATCCAAGCCTCAGGTCTTGAATTCTTATGCAATCTCCGGCAAGCTTATGATCCTGAGATCATCAAAGAGTTCCATGCCACAGTTTGGATAGAACAGGAGAATCAAGATGTTATGCTCTGGAAGACAAGAGGTCAACTCCTTTCAATCACAGCTCCAGAGTTCAATAGCTTAATGCATGCCCCTCTGGAACCAGGCATGCCAAATCTTTTCAAGCTTGCACCAGTTCCTAATGAACTAAGAAGAAAATTCTACCCAAGGAATTTCAGTTTCCCTGCCAAGGCCCCTTCAGATCATGTCTATTTCAAGGGTATAACCATCACTGCCAAGCATCTGATCAAGATTCTGAATGTCACTCTTCAACCCAAAGAGGAAAACACAGATGCTGTCTACAATGCAACCTGGCAGATATTGGTGCATATAGCCAAGAATCAGCACTTTGATGTAGCAAGATATATTTTTCATGAGATAGATGCTGTTACCAAGGATAAAAAGGCTAAGCTGAGATATGGATCGTACATCATGTACATGATCCTTCAAAGAACAGGTCTTCTGGCTTCTACACTTGATCTCTCTGTGAAGACTATCAAAACTCAGCTTAAACCTCAGGCAGATGATCATCCAGATGAGGTTGCAGTCCCTGCATTGTTTGGAGACTCTCCTGGACCAGCTGTGTCATCTCCCAGTCACACAGCTGCCCCACCTGCTCCTCCAAGGTCATCACCTGTTCAAAGCCAAGTCCCCACCGGTGCCACAGCTGTTGCACCTGTGCAAGACACAGCTGATGCTGATGATGATGATGACACCTCTTGCAATCCTGCCACAGCCTTTGTAACCAAGGTCATTCCAGCTCACCTTGCTACTCTGCGCAAAAAAATCGCCAGCTTCGAGAAGAAGTCTCTCATCTAAAAGCCAACATGGATCAAGTGCAATCTCAGCTCTCAGATATGTCCAACCAGCTCTCAGCTATGTCCAATCAGCTCTCAGAGGTCCTTCAGCTGCTGCAGAGCAAGTCTTCTTGAAGCATCTCTTCCTCCTGTCTTCCTTTTTGAGTGTTTTAGTGTCAAAGGGGGAGAGAGAGTGTAGAGTAGAGTTGTAGTGCAAGGGGCAAGGGAGAGAAAAGAAAAGGGGGGAGAGCATTAAGGGGGAGAGCATATTGGGAAATTAGAAAATATTTTTAAAATGATGTATCAAGACTTGGTTCTTCTGGTGTATCTTATGTCTTGATAACATTGTATCTTTTATGCAAATCTTTTGATCTGATACATGCCTTATGCATTCTTATGCTCATTTTTATATGTTTGAATGCTCTGATATACACATGTTTGGTATGCTCTAATGCACATCTTGTTCTGTCAATCATGTGTGAATGCTCAGATTCATAGTTTGCTCTGATATTCATATGTATGATCAGATATACATGTTCATCATGCTCTAATACACATATCAAATGCTCTGATGCAATGTCTTGCATATTTTGTGTATTTTGTGCTCTGTTATACATATGTTTGATATGACTTGCTCTGATTTATATGTATGCTCTGATAAGGAATATAATGCTCTGATCATTCATCAACATACTTAAACTGATAAGAATGCAAGTCATCAAAAAATACTTCCCATGATTAAAACTTGTAAACTGTGCATCTCTTGTCAAACAAATCTTTTATGCACAGATTCAGGGGGAGTATATTCTACCAACTTTCACATGTTTCAATATTTCAATTCTATATATTTGAATGTGTGAAGCTTGGGTTGCCACTAACCACCAAAAAGGGGGAGATTGAAAGGTCATCTAGGCCCCAACATGGTTTTGATGGTTAATGGCAACCTAAACTGGAATCTAATGTTTACATTTGAGTGTAAGCAGATCTTACAGGTTCTATGAAGAAGGGTTATCCAGAGAAGGATGGCCACCAAAAAGGGTACAAGGTGGTTTCAAGGACAAAGAGATGGCTGTGCTAGGGAGCTGTGCCACAGCTGAGAAGAAGTCGGTGCTGTGCAGGGAGCTGCAAGCAGGGTGATGGTGGCTTGACGCGTCAAGGGCCGTGACTTCAGTTGGTGGCAGGTGAAGCCTAGATTTGCTAGTTTCTTTGAGTCCATAGGAACCACCCGTACTATAAAGAGGGATGAAACAGTAGCAGTTGTCTAAGGGAACCTTGCTCATTGCTCAGAGTGTTGGTCAAGGGGATTGGTGCTTTGAGGCCAATTGCCCTGTGTCAATAGCTTTGCAACAAAAGTATATAGCTGTGTGAAAACCCTAGAAGCTTTAGGCACCTGTGTGACACAGCTGTGTCACAGGTGGCCTTCCGCTTTATGACTCAGGTACATCTCTGTACCAGGGGAGAACTTGAGAAATGCTAAGGTACCTGCACTGCGATAGGCGGTCTGCTGAGTCAGAAGTCTGTCAGAGGTTCTCTCCTTATAGGTACTAGAGTTTGAAGTATGCTGAGGGCATGTCATGTGCCAGGACCGGGCTGAGTAGTGCTGCTATCAGCTAAGGGTTCACCTGTGTGCGCCGCCGGTGACACAGGTGTCGGTCTGCCTGAGCCAGGTACAGTTGGGCGTAGGGTGTAGCTGTGTCACCGGTGGTTGACACCGGTGGCTCACTTAATCCTACGTGGCAACAGGGTAACGGTCAGGTGCCTGTGGACCCTATATATAGGGGACCAGGGGAGGACTCTGTCCTCAACCTTGCTCAAATCAGTGATTCACATACGACCGTTGCAAAGCCTCCAACCACTCCACAAGAGCCGAGAGCCTAAGGGTTAGTTCGAGTGGGTTTGTGAGCTAGAGCACGAGCAAAGGTTCCTCCAAGAGATTGCTGCTGGATCATCTGTTACTCTTGGAGTTTGTCTGCTCCTAGACGAGTGTAGGAGTTGCTGATATCACCCGAGCTTGTGTGGGTTGAACCAGTAGTTTGTGAAGGTGTTCTGAGGTCTACCTGCTGCAAGGCAAAAGGATCTCCACAAGCAAGAAGGAAGAGTCCTGAAAGATCAGGTACTCGGAGAAGAAGCACGATTCAGTGCTGGCCAGTTCTTAGGAGTGGTCTCTCCAACGGAGACGTACCTTCTCTGCAGAGAGTTGGGAACTTCGGTGAAAAACCTCTGAGTCTTCTTTACTTCCTGTATTGCATGCTTATCTGTTTACTCTTGCTTGCTTGTGTCTCTTAGACTAGTTCTACTGTGCTTACCTTTTCACCTGTGCTAGTTTATCTTTATACCTGTGTGTGATCATCTATCACTCAGCTGTTTCATTCACTTGTATTCACCTGTCCTAGCACCTGTGTCACAGTTAGTCTAAGTAGATCACCTGTGTCAGGTTTTCTCTTCACCTGTGTCTATCACCTGTGTGACAGCTGTGTGTTATTTTACACATAGTTTCTATCTGTGTCACTCACCTGTGTCACAGCTGTCCACTATTAACTTGTGAAGTTAATCTGACAACTCAAACAAAAGACTAAAAAGGGAAAATTTTATAAGCCAACTATTCACCCCCCCCTCTAGTCGGCATCTCGGTCCTTTCACATACCCTGTATGGACGGGGCTGAGCTAAAGTACCCTTTACCCTAGGTCTATACCCCCCCGGGAAAGGAAGACCTCAATAGTTGTATCCGGAGTATCAACTGTTAGGAAGGTGGCGCTAGCCTTTGGCTATCCACAAAACGTTGTATCTGAAGTATCAACGTGAGACTGGTAGTTCTTGCCTGATTGTGCGGGACTGCGACGTGGGGTATAACCGAGCGGGCAGCGAAATGGCTCTGTGACCTCAGGAATGTAAATGGGGTTTGGCCACCTCAGATACACGACTGTAGTCGTTTGTGGGTACAGTTGCGCACCTCTGCAGAGTGTAATAAATTGTAGCTTAGTCACTCCATGTTCCTAGCTGGAACTGCGAACCCGGCAAGAAAGGGATTCATCGGGAATCCTAGCAGCTTGTGAGACAGGAGATCATTAGTCTCTTAAACTAAAACTTGACTGTCTTACCTTACAAAACTGCATTGCTTTTGGAGAGCATTGTTGTTCTCAGTAGATAGTGCATCAAACACTACTTTGCCATTTCTGGACTTGTTGAGTACCTTCTGTACTCATCCCTCTATTCTAATTCCTTTGATTAGGAGGTGAGCCGATAATAGATCAAAATGTAGTCGACGTCAGGGCTGAAGATAAAGTCTCCGAGGAGCCGGCAGCGACGAAGGAGGACGATGGCGTCGACCACTACTTCGAATACTGTGGTGAAGACCCTGAAGCATAGAGTAGAAGCATAGGATGTAGGGGTCGAGAGTGTAGCATATGACTTTTGCTGTAGCCGAATGGAACGGTTTTAAATTCCCTGTACTTTTGGGAATGTATTTGTATCTTCTTCTCCGAGTTTGTAAATTAAGTTTGTAATAAATGGACCACTGCAATGCTTCTGTCGTGCTACTCTGTGTGATACGTTACCGACGAGAAGGCATTTCGTCTGTGACATGTCAAAGACTAGCATATTACTCGAAAGAGTAATATGTGGGTCACTGCACTTTCTTCTTGCAATTTGAAAATATGGAGTCATGTTCTAGGTCCATTACATATTTTCTTTCTGGCATAGTACGGTTTCTTGGGAAATTGCCGCATTCCAAACATGTCCTTATTTACATTATAGGGGTGTGCGTTCAGCTTTATCAAGCGCATACATAAAGCCTTTTACACATCTACTTGTGCTGTTCAGTAGGCAAACGAGGTGCGACCGAAGTAGAGAGCATGACAATGAAGCCTTGTGATACTGAACCTCCCCGAATTGAGCGATAGCAGAAGCCCCCTAGCGGCTGGCACAGGGTTAATGTTGACGGAAGTTTTCCCAATCCAGGGCGAATGGAGCTTGTGGTATTGTGATTAGAGATCATCTGGGTCGTTTTATGCACGCGGCGGCGAGAGGGCTTGATCACATTCCTGATGTTATGACAGATTGCAAGACAATTGATTGGTCAGCTATGACAGATTCAAGACTGAGAGCAGTTCCTTCTCTGATCCAAGCCTCAGGTCTTGAATTCTTATGCAATCTCCGGCAAGCTTATGATCCTGAGATCATCAAAGAGTTCCATGCCACAGTTTGGATAGAACAGGAGAATCAAGATGTTATGCTCTGGAAGACAAGAGGTCAACTCCTTTCAATCACAGCTCCAGAGTTCAATAGCTTAATGCATGCCCCTCTGGAACCAGGCATGCCAAATCTTTTCAAGCTTGCACCAGTTCCTAATGAACTAAGAAGAAAATTCTACCCAAGGAATTTCAGTTTCCCTGCCAAGGCCCCTTCAGATCATGTCTATTTCAAGGGTATAACCATCACTGCCAAGCATCTGTTCAAGATTCTGAATGTCACTCTTCAACCCAAAGAGGAAAACACAGATGCTGTCTACAATGCAACCTGGCAGATATTGGTGCATATAGCCAAGAATTAGCACTTTGATGTAGCAAGATATATTTTTCATGAGATAGATGCTGTTACCAAGGATAAAAAGGCTAAGCTGAGATATGGATCGTACATCATGTACATGATCCTTCAAAGAACAGGTCTTCTGGCTTCTACACTTGATCTCTCTGTGAAGACTATCAAAACTCAGCTTAAACCTCAGGCAGATGATCATCCAGATGAGGTTGCAGTCCCTGCATTGTTTGGAGACTCTCCTGGACCAGCTGTGTCATCTCCCAGTCACACAGCTGCCCCACCTGCTCCTCCAAGGTCATCACCTGTTCAAAGCCAAGTCCCCACCGGTGCCACAGCTGTTGCACCTGTGCAAGACACAGCTGATGCTGATGATGATGATGACACCTCTTGCAATCCTGCCACAGCCTTTGTAACCAAGGTCATTCCAGCTCACCTTGCTACTCTGCGCAAAAAAATCGCCAGCTTCGAGAAGAAGTCTCTCATCTAAAAGCCAACATGGATCAAGTGCAATCTCAGCTCTCAGATATGTCCAACCAGCTCTCAGCTATGTCCAATCAGCTCTCAGAGGTCCTTCAGCTGCTGCAGAGCAAGTCTTCTTGAAGCATCTCTTCCTCCTGTCTTCCTTTTTGAGTGTTTTAGTGTCAAAGGGGGAGAGAGAGTGTAGAGTAGAGTTGTAGTGCAAGGGGCAAGGGAGAGAAAAGAAAAGGGGGGAGAGCATTAAGGGGGAGAGCATATTGGGAAATTAGAAAATATTTTTAAAATGATGTATCAAGACTTGGTTCTTCTGGTGTATCTTATGTCTTGATAACATTGTATCTTTTATGCAAATCTTTTGATCTGATACATGCCTTATGCATTCTTATGCTCATTTTTATATGTTTGAATGCTCTGATATACACATGTTTGGTATGCTCTAATGCACATCTTGTTCTGTCAATCATGTGTGAATGCTCAGATTCATAGTTTGCTCTGATATTCATATGTATGATCAGATATACATGTTCATCATGCTCTAATACACATATCAAATGCTCTGATGCAATGTCTTGCATATTTTGTGTATTTTGTGCTCTGTTATACATATGTTTGATATGACTTGCTCTGATTTATATGTATGCTCTGATAAGGAATATAATGCTCTGATCATTCATCAACATACTTAAACTGATAAGAATGCAAGTCATCAAAAAATACTTCCCATGATTAAAACTTGTAAACTGTGCATCTCTTGTCAAACAAATCTTTTATGCACAGATTCAGGGGGAGTATATTCTACCAACTTTCACATGTTTCAATATTTCAATTCTATATATTTGAATGTGTGAAGCTTGGGTTGCCACTAACCACCAAAAAGGGGGAGATTGAAAGGTCATCTAGGCCCCAACATGGTTTTGATGGTTAATGGCAACCTAAACTGGAATCTAATGTTTACATTTGAGTGTAAGCAGATCTTACAGGTTCTATGAAGAAGGGTTATCCAGAGAAGGATGGCCACCAAAAAGGGTACAAGGTGGTTTCAAGGACAAAGAGATGGCTGTGCTAGGGAGCTGTGCCACAGCTGAGAAGAAGTCGGTGCTGTGCAGGGAGCTGCAAGCAGGGTGATGGTGGCTTGACGCGTCAAGGGCCGTGACTTCAGTTGGTGGCAGGTGAAGCCTAGATTTGCTAGTTTCTTTGAGTCCATAGGAACCACCCGTACTATAAAGAGGGATGAAACAGTAGCAGTTGTCTAAGGGAACCTTGCTCATTGCTCAGAGTGTTGGTCAAGGGGATTGGTGCTTTGAGGCCAATTGCCCTGTGTCAATAGCTTTGCAACAAAAGTATATAGCTGTGTGAAAACCCTAGAAGCTTTAGGCACCTGTGTGACACAGCTGTGTCACAGGTGGCCTTCCGCTTTATGACTCAGGTACATCTCTGTACCAGGGGAGAACTTGAGAAATGCTAAGGTACCTGCACTGCGATAGGCGGTCTGCTGAGTCAGAAGTCTGTCAGAGGTTCTCTCCTTATAGGTACTAGAGTTTGAAGTATGCTGAGGGCATGTCATGTGCCAGGACCGGGCTGAGTAGTGCTGCTATCAGCTAAGGGTTCACCTGTGTGCGCCGCCGGTGACACAGGTGTCGGTCTGCCTGAGCCAGGTACAGTTGGGCGTAGGGTGTAGCTGTGTCACCGGTGGTTGACACCGGTGGCTCACTTAATCCTACGTGGCAACAGGGTAACGGTCAGGTGCCTGTGGACCCTATATATAGGGGACCAGGGGAGGACTCTGTCCTCAACCTTGCTCAAATCAGTGATTCACATACGACCGTTGCAAAGCCTCCAACCACTCCACAAGAGCCGAGAGCCTAAGGGTTAGTTCGAGTGGGTTTGTGAGCTAGAGCACGAGCAAAGGTTCCTCCAAGAGATTGCTGCTGGATCATCTGTTACTCTTGGAGTTTGTCTGCTCCTAGACGAGTGTAGGAGTTGCTGATATCACCCGAGCTTGTGTGGGTTGAACCAGTAGTTTGTGAAGGTGTTCTGAGGTCTACCTGCTGCAAGGCAAAAGGATCTCCACAAGCAAGAAGGAAGAGTCCTGAAAGATCAGGTACTCGGAGAAGAAGCACGATTCAGTGCTGGCCAGTTCTTAGGAGTGGTCTCTCCAACGGAGACGTACCTTCTCTGCAGAGAGTTGGGAACTTCGGTGAAAAACCTCTGAGTCTTCTTTACTTCCTGTATTGCATGCTTATCTGTTTACTCTTGCTTGCTTGTGTCTCTTAGACTAGTTCTACTGTGCTTACCTTTTCACCTGTGCTAGTTTATCTTTATACCTGTGTGTGATCATCTATCACTCAGCTGTTTCATTCACTTGTATTCACCTGTCCTAGCACCTGTGTCACAGTTAGTCTAAGTAGATCACCTGTGTCAGGTTTTCTCTTCACCTGTGTCTATCACCTGTGTGACAGCTGTGTGTTATTTTACACATAGTTTCTATCTGTGTCACTCACCTGTGTCACAGCTGTCCACTATTAACTTGTGAAGTTAATCTGACAACTCAAACAAAAGACTAAAAAGGGAAAATTTTATAAGCCAACTATTCACCCCCCCCCCTCTAGTCGGCATCTCGGTCCTTTCACATACCCTGTATGGACGGGGCTGAGCTAAAGTACCCTTTACCCTAGGTCTATACCCCCCCGGGAAAGGAAGACCTCAATAGTTGTATCCGGAGTATCAACTGTTAGGAAGGTGGCGCTAGCCTTTGGCTATCCACAAAACGTTGTATCTGAAGTATCAACGTGAGACTGGTAGTTCTTGCCTGATTGTGCGGGACTGCGACGTGGGGTATAACCGAGCGGGCAGCGAAATGGCTCTGTGACCTCAGGAATGTAAATGGGGTTTGGCCACCTCAGATACACGACTGTAGTCGTTTGTGGGTACAGTTGCGCACCTCTGCAGAGTGTAATAAATTGTAGCTTAGTCACTCCATGTTCCTAGCTGGAACTGCGAACCCGGCAAGAAAGGGATTCATCGGGAATCCTAGCAGCTTGTGAGACAGGAGATCATTAGTCTCTTAAACTAAAACTTGACTGTCTTACCTTACAAAACTGCATTGCTTTTGGAGAGCATTGTTGTTCTCAGTAGATAGTGCATCAAACACTACTTTGCCATTTCTGGACTTGTTGAGTACCTTCTGTACTCATCCCTCTATTCTAATTCCTTTGATTAGGAGGTGAGCCGATAATAGATCAAAATGTAGTCGACGTCAGGGCTGAAGATAAAGTCTCCGAGGAGCCGGCAGTGACGAAGGAGTACGATGGCGTCGACCACTACTTCGAATACTGTGGTGAAGACCCTGAAGCATAGAGTAGAAGCATAGGATGTAGGGGTCGAGAGTGTAGCATATGACTTTTGCTGTAGCCGAATGGAACGGTTTTAAATTCCCCGTACTTTTGGGAATGTATTTGTATCTTCTTCTCCGAGTTTGTAAATTAAGTTTGTAATAAATGGACCACTGCAATGCTTCTGTCGTGCTACTCTGTGTGACACGTTACCGACGAGAAGGCATTTCGTCTGTGACATGTCAAAGACTAGCATATTACTCGAAAGAGTAATATGTGGGTCACTGCACTTTCTTCTTGCAATTTGAAAATATGGAGTCATGTTCTAGGTCCATTACATATTTCTTTCTGGCATAGTACGGTTTCTTGGGAAATTGCCGCATTCCAAACATGTCCTTATTTACATTATAGGGGTGTGCGTTCAGCTTTATCAAGCGCATACATAAAGCCTTTTACACATCTACTTGTGCTGTTCAGTAGGCAAACGAGGTGCGACCGAAGTAGAGAGCATGACAATGAAGCCTTGTGATACTGAACCTCCCCGAATTGAGCGATAGCAGAAGCCCCCTAGCGGCTGGCACAGGGTTAATGTTGACGGAAGTTTTCCCAATCCAGGGCGAATGGAGCTTGTGGTATTGTGATTAGAGATCATCTGGGTCGTTTTATGCACGCGGCGGCGAGAGGGCTTGATCACATTCCTGATGCTCTAACCGCGGAAGCTTATGCACGTAAAGATGGGCTTGAATTAGCGCTGTCCTTAGGCATTGCTAATGTGGTGCTGGAGACGGATGCTCAGGTCCTAGTGACTCTGGAAGGAGAGGCGATGGGAGCGCTCTGCTATTCTCCCGGTGTTGCACTAAATTGAGGATCAGAGCAAGAACTTCCAAAACTTTACCTTTTGTTTTGTGCGCAGGGCTGGAATTTTGCAGCTCATGAATGTGCTAAGCAGGCCACGACTAGTTCTTGTATGCTGTTATGGGATAATGTGCCCAATTTTCTATCCTTATCCAGAACGATTCTAACTCATCTGTGATTACTTAATAGAGTCGTGATGATTCCTGTTCTAAAAGAAGATTTTACAAAAAACATTTCGACTTTCTCAAAAACTGTCAAAAATTAAAATGTTTAAACAGGCCCTGCCGTCTCAGTACCAACCAATTATCAATTTTTGTATTTACTAATCCGAGGCTACCTATATTCAGCTTACCTTTATATAACCCTAGGAAGGGGAGAAAATTAAAAACAACCGTATCATCCGGGAAATGCTAGAGATTACAACATAAATAACTAAAAGAAAAGATGAAATACAATATGTTGGTTTTACCAGCTACACCTATATCACGATTAGAATTCAGCATACAATTTCAGATGAACGGTAAATTAAGTTGAGGTGTACACAAACACTAAGCAAATACAGATGAATTTAAATCCAGGAACTATTTTTAGATCAAAGCAAAAAATGAATAATTCCTGCCGGCCTCCTCGAGGGGCAGCTGGCCTCTGGAGAAAACAAATGTTACAATGCTGACAACTAATTGTTGAACCATTCTTGAAACGTCAGGATCAACACAAACAACCGAATCAAAGAAAAATGCAGGCAAGAGAAGCCTTATCACATCCAGTTCAACTGTCTCAAGACAAGACCATAAGCAAAAGCAACAACAATAGAAATAGAAATACAGACTTGTGCCTACTAAGTTACAAGCACCTCGCGGCTGAAGCCATAGTGCCATTTTCCATCTCTCTTCCGGCATCGGTAACACTGTCATCATCAGGTACAAAGAAAGAAGGGGAAAAATTCCACAGTTGCCGTCATCATCATCTAATTAAACCGAAGATCCGAAGCTACAGGGTAAGATGGGTTCCCTGAGGTAGTCTGCACCTAGAATTTCCTCTTTTTCCGAATCCGAGAGCTCCTCCACGAGCTGAGAGCAGACGCTGATGAACCGCCGCGCCTTTGAATTTTCGGCTTCCTCCCTTTCCGCTTGCCTGTGTAGCAGGGCTTCAAAATCCCCTGGAGACTGAAGCTGGTTGTGCCATCTTCCTGTGGTTCTTCTTTCTTGACGGCTGCTGCTGTGGGGGCGGCGACGCTCTCATCCTCAGAATGTGCGCTGATTTCTCTCTTGACCGATACCCGTAGTCTCTTGCATGGATGATTGATCACCTCAAAGTTCTGATATCCTTCCTCAGCTGCTTGGTTGTCGATCAATACATCTTCAGAGCTCTGCAAGCAAAGCAAGAAGAAAATGGTAAGAATTCTTGACTTAATTCAACTAGCTCAGTTATTTGAATCGCTACTTTTCAGACCTCCCTATGATTTGGTATGCATCAAATCATGTCTGTGAACATGTGTATAGAAATACAGACAACCTAGCATTATTTAGTCTAATCACCCAAAAGATTCACCAACTTGAAATGTTGTCCACTTCAAGTGTTCAGAGGAAATTTGTGACACAGGAGAAAGCCACCCAGAAACATTGTGGAGAGTTTTAACTCTTGAATACGTGGTAGAAGGAACCTCAAGCTCCTTCAAATAGGTGAGCAAAACATTAATTAATTTGTTATGGTGTGAGGTAAATGAGCTGTAGTAGCTTACCTGGTGTAATTCACCCATTTTATGTGGATCTTCAGCTGACAATAGGCTCATGGTGCTCTCAAAAATATCCATATTGTTCGCTTCTCCATAGCTTGAGACAGCACTATCGGGCATGTCAGTATCATCCATATCACAATCCGACGCGTCCTGGGGTGATATTTCAAGCATTTCAGCAACTTTGCCTTTTCCCTGTGAGCAATTTGAGCTCTGTGCACCATTGACCCGTGTATTGATTTTAAGGGTTACTCCCTTACTCTTCTTGGCCATTGCTTTCTTGAGATTTGATCTCAGACTAAAGACTCTGTCTTGAACAGATTGAATGCTTAAAAGAATCTGCTCAGCAGTAGTATCGCCTCCGTTACCAAGTAGCCAGTCAGCATCGTTGTTTCCTTTTGTGCTGTCATCCGCTGAAAGGCCATAAAAACTTTGTTAATTCACCCGCATTATATAAAACAAAATAAAAATATTTTATTTCCAGAAGAGAATATTGATCCCAGTATGTACAGTTTGTTGTTAAACTGAGCTCTACATGCAATAATGAGAACATAACTTGTACTAATTAAGTCATTATATCTAGTGTTCTATTATTTTTTTTGAAATGTAAGCAGGAAACAAGTTTCCTCCTTGATGCAAGGTGCAGCCAACAGTATCCTTTTACTATATAACTAATGCAAAACTAATTATTTTACGAATAAAAATACTAGAAAAGGGAATCCAAAAACTACAACAAAAGGGAGCTGAATATGCATGACATAATAGTATAATACAATGACTAGCATTATACATGTTTGAGAGATCATATTTGTTTGCACTTTACAATAATTAAGCAATTGAAACCCATTACCTAAGTTCCCATTGTCGTCAATAGAATGGCCATCAGCTTCTGTTTTCTCTTTCTCTGCAGGAGATTGTAATGAGCTCTCACCAGGCCAAGGGCAGTTTGCAACTCTATGTGTAAAGTAGAAAACAATGTTTACCATAATAAGACAATATGGTGTGGGTCGAGATGTATGAGGCAGCATTCATTTTCTCCTCATTCCTCTTTCGCCTCCTCCTCTTCATAGTCTTCCTGCAGCAATGAGAAGAGAAGGGTACTGATCTTGACGAGGAACAGTCCAACTCGATCATTTTTGTTTGTAACTCTTTCTCATGTTTAAGTACTGCAAGCTCCCTGTCATATCTGGATACTTGAGATTGCAAATCCTTCATACGCAGCTCTAACCATTGGCATCTCCACATTAATGGGCTGATATACTTTCTCCAATGATCAGTTACTTTCTTCTTCCTGTAATGGATGATAAGTTGTGTTAAATACTCAAATGTGCTTTGCGCCTTTGCCTTCTTAAAAATAATATGAAACACATAAATAGTAAAACCACCAACATAACATCACTGATCGGAATCCAAGAAATCAGGCATTGCTCCAACTCAAACATACATAAATTGAATGGCATATTCTGTATCTAAAGTTCAGGCGTCATGCTGCCATGATTTTAGATCTAAATTTTTATATTTGTAGCTGCTTAGGCATAGAATTCATAGTGTCATGAAACTCGCAAGGGCCTTAAGTTGAAGGAGAAGGGTTTGAGGAATTATCAGCTTTAATCAATTGTAATTTCTTACAGAAAATATCACAAACTGGAGCCAGCATGTTCTCTGTTACTCCTTTTGCAGATGCTTGGTCACCACTCTTTTCTTTGGCTACAACAGTGCCGGTGTGTTTCCTGGGTTGCAGATGGCATGGCCAAGTTGTTGAAGGGTACCAGGCCAAATTCTTTTAACGTGCTCATGGCTCCGCTTCTCCGGGGGCGGACCATCTCTTACGTCGAAAAAAATGCTTCTGGTTCCCTTCGCTGGCTTGGGCTGGCAGTATCATGCTTGCTGGCCTCTGATTCAGATGCTTAATCATCGGAAGCAGAGAAGATGGTTGTCGAACAAACTTGTGTGTTTCGTTATATTTTCTCTGTTGTTCAGGGTTCTTTCTGTAAATTTCATGGGAACACGTCCTCCTCACTGTTGTACCATATACTGTGCATCTGTGAATTAATATAACCATGGTACTTTATGCAAGAAAAAGAAGATTCACTTGTGATATTGTTGAGTTCCACTTTCACAAATCAATTACATCAGGACCCTAGACATGTTTCTTTCTCACTAAGAGTTTTTACGGTACAATGTACAGTGACTATGTAAGACCTGGCCCATTTAGCAGTGCGGCCTATGTGGCGCATGAGTTGTGGACATGGGATATTCCCCCATCAGTCTAAAGTAAGTTGTACTTGCATATCATGCTAGTTGGGGCCAAAAGTAGCACCTCCAGATTGGCCCTTTTACAGAAGGGGAGATGGAAATGTAAGCAGGGTGCTATGTATGAGTGGATCCGTACCGTGTGGAGGGTTAACATTGAGTGAATTTTGACATATTGGAGAACTACATACTACAACCAGGAAGGATGACGTGTAGAAACTGGTAAAAAGGAGTTGGGTGAAGGAAATATAGTCCTTAGATGGGAAACCAAGGTCATGTACTAATAGCAGCAAATATATCCACAAGGAGCTAAATGGGGACTTCAACTGCAAATTCATCTTGTTCATGCACTTCTATGATTCTATTTTTCTATAACTCTTCAGATATATGAGCTAGACTTCAACTCTGTAAATCACATGTAAACTGTAAGTTCCATCAGGCCATGTACTTCCAATCATTCTGCAAGGAAAATGTTACATATGAAACTTTGCTTTTGCCAGAATTTCCGATCTGTTCTGGTCTATCACTAGATGATAATCAACTGCTGAAAGGATGAATTGACATTTATATGAAGGCAGAAGAGCAAGGTTGGGAAGTAATCAGTCACCCAAAATACTTACTTCAACAATCTATCCAAATTGTCAGAAGCAGCTGCATCCAAGAGTGCAGCAGCATCACCATGAGGGGGATAGCGGCAGAACGGTGAGTCCACTTCAATGTCACTAATCTCTGAAGGCCTTGCATCATCCTCTGATCCTGATAGTGTGTCCCCAAAAGAACTTGAACACTCTGTGGCATCAGGGTCTTCAGTTTTGGCCAATTTGCTGTAAGCGCTACCACCACCATCTGGGCCAACAATATCAACATTCCAATCTACTACTCCATTAGCATCCTCCATTTTAAGGTTGACCTTAGCCTCTGTATATTCTGCTAAATTTAACAAAACAGAAGCATTTTCAATATAAACAAAAACTTGTGATAATATTTACACAAAGTGTACAGCATGGGGAAAAACAGAATGTTGACTATACATGAGGTGCATAAAATCAACCATGGCAATTTTAAGGAACTCAAAACAAAGTCATGATAAAATTTTGAGACATCCTGTAATGATATGATTCTGGGAGCATCAGAGTTTTACTTTGGCACATGGCAACCCAAACAATGCACATATCGTAACTAGTTGCGAAATAATTCCATATGAGAATATTCCAAAGATGGCAAATGTCTATGTGTAGAAATAATATGATCTACCAAAATAGTACCATATTGCAACCCAACTCATCCTCCAACTGCAGTGGAAATCTACATGAAATAACCAGTTTCATACGTAATTTATTCAAAATGTGAAGACCATGTAATAGATTACCTATACGTCAACTGAACTAATGAAACAATTCGGAAGATGCATTAGTTCACCCTGGAACCCTATGATCAAGGATGAAAAGAGCAATATGTCACCTACTTTACCACAAGAGCAAGTAACAGATACAAGAATACAATTTTAGCAGTTAACAGTATGCTTATTGAAAAATCACAAAGGTTGCCTTTAAAAAAATGACAAAGGGTGCCACAAACATTAGTCACAAACTAAATATACTGCGATCATCACTGTTATTTTGGTTGCCTCTATGAGACCCATTTACTTCATTCTTAATACTGTGCACACTCATGACATATCTCACAATATGGGTTAATGCGTATAAGAAGGGTATCAGAGTATCTCACAAAGAAACCGTTTTTCTACATTAGAAGTCGTTGTCATATAGTCAACTGAATCCTGGATTATTTTCCACATTTACCGCCTCCTAGAAATTTGTTAGTATTTACTATTCCCCAGTTACTCAACTGTATAGTACCATTCCGTTCAAGAAAATTCTATGCTACCATCGAGCGTTGACACCATTGGCAGCTGAGTTCCATTAACATCTGGGCATCACATAAGCATAGATTACTACTTGCATTCGCTGAAAACTTCGCAATTTATTTGTTCGAGTCAGTGAATTTGAACGTAGAGAATTAACCCGTAGGTAGAACTGACCGACGGCGGCGCTCGGCGAGAAAGACGTCACAGGCGTCGTCTCGCCTGCACACCAGCAGAGGGCAACACAACACGGCTGTGCTGGGAGATTCCTGGACGGCGGAGCGGTCAGGCGCGCGACGAAGCTGTCGGCGGTGGCGCGGCCGGCTGGCGACGGGGAGGAGCAGGAGCAATGGCGGCATCTGCAGCTCGAGCGAGAGTGGCGGAGTCGCCTGGCGCACGCGCGCACCAGGCGGGAGCGGCGGCCGTCTCTTCACTGGAAGAAGACCCTCGTGTCGCCTGCTCGCACTAGGAAGGAGCCCACGCGAAGCGAAGCACAGCTGCGGTGGCGGCGGCCGCCGCAGCTCAGCTGTCGAAGGAGAGCAGCTCGCGGGAGAAAACAAAAGAGGAGAGGAGGGGTAAAGTCGAAAAACCCAATAGAGGGAGGGGATACAACCCTAATGGGCTTCTACAATAGGCCTAGTTGGGCTCTCTGAAAAGTGGGCCCACATTACATATCGCATTAGTCTTTCTCTCCTTTTTTTAGGACATCGTTCCTATGGTATAAATCGAAGCAGAACACTGTAACAGCACAGAAAATCAAGCAGAAAAATAGACTGAATTGTTGAAGCTAACCACAATATTCTCATGTTACCCTAATAAAAAACATCTCAATGTACCTTTATTTGCACGAAATGGTGGATTTTGGTAGAATCTAATTTATCGGCCAGTGGAGCTTCGCGGCAAGGAGGCGCCGGAGCCGAGAAGGATGATGCGAGGAAGAGGTGATTGAGATTTCTGGATTCAGACAACTTAGAATTAGCAATTCCGCGAAAACAAAACATGATACAGTTATAGGCTCCAAATTTTGTACTATAATAATAATGAAAAGAGTAAGTTTCACAAAACTCCAGGTGATTTATACAAATTATTGCAACATATTTAAGTTTCTATTTCACAAAACTATACATTGAAGGAGCTCATGTATCACAAAACTCAAGGTGTTAAAATGTCGTAGAAGTTTGCACAAAATACGAGTTCTACCAAATTTACAATAATAAAAAAGAATGCTTCCACCACAACGAAGCTATCGAAGATATCAAGCAAGCAACCAATCAAAACAAGCTCCTAAGTTTGCAACCGGCAAATTCCACTAGGTTCGGATCGCGACTTGTTCTTGAAGCCGGCAATAGAAAACTACAAATGCAGGCCGCGGCATCTCGTGCGCTAAATCCTAATTCAAGTAGAACCAACCACCCCAGACATGAGGCAACCATCAAACTAGCCACCGTTCAAACAACAGGCAAATTAACATGGACTGAAGCGTGAAAAAACTGTAATTTCCAAGCAGTTTTGTTGGCTAAAGAACTAGGCACCAAACTGGGACATGCATCCCCATGGAAAAGCACTGTCGGGAAGCTTGCCATCGACCGGCCAACCATGGCGGCAAGCAACAAGAAAGTCGGACGTCAAACAACCGAGCTTTGCTAGCAGGACCGAAGCAATATGTTGACTAGAACCAGAACAAACAACAGCAATAAGCTAGCTAGCTATAGCTAGTGTTTCGTGCCGAACATGGCCGGAAAGCTAGCTCGCATCCTAGCTGGTTAGAATCTACGAAATCACAAGAGAAACGGGAAGGCAGGGCGCAGCGCCGCCGCTAGCTCCGGAGACGCAAGCCGAGCGAGCTGGGATGGGCGCGCGCGCGGCGATACGTGGACCGGCAAGTGCTCGACGCTGAAAGGACGAGTAAGAGAGACTGGGAAGGAAGGAGGGAGGAGGAAGGAACCTGACCTGCAGCGGCGGCGGCGGCGGCGGCGAGTGGGAGCGAGAGGAGGCTTGGTTCCTTCCGTGCGGCGCCGCCGTCGGCTGTGTAAGCAGGGACGAAGCGAGGGAAGCCACGGCGGTTTTTTATTCAGTTGGGGCTACATGGGCCGGGCCGTACTCTAGAACGGTATGAACACTCTTAATTTCTTTTTCATTTAGGAAAGTTTTTAATTTCTTTTTCATTTAGGAAAGTTTTAAACTTGTATTTAGGGGACTAGGGAGAATATCACATATCCGGTGGTTCCTACTCTTATGGTGTTTCCAGGGGACTATTGTTTCACAATAAATGTCCCCGGTGCTTGCGTAGTCTGTCACTCCCCTTCTACGCCATCATCCACCTCCATTTGGCCTACCCACTACGCTCGTCTCTCCTACCTTTGAACACATAAGATTCAAACTTACGATTCAACCATTCAATTTTTGACTTGGGATGTCAAACTTCCAAATAAAAAAAATTCAAAGCTTCGAATACCCCGTAAAAATACTTCTCGACCCAAAGATGTAAAATTCACCTAAAAACCTAAAATTAAAGGAAATGCTTACTTCGGTGATGAAGCAACTAGGGGGCTAGGGGCAACAGGTTCCTGAATAGCTCCTTTTACTTGTCGTCCATCCTTACAATATGACGTCGCGAGGGATTGCATTGGCGTGTGAAGAGGGCGACTAATTGAGAGAGAGAGAGACACAAGAATATAAAGAGGATGATTGGATAAGACAAAGGGAGAAAGTGCACCTACACTCGTCACATCCAACGGCTTGGAGAAAAGATATGTGTAAGGCCAATAGTGGATTGAGCGCCCATTACTAATGCAGCTGGCACCAGATTAATATTTTATTGTATTTTACTAAAAATTACTCTCCCGTCTCATAATATAAGCCATATTTTGATTGATTAAGATAAGACTCGGACTAACAAGTACTCTACTAGTATGTGATATACATGACATAAAATTGATATCATTATATTCGTATTCAAAAGTACTTATTTATGGTTGTGGCTTTAACCACATAAACCACATATTAATAAAGTAATTGATGGTCAAAGTCTTATCTTGATAAATCAAAATACGTAATATATTATAGGACGGAGGAAGTAACATAATATAATGCTACTTTCCAAACCAAGATGCTAGGAGAATAAATTACTCAGGATGACCGTGAGCCTGTGAACCTTGGTTTCTTGCAGGGCTAATTGAAGCGGAGAAAACATCTTCAGTGGCGCGACAGGTACAACCGGCGAGGGCTTGACAGGATAGCAAATCGTCAACGGAGGGAGTTGTAAATGGACCCTTGATACTATCATCACATGCCAATCATCATTGAATTCGACGGGGGCATGGAGGTTAGAAGACTGCCACACCCTCTTTCCATTTGGGGGCCAGATGGAGAAAAATAAGACGATTGTGCTTAGTTGGTCCAGAACACATGAGGTGATGTTTTCTTGTGTGCGGCAACTCAGACATCGACAAAAGGGACGTGAAGGAAGAGGTTTTACGGGTGCTGAATGGAGGTTTCTTTCGCACGGAATGGAACGAAACTATTGTAGTCCTCATCCCACTACCGGAAATGGATAGTATGCCGAGTGTCTTCTCACGGACACTCGGCAAATACGATCTTTGCCGAGTGCATCCAATAAAATACTCGGCAAACACTTTCTTTGCCGAGTGCGTCCAATAAAACACTCGGCAAACACGTCTTTTGTCGAGTATCTTTTAACGGGCACTCGGCAAACACGTCCTTTGCCGAGTGCGTCTAAGAAAACACTCGGCAAACACGTCTTTTTTCTTTTCTTTATTTTCTTTTCTTTTCTTTCTTTTTTTTGCCTTGCTTTCTTCTCTTTTATTTTCTTTCTTTTCTTTGCCTTGCTTTCTTCTCTTTTATTTTCTTTCTTTCTTCTTTTTTCTTTTCTTTATTTCTTTTCTTTTCTTTCTCATCTTTCTTCTCTTTGCTTTGCTTTTGCTATATGTGAAGTGTACCCAACAGGCTTGCATGCGAAGTGGTCGCTTCGTCTGTTGGCCTTGAAACTTTTTATGCACTCTACATACACCATTACATGTAACATGTCAAAATTTGGTATTTTTCCAGGTCTGTTTGCTATATTCTGGCCATTAAGTGCATTTCTAGGCATTTAATGGATATAATTCAAATTTGAACTGCAGGTGCATGAAATAATCGCAAGAAATGGGTTTAAAAATCCTATTTGTGGTCTTTAGTATATTTTCAGGCCTTATACAATAAAAGAAGAGAAGTGCAAAACACCAGGGTGCCAAGACTTGGCCACCAACATGGCGCTTGTTGGTTTTTTAATTCTAAAAAACGCAAACGAAGTCAGAAAAACACGAAACTTAGCATGGTGTCATGATATGGAACCTAGAGACTGTGGTAAAAATTTGAGAAGGTTTCACAAAAGTTGTGACGTACACTGCTTACAAACCGAACCATCTCCGAGGAAGAATGGTGATTTTGAGAGGGAACGGGTCGGGTTTTAAGGCGAAGTGACGGTTGCTTCATCGTTTGACCTTGAAACTTTTTCCACACTCAACATACACCATCACATGTTCCATGTAAAAATTTGGCATTTTTCCGGGTTTGTTTGCTATATTTAAGCCATTAAGTGTATTTCTAGGCATTTAACGGATATAATTAAAATTTGAACTGCAAGTGCATGACAAAGTTGCCGAAAATGGGTTGAAAAATCCTATTTGTGATCTTGAGTCTATGTTTAGACCTCATCCAAGAAAAAAAGAGGAATTCCAAACATCAGGGTGCCAGGACTCGACCCCGAACATGGCGCTTATTGGTATTTTAATTCTAAAAAATACAAACAAAGTCAGAAAAATGTGAAACTTGACATGGTGTCATCATATGACACCTAGAGGCTATGGTAAAAATTTGAGAATGTTTAGCAAATTTTTCTATGTATGTTGCTTAGAAATCGAACCTTTTCTACACTAAACATACACCATTACATGTTAGATGTCAAAATTTGGTATTTTTTCGATTTCATTTGCTATATTTAATACATTAAGTGCATTTCTAGGCATTTAATACATTAAGTGAAAAAATAGCAAAGAAAACAAAATAAAGAAAGAAATAAGAAAAAGAAAAAATATGTTTGCCGAGTGTCCTGTCATTTACACTCGGCAAAGATTGTTTGCCGAGTGTCCTCTATTCGCACTCGGCAAAGATGCTGCGTTTTGATTGGCCAACGCAAGCCTCCCACGGATCGCGCCTCGTAGCCGTTCGATTGTCTCAGATCCAATGGCAGGGAACCCTCCGTCTCTCTCCTCCCTTCTCATCCCCTTATCCCCAGCGTCCTCGCCTCGTCCTCCTCGCATCCTCGCAGATCGCCGCCTCTGCCTGGGCCGCGCCTCCGCCGTCCCCGCCTTCCCGTCCCCCAAACCCTATCGCCGCCGCCACCCCAACCCTGCCGCCGCCGTCGCCTCCCCCGACCCCGTCCGCCCCGGATCCACCCTGCCGCCGCCGCCGTCGCCTTGCCCGGCCCCCTCCGCCCCGGATCCACCCGGCCGCGGCCACCGCCGGTGAGCTCGCGTCCTCCCCCCGCGCTCCTCCCTCCCGTGCCTCCCCTCCTCCCGGCCGCTTCGTCGCCACCACCCCTCGTCGGCACACGCCTCCCCGAGCCCAACGCCGGCCTCCTCCCTCGCTGGCCCGCGCGTCCTCCCTCGCCGGCCTCCTCCCCGAGCCCAAGCCCGACGCCGCCTCGCCACGGAGCGGAGCTCCGTCCCCCGACCACGCGCCCCCCACGAAGCAGCCTGCCTCTCTCCTCTTCATAGAGTTTTTTCCATAGACAAAAGGCTAGGCATCATCTTCAACCTCCTGTAATCTTTCTCACACAAGGCTAGTAATACAATCAGCAGGAGTAGGGTATTACCTCCGTCATTGGAGGGCCTGAACCTGGTAAAAACCTCTTGTGTGAACCCGCTTGAATCTTCCTCGTGCGCTCCCCAAAACCTACTAGAAATGTATATTGCCACGAAATCCCCGCGACAGTTGGCGCGCCAGGTAGGGGCGGCGCGTGTTGGAGCCATGATCCAGGCGGGATCCTCTCCCACAACCAGCGGCAAGCTGATCGACGGCGACGCGCCGTTCACCGCGCACCCCGAAGGCACGGAGTTCCTCTTTGGAAGCCTTCGTTTTGTGGCCGACATCTTCGGCCAACTGAACCTTCAGGATCCGCTTCCCTGTTCCACGGTGGAATCGGAGCCTGAGTACCAGCTCGGATCTCCTTCCGCTCTAGGCAAAGGCATGAGGCGTTCCCAGTTCGTCGCCATGGTGGGCGCCGAATCCCTCCTCCCCATCTTGGATTCCGAATCTGATGGGGACGAGAGTTCGCATAGCCGAACCGCCTCGGCTGAAGTATACGTGGTTGGGCCCGGCGCCACGAACAACGCGGGCACGTCTGCCGCAGCGGCCAGGGCGGTGAATGAGCACCTGCTCACGCCCATCGACGGGCAATCGGAAGCCGAGAGGGCCTTAGAGGCGTCTCGGTGAGCCATCCTTGCTGAACGAGAGCGTCTCGATCAGGAGAAAGCAGCTCTCGAGCAGCGAGAACGGCAACAAGATGAGCCCCACGGTTCACGCGGGTGCGCGAACTGGCGTACTTCTTCAACCGCCCGGAGGAACCGAGTCGTTCGAACCCCTCTCTTCGGGCGAGAGCAGGACGGTGTCCCTGTCTATCAAACACCGGCCCAAAATCTCTTCGCGGCTGCTGCTTTGGCCGACTCGCTGCCGTCCCCGGTGGATGGTCCCACGGCAGAGATCCACCGCCGAGTCGTCACCCTGATGAAGACGGCGGTGGAGCAGCAGAACGAGGCCGGGTCGGTCAGCAACCGACTGGCCTCCGGAGCCACGCAAAGCCGGCCTTCAGCAGCTCCGAGTCGCCCCATCACTGTGGGCTCGTCACAGCCGAGTCGATCCACGAATCGGCGTCCTGACGCTCACCAGGAGATCAACCGACTCTAGGCGGAGCGACGTCAGGCCGGCTCCCTCTGAGCCCGGGCAAACGATGCCCGTGACGCTCGTGATGACATCGAGGGACGACGGGCGGCCAGGTTGCGGGCTGAGCATCGTGGCGACGAAGTCAACCAGCTGGATGGCTCCACCTCTACCGGTCCGCTGTGTTTTAGCAAGCGGATTCGGTCTGAGCCGTTTCCGGACCGGTTCCGGATCGCCAGCGACGTCGACAAGTATGATGGCACTGCCAAGCCGGAAACTTGGCTTGCCGACTACTTGGTCGCGTGCAATATTGGAGGAGGCAACGAGCGTGTCGCCCTCCGAAGCCTACCCCTGATGCTTGAAGGGTCGGCTCGGGCATGGCTTAACAGCTTGCCCGAAGACAGCATCTATGACTGGAGGGACCTCCAAGAGGCCTTCGTCAAAAAATTTGAGGGCACGTACAAGCGCCCCGGGAATGCGCAAGACCTGTGGCTTTGCATCCGGGAGAAGGGGGAGTCGGTTTCGTGACTACATCCAGCGCTGGATTGGGCTGCGCAACTCCATTGAAGACGTCACCGAGACGCAGGCCATCCAGGCCTTTTCCCAGGGAGTTAAATATGAGCTTCTAAAGCACAAGTTGGCCCGGTCTAACATCCAGACCATGGGCCGACTCATGGAAGTCGCCAGCAAGTACGCGACGGGTGAGGAGGCCATGCGGTACGAGGACAAAGGCAAGGCAAAGGCCGAGTCCTCAAGCCGTAAAGTCCCCACCGACTCAGGTCGGAAGCGTGTGGACAATCGCCCCTCGAAGCGGAAGGCTGGTGGCGGAGATGGGGGCAGCGGAGCTGACCTAGTCGCGGCCGCTGAACGTGGCCCCAAGCGTGGTGACGCTGGCCGAAAGAAAGAGCACCCTTGGCAGCAGCGCAAGGCGCCGAAGCTCACCTTCGAGGAAATCCTCGATAGGCCCTGCTCTTTCCACAGCACCGCCGATTATCAGGCGGGGCATTCAACCCGAGAATGCAGCTTCCTGCAGCGTCTTCGGGAAGAAAAGCAACCCGAGCCTGATGCCGGCGGAGAAGGAGGTTCCGCTGCAGGTGGCGGTGCCGCGCAGTACCCCCCTCAAAGGGGTGTACTCATGATATTTCAAGGATCCGACTCCAAAAGGGGTCAGAAGCTGCGCTGTCGCGAAGTAAACGCGACGGCGCCGGCGGTTCCTCAATGGTTGGACTGGTCCGAGGTGCCAGTCGGATTCAGCCGACTCGACCACCCGGACCGAATCCCACACCCAGGCAAGCACCCCTTGGTGGTGGATCCGCAAGTCGGCGGGTTCAAACTCCGCAAGGTCTTGATGGATGGTGGCTCCAGCATCAACATAATCTTCATGGATACTCTGAAGAAGATGCAGGTCCCGGAGACCCAGCTTCGTCCCAGTAGCACTTCCTTCCACGGAATAGTGCCTGGGAAGTGCGCTAAGCCTCTGGGTCAAATCTCCCTAGAAGTTGTGTTCGGTGAACCAAACAACTTCCGAGTCGAGACCTTGACCTTTGAGGTAGTCGGCTTTAAGAGCGCCTACCATGCGATCTTTGGCCGTCCGGCCTATGCCAAGTTCATGGCTAGGCCATGCTACACGTACCTTAAGCTGAAGATGCCGGGTCCAAAGGGCGTCATCACCATCACTGGCGACTTTGAGCGCTCCAACGAGTGTGACCTCGCCAGCGCGGATATAGCCGAATCCTTGATTGCGGCTTAGGAGCTGGAAAGCATCCAAGCATCAGTTGACCCAGACCAAGCTCCACCTTGCAAGAAGGCGGCAACCGAGTCCACCTTCCAGTCGGCCAAGGACACTAAACGTGTCCAGGTCCATCCTGAGGATCCGTCTAAGACGGTCCAGATCGGGACTGACCTTGAGGCCAAATAGGAAGGCGCGCTCGTCGACTTCCTTCGTGAGAATTGGGACATCTTCGCATGGAAGCCAGCTGACATGCCGGGTGTTCCAAGGAAGTTCGCCGAGCACTCTCTTAACGTCGCCAAGGACGCGAAGCCAGTCAAGCAGTCTCTCCGCCGCTTCGCTGAAGACCGTCGCAAAGCTATCGGAGAGGAAATCGCCCGACTCCTTGCAGCCGGGTTCATCAAGGAAGTTCTTCACTCGGACTGGTTGGCAAACCCAGTCCTGGTTCTTAAGAAGAACAAAACTTGGCGCATGTGCGTGGACTACACGTCCCTGAACAAAGCATGCCCCAAGGACCCGTTCGCCTTACCTCGTGTTGATCAAGTCGTCGACTCCACGGCCGGTTGCGAACGCTTATGTTTTCTGGATGCCTATTCAGGCTATCACCAGATCAAAATGAAAGAATCAGATCAAATAAAGACTTCTTTCATTACCCCGTTTGGGGCTTTTTGTTATATCACCATGCCTTTTGGTTTGAAAAATGCTGGTGCAACATATCAGCGTTATATGCAAAAATATTTGCACAACCAGATAGGCAGAAATGTCCAGGCTTACATTGACGACATTGTGGTGAAGACAAAGAAAACTGCGGACCTCTTGACTGATTTGGCCGAAACCTTCGCCAATCTCAGGAGGTTCGACATCAAACTCAACCCGGAGAAGTGCGTCTTCGGAGTTCCTGCCGGCAAGCTACTCGGCTTCATCGTTTCCGAGCGAGGAATCGAGGCGAACCCGAACAAGCTTGATGCCATCATCAAGATGGGCAAGCCGAAGGATCTGAAGGCTGTCCAGCGCCTAACCGGGTGCGTAGCCGCCCTAAGTCGGTTTATTGCCCAACTCGGTGAGAAGGCTTTGCCTTTTTACCGACTTCTCAAGAAATCTGACTCCTTCGAGTGGACGGACGAGACTCAAAAAGCCTTCGAGGATCTCAAGCGCCTTCTGTCAACACCTCCAATCCTCGCTGCACCAATGGAAGAGAGCCCATGCTGCTGTACATCGCAGCCACGAATCGTGTGGTCAGTGTTGTTCTAGTGGTGGAGCGTGCTGAAGAAGGCCGAGTACAGAAGGTGCAGTGACCTGTCTATTATGTCAGCGAGGTCCTCTCCGAGTCAAAGCAGTGCTATCCGCATTACTAGAAACTCATCTATGGCGTGTTCCTGACGACCCAGAAGCTGGTACATTACTTCCAAGCCCACTCGGTTACCGTGGTCAGCCACGCCCCTTTGTCCGACATCATCAACAATCGGGACGCCACGGACCGAGTTGCTAAGTGGGCGATAGAGCTCATGCCTCATGACATCAGCTACGAGCCCCGCAAGGCCATCAAGTCTCAAGCTCTCGCGGACTTCATCGTCGAGTGGACTGAAAGCCAGTCCCCACCGACTCCGGTGCACCTGGAGCACTGGGTCATGTATTTCGACGGTTCGAAGATACTCGCAGGCACGGGGGTTGGAGTCGTCCTCATCTCCCCAAAGGCGACAAGTTGAATTACGTGCTGCAAATCCACTTCGCCGCCTCCAACAATGTGGCGGAGTACAAGGCATTACTGCATGGCTTGCGCATTGCAGTCTCACTCGGCATTCGCCGGCTCCTTTGCCGTGGTGACTCGGATCTTGTGGTGGCAGCAAGTAATGAAGACGTGGGATGCCAAGGTCCCCACCATGGCGGCATATTGTGCTGCTGTGCGTCGGCTAGAAGGACACTTCGACGGCCTCGAACTTCATCATGTTCGCCGGGCTGATAATGAGGCAGCCGACTCCCTTGCCAGGATTGGTTCTGCTTGAGAGAAGTGCCACCCAGAGTGTTCCTTCAGCAACTTTTTCCAGCCATCTGTCAAACTGGAGTCGGCAACCGAGTCATCTGAAGCCAGGGTCGCCACACCCGGCCCAGGAAGACGTCTTGGCGGTTGTCCCCCTCTAGACTCAGCCGTTCCTTGCTTACTTTTTGCACAAGGAGCTACCTGAGGATCCGACTGAAGCACACCGCATTGTGTGTCCGCGCTCGAGTTTACACCATCATCAACGGTGAGCTCTACAAGCGCAGTACCACAGGAATCTTTCAGCGTTGCATCTCGCCAGAAGAAGGCCGAATGTTGCTCGAGGAAATCCACTCGGGACTTTGCGGCCACCACGCTTCGTCGCGAGCCTTGGTTGCCAAGCCTTTCATCACGGTTTCTTCTGGCTCACTGCCCATGCTGACGTAGAAGAACTCGTTCGAACCTGCGAAGGGTGTCAGAGGTACGCCCGCCAATCACACATGCCGGCTACCGCGCTCAAGACCATCCCAATCACATGGCCGTTCGCCGTGTAGGGACTCGACATGGTGGGTCCGCTTAAAACAGCCCGAGGAGGTTTCACTCATCTCCTTGTGGCGGTAGACAAGTTCACAAAGTGGATCGAAGCCAAGCCAATCATGAAACTTGATGGTCCGTCTGCCGTCAACTTCATGAAGGGAGTCATCTTCCGATTCGGTATCCCTCACAGCATCGTCACCGACAATGGCAAGAACTCACTGACGAAGTCTTCCGCCAGTTTTTGCCGGGATCATGGAATCCGAATCGACTTTGCCTCCGTGGCTCATCCGCAGTACAACAGCCAAGTTGAGCGTTCCAATGCTCTCATTCTTCAAGGCATTAAGCCCCGACTGTTAGTCCCGTTGCGACGGGCCGCCGGCTGCTGGATCGACGAGCTTCCGTCTGTCCTCTAGAGTTTACGGACAACTCCAAACCGGTCGACTGGCTACACGTCTTTCTTCATGGTTTACGGAGCCAAAGCCGTCCTGCCGAGTGACATCCTCCACGACTCCCCGCGAGTCACAGCATACGTGGAAAAAGGATGCCGAGTCGGCGCGACAAGATGATCTTGACCTCTTGGAGGAAGCGCGGGAACTCGCCCTTCACGCTCGGCCATCTACCAACAGAACTTGCGTCGTTACCACAGTCGGCAAGTTCGGGGCCGAGTCTTTAACAAAGGAGATTTGGTCCTCCGGCTAATCCAAGACAAGGCGGGCATGCACAAGTTGTCTCCGCCTTGGGAAGGCCCGTTCATCATCAACCAGGTGCTGCACAACGGCGCGTACTGACTGGAGGACCCGGCAACCGGCACAGTCACTGAACGGACTTGGAATATTGCTCAGCTGCGTCCCTTTTTCACTTAAACTTGTACTTCCAACAGTTCATTGTTTCGTTATAAATAAACATTTGTTTCCCTCGAGCGGCACTCGGGAAGCACTTTGTTTCTTTAATTTTCATATCTCAACTACGTTCCCTTGGGCATCCCCGGGGGCTACGTTTAAAAAACCGAGTGGCTTAACTTCGGGCAACCCCCGGAAGCTACCTCAACCCACTGGGGTGATTTATCACTCGGTACAAGTTATTTTGGGTCTCCTAACTTTGTTTCTACACGAGCATCTAAATAAACGTGTACGGTACCTAAAGCCCACTCTTCGTCCCCAACTACAGTCGCAACCGGCTGTCCGGTTGGCAAGAGCAAAAAGCTAAAGGTCGGCCTGCACGCGAAAGGATTCGACTCGGCGGAAAAAGCAAATTCGACAAACCAAATAACTTGTACAAAATCAAAATAACTTGAAAGCATTTCATTCAAAGCATAGTCTTTACATTTTTTCTACTCGGCATACCGAGAGATATTACATAATAATTTTCTACTCTTCTGGAGTTGCTTCTACGCGCTCCTCCAGGTCGGTAAAGTCGAAGATCCGGCTGGCAGCGGCGCGGACCCGGGGAAGGAGCTCCAGAAGGTTTGACCGACTGTCCCTCTACGTCGAGTGGAGCTCCAGCGGAGATGCTGTCGACGTCCGCATCAGGATGGTGCGCCAACACCATTGCCAGCGCCATGCCGACTCCCGAGCGGGCTGCCGACTCCTTCCACTTCTCCACCTCCGCCGAGCCTTGCGACAGCTTGTCAGCGAGGGCGAAGATGCTGGGAGCCCGGCTCTTCTCCGGGCCAGAGCTTGACGCAGAGGCTTTGGGCGGCCGACTTCATGTTTTGCACCAAGCTCTTGACTTGGAGGAGTCGGTCCTCTACAGTCACGACGCAGCTGGACATCTGCTCGGGTGTCCAGAAGGCGTCAAGAGCTGATCTCGTCGGGTCGAAAAGTGCGCGAAGTCGGAGCGTCGCCCACCTTGCCTGCTCCTCCAGTTCTGGGCAAGCGTCTGGGTGCGAATTATTGCAAGGAAATGAACAAAGAAGCGTGCAAAAAGAGGGAAAATAAAGGACTTGGGGGCTTACCGAGTAGAGTTTCATTAGCCTTCTTGAGATGGCCTATGAGTTCTCCCTCACGCTTCTCCTAGTCGACGATGGCCCGCGGCGTGTCGCTGCTCCGACTCGGTCAACTTCCTAGCGAAGTCGTCGACGGCCGCCTGCAGTTTGCGGTTTGCAGCCTGCGATTGCTCGTACTGCGCCGCCAGCTTCTCATGCTCCGACTGCAGCATGGCGGCAGTCTTCATTTGTGCATGAGCTTCTCACAGCTCATTGTGAAGCTCGGCCACTTTGGCATCGAGCATCTCTGCTGCTTTGGCCATCGGGATCATTGCCTTCATCTCTTCCAAAGTCGGGCATTTTTGGCTTCGACGTCTGCCGACTCAGAAAGTCAATACCAGCAAAGCTTTAAGGCGAAGGGGCTAAAGACTCAGATACTTAATCCCGATGGTAGTGAGCTTCTCTCGAGCCGCCGGCTCTTAGCCCTTTCTTCGGCCAATGCCTTCTCAAGGGAGGCGTTCTTATCCATGAGGGCCGGGGCCGTTTCCGTCGAGCCGGATCGCAGCCTGGACAAGGAAAAGTTTCGTTAGCATCACCCGAATTAATAAGTCTCCAGCCGACTCAACCAGTCGGCTAGAGACTTGGGGGCTACACCCACTGGGTGCACTGATCGTGCTCCCAGTGTTAAGAACTAAACAAGGTTCAAATGCAAAACTACCCCGACGGAAGACTCTAGGACCTCGGTCGAGTCCGCCAAGGATTTGGCCGCGTCAGCAAATTCCCTAAGCTTGGAGCTAAGGGCAACGACGCGGTCGGTGGCTGCTTCCGCTGCCGACAAGTCCCCCGCGCTGCAACTCGGCAACAGCATGCGGGCACGAGGCTTCTGGACGAACCCGGCGCGACTCTTCAGTAGCGGGCGCAAGAGCCAAGGGCAGGCTCTGCTCGGCCCACCGGGGAAGACTCGGTGACGAGCTGGCCTCTGATAAACACTATATTTGTATCATTTCCCTGGGCTATTTCGGTGTTTATCATTATCTGTTTTGATTGCTTTTGGCACAATCTTATCACTAAATAGCAGATTATCTTCACATGAATACCTTTACAGGCTGAACCACAATTTTACAGATATGCGCGTCTAGGCGCACAATTCTTCAACAAAGGATAGCAACAGGAGGCTCTAAGAATTCAAAGCAGAAGCTGTGTCTACCAGCTGGGCCACAGCTGGCTGACCCAGGCAAAGCAAGTCTGTAGCTGCTTCATTCACCTGTGTCACAGCCAGCTGACATAGCCATGCCTCAGAATGCGAGTCCTCAACTGCTCCAGTCACCTTGTCACAGCCAACTGACACAGGAGCACTTCACCAGCTGCTTCAGTCACCTGTGTCACAGCCAGCTGACACAGCCGTGCTTCAGATCGCAAGTTCACACACTTTCCCAACCAGCTGTGTCACAGGCAGGTGACGCAGAGCTTCAATGAAAGAGAGAGATAGGTATGGAGGCAACGAGAAGTAAAAGAAAAGATCTTGAAGGGGTAAAGAGCAAGTACCCAGGATATAAAGGAGGTCTCCAGATCCAAGACGGGGGGGTTCGAGTGGTTGGTGGCAGAGAAGGGAGGCAGAGAAGAAAGCTCGGCCAGAGATAGATCTTCCCAGTCTCAACACTTTGCTTCCCCTACTGGATTGCTGCTGAACTTCATCAACCTCTTCTCTAAACCTTTGCTGCGATCTGTAATCCTCTCTCACAGTCTTGTTTCCTTGCTTTCTTTGCTGTGATATATAATCTGAACACAACTTTCTCCCAGTCTTGTTCCTTGCTTCCTTTGCTTTGCTGTAATCTGTCACAACTCTGTCCCAGTCTTGTTCCTTGCTTCCTTTGCTTTGCTGTAATCTTCACAACTCTGTCCCAGTCTTGTTTTCCTTGCTTTCTTTGCTGTGATATGTAATCTGAACACAACTCTCTCCCAGTCTTGTTCCTTGCTTCCTTTGCTTTGCTGTAATCTGTCACAACTCTGTCCCAGTCTTGTTTCCTTGCTTTCTTAGCTGGAACCTGCTTCTTTCCCAATCTTAGTCATATTGCTTGTGCTTCGTCAGATTTATCGATAGGCTTAGGAAAAATCATCAAAACTGTCCTGTTTAGTTTAGCTTTGAGAACTTGTTTAATAATTATACTTCAATCCCTGTGGAGAGAACGACACTGCTATACAGCAAGAGATCATTTTGGCGCCGTTGCCGGGATTGTCTATAGTTGTTGAGCATTAGTATCATAGACTAAGCTGTAGTAATAGATCTAATTTGTTAATAGTGTTCTCGTTTTCTGTGTTCTATGTCGTTAATCTTCTGCTTTGGCTTATTAGGAAACTAACCCTTAACACGTGTTGTTTGTGTTTGAGAGTAGATAAGGACAATCTTTCTGCAGGACTGTTGTTGAATGCAAACAAGAGCAAGAGGAAACCTCTTGTTGAGTGATACCGAGCTTGGGAAGACATTTGCAGAAATCAGAGAAGAGCTAAGAGCAGCAAAGAAGAAAGAAATGGCAGAACTCTACTCAGAGATCTCTGGATTCTCAATCATCGAAGTGCTGCAGCCAATGTTATTAGCCTACTATACAAGCAAGCAATTTTGAGATCAAGCCAGCTCTCATCACCATGGTGCAGCAGTCAAGATTTAGTGGCTCAGCATTGAAGGATCCTCATGAGCATATCACTCAGTTTCTAGAGTATTGCAACACCATGAAGTTTAATGGGGTACCACCAGAATCTATCAGGTTGCAATTGTTCCCATTCTCACTACGTGATTCGGCAAAGGTTTGGCAGAGTACTCTCCCTGCAAATCAGAAGGATACATGGGAACATTTGTTGCAAGCTTTCTTTGAGAAGTATTTTTCACCAATGAAAGCAGCAGCTTACAGGGATCAGATCACAAGTTTCATGCAGTTTGATGGGGAAAGCTTGTTTGATGATTGGAATAGATACCAGAATTTAATCAGAATGTGCTCCCATCATGGATTGGAAAGATGGCTTGTTCTGCAGACATTTTATAAAGGATTGACACCTCAGACCAGATCATTTGTTGATTCTTCTGCAGGAGGAGGGATAATGAACAAGACACTTAATGAGGCATTCACGCTTATTGAGAGCATAGCCACACATCATGTTCAGTGGTCAAGTGAAAGAGTAGTCACACCACAGAAGCCAGGAATGTATCAGCTGGATCCTCAAGATGCCTTGATGGCTAAAATCAATAACTTAACCCAATCAATGGCACAAATGCAAGCTAGTATTTCATCAATTCAGTCAGCTGGAATAGTTCCTCAACCAGCACAGTCAGCTCAAGCTTGCAATGCGTGTGGAATCAAGGACATTTGCATGGAGAGTGCTCTTACTTTTCTGCTGCAGAGTCATCAGTCCAACCTGTTTCAGAAGTGAATTATGCACAAGGACAAGGACCATTTTCTCAGAGCTACAATCCTCAATGGAGGCAGCATCCTAACTGTCCTATAGAAACAACAACCAAAACACTTCTGCATTTTCGTCGAATGCATCAAATCAAGACTTCAAACCTCAACAACCAGCATTCCAGCAGCACAGGCAGCAGAGTGCTCAATCAGAAGCAATCTTGGAGAAAGAAGTGAAAGAAACAAGTAGGGAGGTGAAAGAAACTGAAGACTGAGTAACTGGTATAAAAGACTATCTTCAGATGATGATGGAGACCATGGTCTCGACTAAACAGCAAGTCCCTACTGATGCCAAACTCCCATCTCAAGTTGAAGCAAATCCAAAAGGACATTGTGGGGCTATAACTACAAGATCTGGTAAAGTTGCTACACCTGTGCCACAGGTGGTACCTGCACCTGTGACACAGGCAGTAACCTTCACCTGTGCCACAGGCAGCACCTGTGCCACAGGCAGCACCTGTGTCACCGTAACAAAAGGGGATGGCATAATGGCAACTCCGACCATTCCAGTTTCAATTGCTTATATACCGCCAGCTTTGAGAACACCAGTGGTGAGTCTTCCACGGACTGCTGAGCCAACTAATCAGAACGAGCCCACAAAAGAACAACCAGTTCCGGCTTCAGTCAATTTGCAATCAGAGAAAGGAAAGTCAGTCACAGAAGCTTGTAACACATCCAAGGTTCCATTCCCAGAGAGATTGGGTAAATCAAAAGAAGATAAGCAGTCGGATCCTGAAGAACGACACTGCCGACTCTTGTCCCTTTCTTCGGCCAACGCCTTCTCAAGGGAGGCGTTCTTATCCATGAGGGCCGGGCCGTTTCCGCCGAGCCGGATCGCAGCCTGGACAAGGAAAAGTTTCGTTAGCATCACCCGAATTAATAAGTCTCCAGCCGACTCAACCAGTCGGCTAGAGACTCGGGGGCTACACCCACTGGGTGCACTGATCGTGCTCCCAGTGTTAAGAACTAAACAAGGTTCAAATGCAAAACTTACCCCGACGGAAGACTCTAGGACCTCGGCCGAGTCCGCCAAGGATTTGGCCGCGTCAGCAAATTCCCTAAGCTTGAGAGCTAAGGGCAGCGACGCGGTCGGTGGCTGCTTCCGCTGCCGACAAGTCCCCCGCGCTGCAGCTCGGCAACAGCAACGCGGGCACGAGGCTTCCGGACGAACCTGACGCCGACTCTTCGGTAGCGGGCGCAAGAGCCAAGGCCAGGCTCTGCTCGGCCACCGGGGAAGACTCGGTGACGAGCTAGCCTCCGGCTCCGCCTGCTGGTTCTGAGGAGTCGGCACCGATCGCAGCTGCCGGCTCCGTCGTCGCCTCGCTGGAGGGAGTTGGCAGAGGCTGCGGGTCGTCAGTCGGAGCCTCGGTTGACCCGGCACCCACGCCGGACTCCGGCGCCTTCTCCACGGGTGCGACAGGCTGTGGCGTGGGTGCAGCAGGCTGCGGCGTGCTGGGCGTGGCTGCAGCCGGGGACACGTTCGACCTGGCACCCGTGGCCGACTCCGTTGCCACAGCGGGGGCGGTTGGCGTCTGCGTGCTGGGCTCGGCCGCAGTCGGAGCCGGAGAAGTCGACTCTGGCGGCGGGACCAGAGTCGGGGCCGTGGGTGTGCCGATTGCGGAGTCTCCTTTATCAGAGAACTTCTTTTGGATTCTGCAACATTAAAAACCAAACCGACTTCAGCATCTTCATCTTCGACTGGAGTACGAGGCAAGGCAAAGAGACTCGTACCTGGTGGTAGTGGGGATTGTCTTCTTCGGTTTCCCCGGGGCGGGCGGACCCCCGGAGGAACTGGCGGGCGCCTGCCGAGGCGCAGTCGGCTTGGCAGCGGGAGCCGGAGCTTGAGCCGCGGGACCGGCGGGTACGGCTCGTGCCCGCTTGGCGGCCGACTCCGCCTGAGCCGGCTCCGCCTCCACTTGCGGGGTCTTAGACCCGGAGGCGTCGTCTTCACGCCTCCGTTTGGTGGTCAGGGGGACCCCTTCTGACTCGGTGTCCGAGTCGACCTGGACGCCTCCCTCGGGGGCTTCCTCATCGACCTCCGCGTCGTCCAACGCCTCCGGAGCTGAACTTTGCTCGGGGAGTGGCGGCATGGAGTTCAAATTAAGGAAAGTCTGCAGCATTAAAAGATCCCGGAGTTAGGAGGAACGAATAGACAACAACATACAAGAATCCGACTCGAAATGTAAGACACTTACAGTCGGCGGTGGGTTGGCGGTAGAAAAGGGAGTCACGTGTGGCGCCCTGGTGAGCCCGGTTCGCTCTTTGGTCAAGCTTTTCAGGAGCTCCATGAAAATATCATCCGGAAGCCCATTGACCGACACCCTGGTCGAGTCGTGTGCACCCGAGTACTCCCACATCGGGTGCGCCCGGGCTTGAAGCGGTTGGATTCGCCGACTCAGCCAGGTGGCAATGAGGTCGGTGCCCGTGAGCCCTTTCTCCTGGAGTCTCTGAATCCTCCTCAGGAGTCGGTCGATCTCGGGCATCTCTGCGCTGGAGGGCTTGGCGCTCCAGCGCTTCCGCCACTCGGGGGGACCTTCGGTGTACGGGGGGAGCCCTTCGTGGCCAGTCGGCGTGCGCTCATCCGGGCAGTAGAACCACCCGTCCTGCCACTTCCGCACGGTGTCCGGGAGTTGCAGCTTGAAGTAGTGAGCGCCGGCCTTGACTTGGATGCCGGCTCCCCCGCAGACGGATAGTCGGCCGCCGGCTTTGATGGGCTGCGCCTTCACCAGGAAGATCTTCTTCCACAACCCCCAGTGAGGCCGAGTCCCCAAATAACATTCGCACAGCGTGATGAAACACGCAATGTGCAGAATGCCATTGGGGCTCAGATGATGAAGCTGGAGGCCGTAGAAGAAGAGAAGGCCGCGCACGAAGTCGTGCGGGGGCAGCGAGAGGCCCCGCTCGATGAACGGGACGATCATCACACGTTCATGCGCATGCGGAGCAGGCTTCTCCTCTTGGAACGGGGCCCTCCAGTTGCCGATGGAGCGGGGCGGCAGCAGTCCCTCGCTGGCGAAGCCCGTGAGGATCCGGTCGGTGACAACCGACGGGATCCAATCGCCCTTTTTCCATCCCCTCGGAATGGGCGGCGGCGGCGGAGGAGGAAGCGTCGGTCTTCTTGCCTTTGCCGGCGCGCGACATGGTCGGAGAGCTGAAGGACGGCGGTGAAACGAGAATGTTTCTCGGGAAAAAAGAGAAGCAGTGCGCGGTGGCGGAGCTCTGGAGGCAAAGGGCTTGGGCGCGAGGAAGACGAAGGCAGATGAGAAGTGCGGCTGCCCTACGCCCGCTTTTATAGCCGAGGGAGGCAAACCGTCGGTAATCGTGCGTCCGACGTGGCGGCAAACCGCCGCGGCAACCGTCGTCCCGCACGCGCGAACCCGCGAGATTCGGGCGCCTTTTTCGCCAGGGCTCGGTGTCCCAGGCGTCTTGACCGGCGGACGTTACGTCAGCAGCCATCCCGCGCGCGCCGCCCGCGTGATTCGGGGCGCAATCATGATGAACCGTCGCATCGGACGTCACGCGAAGTTGTAGAGGCAGCAGCGGATGTCTCGGGCACGCTTAGCGCGGGACGCGAGGCGAAATCATTGCGCTGCGGCGATGCAGGCGCTCTGTCCAACCGACTGCGCGCATTAAATGCTGAAGCGACGTCGCGTACAGTCAAGACGGTACCGTGTGACACAAGCCGGCTTCGACCGGGTTCGGTTCGATCGAGTCGAATCACGCTCGGACGCTGAGTCAGCTTGAAGTCGGCTTGGCTCATAGGGACACGTCACGAGTTGTACCGACTCCACCAAACAATTCCGAGGCGCACCGGCCGCCACACTCGGAAGCAGACTAGTTCTGCGAAAGGGTGCCGATGGCCGACCCAACAGGGTTCGCAGGTCACTCGGCAACACCCAAGCTAAGGACGAACCCGGCATCCACAGCGGCGCAAAATGGTCCTTGACTCAGAGCCGGACGCCACAGCGGCGCAGAATGGCTCACTGATTCGGGATTCAATGCCGGAGTTCGAGGACTCGGTTTCGAAGCTGAAGATCGAAGGCGTCCCCCCTGCGGGCACAAGATGGCCACGGTCCACTCGGACATGCCAGGCGCTATTTCGATTCACTCAAAATTCATGATACGCCTCCCGGAAGGCCACTAGCCGACTTCCCCAGCCGGAAAGCGCGGGTATCACCGAATTCCTAGCACTTAGCACAAATTTAACCTTTTTCCAGGTATCACGGGAGTCCATCAAGGTCTCTCCTACAGCGACTTGGGCATATGCAACTTGCTCACCAGTCGGCATCCGTGTCGAGACCTCGAAGCACTCGGGGGCTACTGACGGGGGGAACCCATCCGGGTAGGCCCAGCACGGCGAGTCGGCCCAACGCGCTCGGGGAGTTCCATGGAGGCCCACTCGGACGAAGGCCCAAGTAAGGCCCACACGGATGCAACGTCCGGGTGCCATCAAGGAAGACGTTACAACCTCGTCAAGGCATGCGTTTCGCCCAACATGAAGACTGGCGTTACTCGGACGGTTACGCAGAATGAATGTGTCAATTAAATTGTGCGGTTACTGTAGCACGGTCGACTGACCGAGTCGGCACACGTACAGCCTATATAAGGCAAAGAACCCCATGCAAAGGGGAAGAGTTTTTTCCATAGACAAAAGGCTAGGCATCATCTTCAACCTCCTGTAATCTTTCTCACACAAGGCTAGTAATACAATCAGCAGGAGTAGGGTATTACCTCCGCCATTGGAGGGCCTGAACCTGGGTAAAAACCTCTTGTGTGAACCCGCTTGAATCTTCCTCGTGCGCTCCCCAAAACCTACTAGAAATGTATATTGCCATGAAATCCCCGCGACAGGTACCCACCTGTTTGCCGAGTGTAACACTCGGTAAAGGCTGGTTTGCCGAGTGTCAACACTCGGCAAACCTTGCTAGCCACGTGGCAGGCGCCGTTTCCGTCGGCTGGCCGTCAGTCTACTTTAGTTTGCCGAGTACCCACTTTTGACACTCGGCAAAGTGTTCGCCGAGTGCACGACAGAAAGAACTCGGCAAAGAGCGCTTTGCCGGCGGGGTATACGCCGAGTATTGTTTGCCGAGTCCAACACTCGGCAAAGCCTTTGCCGAGTGTTTTGGGGCCTTCGCTGAGTGTTTTCGGCACTCGATAAATAGCTCGATTCCAGTAGTGTCCCCAAGGTGAAGAATCCAGATAGGTCAAAAGATGTTCACCCATAAGATTTTGCAATGTACTTAAAATATAATCTCCAAAGTATTTGCAAATACTTGAAAGTGCTCCTTCACAATGTCTTGTCTCCAAATCAAAGTGCGGTTTGTTTCTGAGATGATTTTGTGTGGATCCATCCTCCTAGTGCTCAAATTGAATCTTTACTAGCTTTTCCTCTCTTGTGTTCACGGCGACTCAAACCTTCCTTTTGATCAAACCTTGGCAAACTTTGTTTTCTATTTGATTTTTAGATTATATCAAGGATGTAGCATAGACCTGCAAAATCTCAAGACAACTTAACGACAGAGCATCGCAAGAAAAGCTAGCATTCCAGTAACCAACTACCAAGCACAAGGCTTATGGCCCCCTTCTAGACGGCTTCGGCTTGTGCATAAGCTGGCTTACGCTTAACGGTGTAGGGAAGCTCCAGTGTAGGGAAGCCTGACAAGCTCTTGGTCCCCTTCTAGACAGCTTCTAAAATTTGAGCTTATGGGCAGAGATGGATTGTGAAAAGTCTGAAACACCCTTTGCTTTAAATCAGGCTCTAATGCATATATTTGGGCACAAGTAATTACAAACAATGGACAATATGAACAATCTGTAAAACCCCTTCGATCTTGTTTGTTTGCTGTTTAGTTGATAATATTAGTCTTTTCTTTTAGCGCACTGAGTAGGAATCAATTTTGAATAGTAAAAGAATGTTAACTTGTCGTGCATACATTCCTCAATTAATCAATACATCTCTCTTCCCATTGCTGCATCGATCCCTGCTGGTGTTACACCATGGAAAATTCAAGCTGCAAAGGCACTGGTATTACTGGCAATCAATCTATCATACACTAGCAAGTTTTCTCCATTCTCAGCTGGCCTCAAAAGCAACAGGTTACCCTAAATCAGAACATTTTGATAGTGAAAAAAATTGCACAGGTGCTAGTGCCGAGCACGATGACCGTGTTGATGCTGCGATCTAGCATCTTGTTGCCACCACGGTCCGTGAAGCCCCACCCATGTCTCCCTACTCACCAACACCCTCCATCCTCCTCTCCTCTGGCGCCGGCGCCTTGCTCCTCCCTCTGGGACGACTCCGCCGCGCTCCTCCCCGACCTCTGGTCGGAGTGCCACTGCTCGAGAGGCGCGGTGGGAGGGGTGGTGCTCGGGGACCTCGGGGCGGCTGGCGGGAGGGGTGGTGGACGACGGCAGATGTCGGGAGGACGAAGGGGTCGGCCGGGAGGGGCGGCGGGCGGAGGGAGGGGCTGGCGAGCAGATCCGGTCACCTCGGGGAGTAGGGGAGGAGGGGCCTCGGTGCCCTAGCTGGCTAGAGCGGACGAGGACGGCGCGGGCCGGCACGGGAAGAGTAGATCCGGGGGCGCCGGCGGGGGAAGAGCTTGGGTCCAGCGGCGGGGGAGGGCGGGCGTGGGCTGGCTAGGGTGGAGGACGATGGCACTAGCAGGGAGGGAGGTGGACGAGGAACAGTGCTGGCAAGGACTGGCGAGAGAGAAGGAGAGGAGGGCAGAGCGGGTGTGCGCGGATTGGGCTCGGGATGGGGGAGAAGGGGGATGGGGTTGGGGAGAGGATAATTTTTTCTTATATACTCGATGGCATGAGTGGGTAAATTTTATGAAATAGTGGGGATAGAATGGTAATTAGAAGAAATAGGTGCTGGGAGAAACTCGGGAGGCCTCATTTTTAGGCTTCCTCTCACCAACAGTAAGAAATATGTACTTAAAATTTAAGCTTAAACCAAGTTATGCCTTCTAGACAGCTTATGGCTTCCTGGGACCATAAGCCACCTCATAAGCTGTCCAGAAAGGGGCATATATCACTCTTTCTGTAGGAAAAAATGCATTGCTGATATGAGTAAATTCAAAAGAACCGACCCATTCAAAGTCTTTGAAATAAAATAAGAGGAAAGCATATAACCTAGGCTGTCATGTTCTACTACATGATACTCTCAAGTCACTTGCACTAACTAGCATCCAAGGGTACTACATGCTACTATCAAATTAAACATTGGTCTGGACTGTATTACACATCAATTATCAGCTATCCATTGTGACAAGCCACAATAAGATTTCTTCTTTCACCTATGAACAACCAATTCGCTCTTGGATATCCTTGTACAGTTCTACACAGTAGGCATAATGCCTTTACAAATGATATAATCTGTAGTAGTCCAAATGGTAATTAGTGTGAAGTGTACCCGCAGCAGTATACAATACGCCATAATGTTAACACTATTGCCCGACTGAAGTGTTCCAGAAATTGGAAAATGCAGCCAAGTAATCCTTTTCGGACAGAAGTAGTTGGGAGTTACCTTCACCAAATAGTGGTGACTGTTTTGAGTGCATCAATCAACAATCTCTCTTAAACAAAACCACGATCCTATGACTTAATCCATCCAATCCAATGAAGGCCGAACTATATCGAGAAATGCTCAATCAGATAGCAAGTAGGACAAAATTAGCAACCTCAGCCCACAAACAGGCTACTAACATGTTACAGACTTACCCATTAAACCTCTCATTTTGTTGAGGATAGCTGAACAAAATCTGATTTACCTTTTTACTATCTTACAACGAGCGGCCCAAATGACGCTGAGTTACTGCTGCGATAGCTTCCGATGGAACTTGCTCAAATCGGGCAGATTCTCAGTTAACTCCTGTATAATTCTCTTTCCAACCAGGGAATACTAACCACTAACAGGCAAATCTGGAGGCTAAAAGTTCTTCTAAAGATCAAAAAAATTCTTTAATATCTACGTAAAGGAGGAGTTCTTACTAAAGACAATTTACATAGAAGAATTAGAAAGGCAGTACCAAATATTTTTTTGTAATAATGAGAAAACAATACAACATTATTTGTTCATTGCTCAATCACACATTTTGTTTGGCTTACGATCCAAGCAACCATGAGCCACGGGTCTTCGTCCATCGACTTGTACAGAGGATTTGTTTGGTACATTGTTACTTGGGCTTAGCAAAGATATGCGAGCTGTTGCTCTTGCGGGCACGACCGCTATTTGTTGATCTACTTGGTTAAATCAAAATGATGCGATATTTGACAAAAGAAGCTTTATACTCCTTTGCAGGTTATTTATAGGTGCTCGAATTCCCTGCGGTCTTAGTCTATCTTATAGCGTCCGGCGAACCGAGAATTGGTGCTTACAGCCTGCGGATCCCTTGAGCTAGTTCTGCAGGAGTTGTTCTCTATCCATGGGTGGGGGGTTTTGTCACAGGATTAGCGATCCTTAGTTTGTCGTTCTCTGTTTTAGCGATCCTTAGTTTGTCGCTCTCTGTTTTTAACTTGTGTTTATTAGTATTTCTGAATTTGTGGCGGTGCGTGAAGCTTTGTCTATGTACAACATGGTACAGAGGCCGAAATTACTCCTTTCATTGTATCATCTTGATGTTTGGATTCAAGTAATAGAAACTTTCTTTATCTAAAGAAACTAAGTACCCCAAGAAATAGCCCTATTTATGCACAAAGAATCTGTTGGAGGAGTCCACCGGAAACGTCTCGGACGAGGTACCCTAACCTTCCGAAAGGAAATATTTACTCCAAATAGAATTTTTTGTGAAATGCAGGAGTGTCTCAGCGAGATGAGCTAGGGCGACCTAGCGACGTGTGCTCAGGTGAGGCGATGCGATGTACCCGGACGAGCGTCCTCGATCTAGAGGGCGACGTGCATCCCGCTGGAATTTGGCAAGATCCCTAGATGAGGGGCGAGCAGGTTCAGGTAAGGATCGGAGACTTCTTTGAAGAAGCAAGACGTAGGGCTGCGGTCCAGACCGGTGAGGCATGTCTAGAAGATTCTGACGAATCTAGTAGGTAGAGGCAAGGAGGAAATAGGAAAACTACCCTAGATGTCGTGATGAGATAAGGGACAAAAATGTGAACTACCAGGGGCAGAAATGTACATACACTTATAAGTCGTTTCCGCCTATAAAAATGTGGAGCGACCCTTGTCACAAGGTGGTGAAAATCTAATAAATCTACAGGAGTTTGTCGTTGTTTTCACCCGCTACATTTTCCATATTTATTTTCAGCAAGAATTCAGGGATAACAGTAGCAATCGCATGGACTATCTAGCAACTTGTTCTCTTAGCACCTCGGTCAGCCAATCCGGCGTGCCATAAGTTTACTGTCCAAAGGCTACTTTGTCGACATAATCCAACTAGCAATCGAAGACCAAGAACATGATTGTGCAGAAAAATCAAATGTAGGTGCATATGGTAAAGCTGTAATAACCATGGCAGAGTGTATCATAGAATTGGTATCACCAAAGTATATCCAGAACCAAAGATTCCCGTATTGTGTATGTATCGGATGGAATACACAATAGCTCACACATAGTATCCGAAGTGTAATCCAACACAATAAGAAATACAACAAAATCCAAAAAGAGCATCAACGGTGGGCACCTTACCGCTACATCACAGGCACGGTAGAAAAGCTGGGTTCCAAATATCTCCATTTTCGCTCCAAATCTATGGACAGTGAAGGTTGGTAGTGCACACTCAAAAGGTATCTCCTCTCCCTAACCATTCGTACGAACCAACAGGTCAGCATCTGCCGCTTCGATGGTGACCGAGTGCCTGCCACGTCAAGGCCATGGATAAACAATGTCGCAGCACCACGTGATGGAAAGCCGAGATTTGCATGGCAGGCGGCAGTAGAGGCTGGAGGGGAGCTTACTTTATTAGTAATAGTTTCTGTTGAAGACGACGATCCCAGTGAATCAGTGCCGGAAGGGCTGCAGAACTATCTACCATACACGCTAATACTTTTCTTTAATACTTCGAATATCATGTGGCCCTCTCTGCCAAGTGACAAGTATCACTGATATATTCCGCAGCAAGCAGAAGGGCCTTAAAAAATCCCCTCTGTGTAATACGTCAGTGGGGATATACATGGATGTATAAAGGACGAAAATACCCGTGTCTTCTATCTTTCTTCCTCGTCTCCTCCACCCCTCCCCTTCTCCTTGTTTTCCGTCACCAACGCCGGCGAGGCAGCGAGGAGACAAAATTTGAGACAACACAAGCTTTAGGAGCGCACCAACTCAGGAAAGTGGTTAGGCTCTCTCTCTCTCTTCACCACTTGGGTTGGCGTGCTAATGACCTAGAACGACTAACTTCAGCAAGTTCAGTGACTTAATTATGCAGTTTAGGAGTTCGGTGACTGAACCAGACAGATAATTTGAGTGACCCAGAATGAAATTTATTCAAATAATAACCCTATTTTGCAAGTTATAACTTACAGTGCTCAAAGAGGAGAACATGCACAAGTGCAAAAGCTTGCATTACATTGACAGGGAACGCAAGAAGGATGACCAAAGATGCAGGTTAACTAAACTACTCTAATCCAATCAAGAAGGAAATAACCTAGTTTTAGGTATCTGAAGCATGTAAGCTTTGCAAATTCCACTCAGCAATTAAAAACATGTAGTTGGTAATTGCAGGATATGATCAGTAAGCACAGTTGCACAGAATGTAGATTCTGAATCCCCAACACATGAGAGCTCGATCAGAATTCAACGGAACCAGCATACCAGATAATCAGACAATAGTGCCAATGTAAACACAACTTTCATTCTTCTTATGCTAATTAAGCATCAGAGCTACATACACTGGATGATGTGAGATCATAACCGACGTCTCGGCACATCGGCTCGACATCACAGTATTGTGCTTCAACAAAAAAGAAGATACATCACTCATACACAATCTCACAGCTTGCCTAGATCCACGTTACTGCTATGCACGCACAATTATCATAAGAAATGTAAGATATTTAGCAATGGCAGAGGGCAGGGCAGTAGTGCAGTACCATGCCTGTGATGAGGATTCAGGAGTAGAGGGGCCGCTCGGTCCAGGCGCCGGTGACGTGGCCGTTCTCGCAGACGTAGGCGCGAACGACGGGCTCGCCATCGTCGTGGTAGCCGTAGAAGCTCCGGAGGCAGAAGGCGGAGTAGAGGTCCCACGCCTCCGCGCAGCCGCAGAAGGCGCAGTCGACGGCGACGTTGGGGGCGGCGCGTGTCCCGGAGCGCGCGCCGCACCTGGGAGAGCGCGAAGTCCTGGAACACGCCGCGGAACACCATGTACTTGCGCCGCTCCTCCGCGTGCACGCACCCGGGCCAGTCGCAGATGTAGAGCCGGTCGCCGCGGAAGCGGCTGGCAAGGAGCTTATTGCCCTGCTCGCGGCTCAGCGTCCAGGAGCCCGACGCCAGGTGCGCACCCACCGGCCCCAGCCACTGGCGAGGCCGCCGCCGGCTCCCTGACACCACGCCGCGCCGGGCGGCATTGGCTGGGGCTGCTTCCTCCTCCTCCGCGGAGGGGGCGGCAGCGGGGATCTGCGCCTCGGAAGAGCAGTCGTAGGCCGCGTCAAGGTACAGGTCGTCGTAGAGCGACCACGCGGCGGCGTCGGCGGCCGCTGGGTCGCTGGGCTTCGGCTCCGCGGCGGGCGGGGCGCTTGTGGGCGGCTCAGGCGAGGAGGTAGCTGTGGGGTTGAGGGAGGACGACGAGGTGGGGACGGTGAAGTCGGGGCCGATGTCGAGCTCGAGGCCGAAGTCGTCGGAGGGCTCGAGGAGGACCCCCGCGCGGAGGAGACCGGGGCAGCAGACGGAGAGCTTGTGGAGCGCGGCCCATGCGGCGGGCGCCCCGTCCACGGACGGCGCCGGGAGGAGCTCAGCGGGGAGCGCCCGCGACAGGCGCAGCGGGAAGCAGGCGCCCCGGAGGAGCGCGGCGAGGCGCGGGGACGCGCAGGACGCCCGCGCCCAGTCGCGCGGGTCCCCCTCGAGCCGCCCCAGGATCTGCAGCAGCACGTCGTCCGCCAGCGCCGACAGCGCAGCCGCCGCAGGCTCGTCCCCCCGCGCCGCCTCTTTGCCTTCCCTCCTCCTCTTGGCCGAGACGGCGCCGGCGCCGGCGCTCTGAGCGACCTCCTGCTGCTCCTTGCCCATGGCTGGCCGTGGCCGCGTCGTGTGCTTCGGTTCCTGCTTTCTTGGTGTTCTTTCAACTTCTAACCGTCGAAACTTTTTGGGTTGGATGCAAATTATTTTACTTTTGGGTTGTGTTTGAGAGAACAAGTGGCGGTGATGCTCTCTTCTTCTTATTGAACTCTTCTTTGCTACGGGTTGCTGCAATTGCAACGTGTGGATAGAGCTTGCGCGTGTGCTGTTCACCTGGGTTGCGAATGATGAGCGGCCTCTCTCTGGTCCCGTGTCTATGTCAAAGTTATTTTTATTCGACGAAACGAGGGGCTCAACATTGTTAGCAGAAGGTTGTCGCGTCCTAGCCAAGATATCGTGATAGGAATACTTTCTCCGCTAACAAATGAAGGATATAATGCGCGATCGGCCTTTGATTCGGGAACAGCAGAAATGCGGGATTGCAATAGCACCGCTCTTTAAATTTTCATGACTGAAAATTACAGGAAGTGACACGAAAGGATGCTTGATTGTATTATGGAAAAAACATAAAAATTATTATCTATAGAAATTTTTTCAAAATAGTACTCAATAGAGATTTTCCTTTGAACTAAATGCAAAATGGCCCATAAGAAAAAGAGATGACTAAACATCTATCAGGCCAGTGAAACATTTGATCAAACCCCTCTTGAGCTGTTCGATGCAGTATTGCTCATCTGTTCGACCTGCTTCTTTTACCTCGACTCTTCTTCAAGCATGAGCCTCGGGTCACTTTTTCTACCTCCTCCTATTCCTCCCACCTCCCTAGGCGTGAAGCTCCGTGGGCGCATGTCTAACCGCCGTCACCAATACAAGCGAGTTTCCCAACTCCACTCGGGAATCCATGGTGCCTCTCTTGAATCAGGGCGACTGTGCACTAAAACCTATCGATCCAGACATCTCCGACGATGTGGCGGTTCTCTCTTACGAAACCCATGATGGGGGGGGGTGTGAAAATCACCATACAATATTTGCCGCGGCGCAGTTGCCCCAAAACTAATCGATAATTTTAGGGAGGAGTGAGACACGCGCCATGTAGTAAAGGCATCGATGGGAGAGGCGTGTCAGTCGGTTAGGCCCGCAAGGTGTACCTAAGAAAAATTCTAAAGGTTTCATGTAAATCAAATAACTTTTATATGAAAATTTTCTAAAGACACTATTTGCAACAGGAGAATAATACCTAATTACACATGACCATCTTTTGCATGCACGTGTGCCTACAAACTTTGCTAGGAGTCTAGGATAGTGTCGATGTTTTCTGTTCCTCTATTTACGCAATTATCAGCGGGTTAGGCTCAGGGATCATATATTAGGATGATATCAGCTTTCTCTTAGAAATGCCACATATTATTTTTCTAAGTTATAAGAAAAGGAGAGAAAATGACTTTGCTTAGTGAATGGATGATTCCTCACATCTAAGGGAAGACTTTTTTCTCCAATATGACGTAACGTGTGTAATACGCTGGATGTTGTATTGAGCCTCAACACGTACTCGAGGATGGTGATGACTATCCGACATGCATGGAGGCAACTAGTGCAGACAAGACAACCAGGCAGCGATGCTTGAAGGCATTCCTAGAGAACTGCCTCTGGTGTCCATTGTGTCATTGGGGAAGAAGGGCCAGTTGAAGGAGAGTCTTTGCCAATGTCAAAGTAGAGACGTGTGATAACGACAAAACTTAACAGTTCGACCCATCAAGAAAAACCCATAGAACTCTGTCCGGATAGTCCACACTTGCACTGCCTCCTAGACCTAGCCGTCGCATACCTTCAACCCATCCCCCACTGCAATACCATCAATTTTCAGCATACTCACATTTCAATTATAACCACTTCTCGAGATGTGTCTGCTATTCCTAGCAGTAAGTGGGAACTCGTGGCCGATAGGAATGGTCATAGATATGTACCTGCTGCAAACTATGATGAGCGTAGGCATGGGTGACCACAAAAAACCCAAGTTTCTAACTTGCGGATCTCGGGTTTATGTCTGATTGGTTTTTGGCATATCAGATGATATATTAGACGATACAAACTCGTATCGAAAAATAGTTGCTCACATTTTTTTTAGTTATTATATATATCATGTCTTTCAAGTGCAAATATAATATAGTATAACCACAACTGCGCTTAAAAATTACGCAATTCCATGTTTTTACCGCTTTGCATAAGAAAAAGAAAAAGAAAAGCAAACACTACTTAAGTTCTTCAACAAGTCCAAACTTGGCTTCCAGTACATAGCGACATACTTTAATAAATGATTAGACATACATGGTGCATCTCTTATTGTCACACAATAAAGTGCATTATGTGTGTATGGGTACTGAAATTGTGCATTAGCTCCATACTAAGATGTGAAATTTTCCTTTCAACAATTGTTCTAACAAATTCCCTACCATCTACGTATCGGCTGAATATCTGAAATATTGGGCCAAAATCTAGGCTAGTTACATTAGCCGATTATGTGTGAAAAAACAACTTTCGGGATGACATGATAAATCGGTATCGATAGGCCAACGTCTATCCGAATATTGGTCAATTTATTGGCCTGTACGCCCAATATCTGGAAGTCTTGCCACCGTCCGTGCCCACCGCGCTCGATTGCCAACCCTAGCCAGTAGCCACGTAAATAAACGAAACAACCCATGAAGCTACACTAGTCATTTCATATATACTTTGCACCGCGGATACTCAACATTAGTTTGTCATCCAACAATAATAGAAGGCACAACATGAACAGATAGTTAGTTTCAATGGTAATTATATGGTAGAACATATCCCATCTAGTCCAATTCAAGTATCCAACTAAGAGAAAATAGACGACACCGTAGGAGAAGAAATCCCACTCCACTCCACACCAATCCACGTGGTTGTCGACAAAAACCGACCACAAGAACCACATGGTGGCTCTAGTGACCTCTGGTCTTCGTTGCCCCTGTTCTTTTGACATGAACTAAGTAGAATGGCCGCCCTAGCGTGCTCCTGCTTACAGTTTATCGTGTGGTTGATCTTTCATCATTGGTTCCAAATATTGTTGCTCGGATGAGTATCAGCAGTACCCACTTGCAAACTAAATGGTATATCTATTGAAGGAGACAACAATGTTGCTGAGATTTCAGTGTTTTCAACGGGGGTATCATAAAGGAACAATTCTTAAGCATGCGATAATAAGATAATTGGTTGCTAAAGACTCGACTAGTTTTTAATCATGCTAGGTTGAAAGGAATTGACATGATATTTATGTTACAGGGCAGTTTCATGCAGAGAATAGAAATTTAACTATCTACCAATAAAGTAGCACTTGAACGCATGCAATATTAAGTTGAACACAATAGTAAGATTTGAAAATAATAAGTGATATCAACATGGTCAATGGAGGGGTTGTTTTCCTCGCTGCTCGAGAACGGGTACTGCTCATAGTTGGGGTCACTTATGTAGTGACTTTCCGGTGCTATCGAGAAGAGGCAAAAACACCAAAAAAACGATATAATGCAATTACTATTACTAAAAATTCATCAGCATAATTATGACATGGAATGCATGGCACGGCATAGTAATACCAAAATAAAGACTAATGCAAGTGGAATCAAGTTAGTCAAAGTTCGGATGCTTAATATATCACATTCCGAATAATCTCTAGCGAGAAGGAAATTACTATATTCTTCTTTTTAGTTATTTTGATTTTACTTACTATGCAAACATACATGAAAATTTCATAATTAGATAGTGTTCATTTTTCTCAACATTTTGGTATTTTATTCATATTTATCTGACTTAATATGAATTAGTTATGAATTATCTAAGATTAAAACCATTCTAAAATTCTTTTCTATAATTTCAGATAATTCATTTTAAAATCATCATACATGATTTTGGATGAATTTTTTTTCAAAATTTTATTTAAGTTGATTCTACGTCAGATTTACATGTTTTTAATTAAGGGAGGTTTTTTAATTCTCCAAATGTACAAGTGCCATGAGATGAAATGCACTTTATTTTAGAATGACCACCAAGAGTTTGATTACAACATGGTTACAAGATTTGGTCATTACAAAACATACTCCCCTTAAAAGAATCTGGACCCGAGATTCCTAATGATTAGAAAATTGAGAGGGGTACTCGACTCGAAGCCGATCTTAGCAAGAGAAAGAGAGTTGCTTGCCCTTGAGTATATCATGAGATATCTTAAAAATCTGATGATCTTGTTTCTTCTTGATAAGCTCAAGACTAAGATTTTCATAAGTACTCCTAAGTTCTTCATGAAATACTTCAAGTCTCAAGAGTCAAGTCCTTGTTCTTCTCTTTCTCCCTCACAAGCAACACATCTTGCTTCTTTAAGAGTGGCAACAAGAGCATCATAGTTAGGCATGCTCAAATCATCAAGATCCTCATTAAAAAATCAACATTAATATCATCATAGGTAGGGGAACTTGCTGATTTGTGATACCCTTGACCCATTGTCATAAGACAATGAGATGTCTCCTCATCGCTTTAGTGATTGAAGAGGGACTTGGCGGGTCTTGCCGTGGCGATGTCGGTGAAAGTCGGAGTTCGAGCATGAGTTATTGGAATCTCACTTTTGATCAATGTGAGCTTAAACCTTGTAGTGGTTCCTCTTGATGAACTTGCCCTGTCCCTAGCTCTCCTCTTGGTGAGTGTCTTCTTTGTGTCCTTTAAGTACTCGTGGCTTCCTCCTTTGCTAAAGAACTTATCAACACCATCATTCTTGAACATCTTGGAGAATTTTCTCACAAATAGAGTGTGACGTACCTATTTTTAGGGCCGGATACACCTCCCGTGATTACTGTACTGGTCCCTGGATCAGTAGCCAGTACACACAAGAACTTGATAACGTTCACATACAATACTGAGTATTTTACACAAATAGACCTTTATGGTCATTATTCAACATCATAGCCGATTGGCTGAATAAAAGTAACAGCGGAATAACAACAAAGCGTAGATAATAACCCATCAATATGCCCAACCACATGCAACTGACTGGGGAAGAACGCCCTAGCCCTCGTGGTCGCTGACATCGTCCTCAGAGCACCACTCTTCTTCTTCGTCTGGCCAAATCAACAAGCCAAGTGAGTACTTTGAATGTACTCGCAAGCAATTCCCACAAGAGAATAAAACGGCATAATCCATGCAAAGGAATATGTTTCAAAGGAGAGGCTCTACCCTATGTTGCAAGTTGTGTGGAAATGTAAGTTCTAATCTTAAATATGATAATAGATGTCAGAGCTATTTTGAAAACAACACGACCCCCAAGGTCACAATCAACGAACGAGGTAGTCTCCGCTACCTCCCTTATTCCTTTTTCCTCAGCGGGATAGCTCAGCCTATCAGGCCTATCCTTTTTGGCTTCCGCTCGCATTACCCCGGGCAGTGCAGCTAGCCTCTTCTTCAGCAATTCCTAGCCACCAACCGGGTAGTGTTAATTGCGCTCTGTGGACACATCATGCCCACGTCGTTAATCCCATTGCCCAGCTTTCATAAAAAAATTTGGTCTAACCAGTGTGTGGCCTTGCTAGTTCATGTCCATGACCGAGGACGCGGCTATTCGAATAGTTTTTAACACTCTACAGAGGTTGTACGGCTTTACCTACAGGATGTAGTTCACCCTTATTGCCGAGCGCTAACAGGTACACCTCACGAGGGGTACCGGTAGGGTTACTACAACGAGACCCTTCGCCCGTGTTCATACCAGAGCCGGACCCGCTAGGAGGGTAACCCAACTTTTGCATCTCGGATGCCAAAAATGGGACTCTCCCCCTTTGTGTCGAACCATAATTTCACGTACTACGTGGAAACCACTGAGAGCTTTACCTCCAACAGACGTGGAACTCACTGAGGGCTTTACCTCCACGTAGTCCCGTGAAGATCCTCTAGGGATCCCAAATCCACCCTAGCACATCTCCCTCACTTTCCACGGCTTCGAGCTCTAGTATTAGGCGAGGTACCGAGTCAAGTCCTTCCCATACAAGACATGTGGACGTACGGTGGGGAAATTGATTCAGCGGCACTTAGTTTCGGTCCTTAATCGATTCGAGCAAGACTCCAGTTTCACTCATCACCTCAGGTAGCGACCGGCTACCCTACCATCCATTTTATCAAGTAGCAACCGGCTACTCTATCCCCTTCTAACATCCCTTAGCATTCTTGCCCGAATCAAAATCCTCCTTCTTTTCATTCAGGTTTTAGCAAATTTTCTTTTTAAATGACACCTCGGTATGCATTTACAAACCGAGGGTTTTGATCCCATACCCGAGTAACCGTTGAAACTTAGTTTTATTTTAGCAGGGCTAAGCACGGCTAAAGCCTATATCCCTACTAACTCGTCGGTTGAATATCAACCGACTCGTTAAGCCTAGGGTTACCAAGGACGGGTATTCGAGTCTATGCCACATGCAACTATTGGGCTTAACTATTCTAGTATAAAATAACATTTTTATAGATATAGCACGCATGGTTCGTAAACAAAGTATTTGAATTTCAAATATGGGATTCAACATGATCAAGGTGGGAATGCTTGCCTGACAACTCTTGCTCCTATTCTTGTTCTTGACATTGAGGTGATCCCGGGTCCTCCTGACGCACGTACGCCACTCCCTTAACTACACGTCAAAGAAGTCGGCGAATAAGAAGCAAAGCAAAACAACTCCACACCGAACTCAAGGTCATGCCTGTTTGAAGATGGTGAAGTGTAGGCATTGCTGGTTTCATCAAGGTACTATGGTGTGTTCACCTAGGGTTTCACGGAGAACTTCTTTTAATGAGGATTTGCATGAAATGATGGCATAGTTGGTAAGGGTTTATATAAGTCCCTTAAGCTCAAAGCATATGCCCTAGTGAGTTAATTGAATCCTAATCCACTTGTTGATATACTGGACAGTGTGAAAACATTTTAGTTGTACTTAAAATAATACCTACAGTGTATATACAAACCCAAGAAAAGAAAAGAAATATCTAAACCTAGCTTCTATTGCTACAGCTCTAAAATTATTTCAAATTTCAAAACTTGGTGAAGATAAAAGGTGGGATATTTTCTGTAGATTCCAGAACCGAAAGAAATTCTCACAAAACCGGTCAGTAACACCCTGAACCGGTCGAACCGGTGGTAATCGGTTCTGAATTAAAAGGGGAATAGGAAAAACCGGCCAAAGTGCGCTTTCCAACCGCTTAATTGCGCTTTTATTGCACTGGAGGCGAAAACTCGGATGTAGACCAAGTAAAGACGCTTTTTAAATGCGGCAGGCGGCAACTTGGCCGGGGGCCGGTGACTCACCTGTTCATGGGCCCCTCCCAACGCGTTGGCCCACGTGTCTGTGACTTGGTGGCTCACCCGTTCGGTAGCTGGCCTTCGCTCAATCCGTGGTCGGTTGTTCCGATAGCCAGACCCGAATTGATTCTGGCGGTGGGAGTTGAGGCGGTCGGCGACGAAGCAGTCCAGCAGCTCCCGGCCCTCGGCGGAGCTTAGCTCGAATGCGCGGCTGCTACTCCAATGGAGCCTAAGGGAGTACAGGAGGCGGCTACTGGTTCCAAGAGTTTGAGGCGGCCGTGCTTGAGATGGTCAGTGACCGGACTTGGAGAGGAGTAGGGAGCTCGAGAGGGAATTCGGGGAGGGCCTGAGCTAAAGGACGTTAGAGGAGGTTGGGTGAGTGTCTGGTTGCAGACGGGATGCTCGGGAGCGGCCTTTATATAGGCGGGCGACGAAGGGTGCCGGCGTCTGCCGCTGCTATTGGCCACTACTCCGGCGACGCGACGGCTCAAGGAGATTAATAGTGAGGCCGCTTTTGGGAGAGAATCCAGGGGCACTATGGTGCATCGGTTTTCCCCGACAACGAGCGGTGCGGCGAGCGGCGCAGGTACGGATTATTGGAGCTTGTGGCGGCAAGACTTGGCTCGTCGGGGTATAGCTGCGGGCGGCACGGCTTTGGCCAGAGCTCGTGGTGGTTGCTCTCGAGGTACGGCGAGGGGTGATGAGCTGGACAAGGATGATGCGAAGGGTCATGGCGTGAGGTGGCGCGGTGGCCGGGGACTTAGGCGACGGGTAACGCGGCATGCTCCAGGGATGCACATGGCGGCATGCCCATGCCAGCCCAGAGCGCGCCCAGAGCGGCATGGTGCTGCCCCAGGGTGTCTTGCTGTGATTGCCACGCACCACTTTATCTCAGAGATTCGAGAGGATGTGTTCGAGATCACAGTGGAGTTTGGCACTGCTTTTGTGGAGCCAGGAGAGAATCCCGTTGAATGTCATGGGATGACTTGTTGTGTCAAGAGCTAGGGCTAAGGAGTAAAAGACAAGGGAGGGCTGTTGGTGGACCTGGGGTATGTTGGGAATACTGAGAAGGGAAACTCTGTAGCTTGATTTGATGTTTCTCCATTGACCTTGTTCATTATTTCATGCGAGGTGTTTATTTGTGCAAAGGTGTTTGATGTTGGCGGCGGTAGATTTTTGAACTAGGTGCATCTATGTTTTTGCATATTTGGGGTCCTGGAGCCGAGAGGATCATCGTGTAATTTTATCAGAATTTTCCGAAACATATTTATAGGAGTTGTAGTGCAACTTGCATTTTTGTCCTAGGGTTTATTATTTTCATTTAATAATATTTTTGAACTGGACATAACAATTTTATTTCACATTTGAGTTGTGTATATTATTAGGTTGCTCCATGAATTTATTCGTAATTTTTAGGGAGGTCGAGGGGCGATTGGTTTCGCGGTTAGGGTTTTTAGTTTAAATCGGGGTTAATAAGGCGGAAGGGGTCGGGGCAGGGGACTAGGGTTTTCCAGGTGTGGCAAGGTGGAGGGGGTCATGAGAACTCTCGTGGACTCTCCCACCTACGCTTAGGTATACTCGGTGGTGAGGTGCCGTAAACCTAGCGGCGTTTTAGGGTGCGTGTGTCGAGTCAGGGTGTATTCTTGTGTTAGGGTTTAGTTCAGAGGGGTGCGTGTGTGGCGGCGTTGAGTGTTTTGAGTGCATGTCAAGCTCAGGATGTGCTTAGTAAGTGTGCGATTATGATGACATGCGAGATTTTGAAAAACGGGGTGTGACATAGAGTGATGTCCTCTTCATTAGGTACTTCTTCTTCTTCCTTATTGCTTGAGTCATCCTCGATGACGTGCTTAGCCTTCAAAGCAATGTTCTTCTTGAGGCTTGAGTTGGAGGCCACCCAAACTCTTCCTTCTCTTGGATTGACATCTTATGAGCAATGATTCTTCCAAGCACCTTAGCGGGAGTCAACTTCTTGAAGCCATCGCTCTCACGGATGAGCATCACCAAGTAGTTGTTGATCTCCAGGTACCAGAGGGACTTGAGCTCGTTCACAATGTGGTTGAGGCGAGTGAACAGTTCATTCACAACTTCATTCTCGATCAAGCTTGCTTGTTAGGACCTTGAGCTTAAACTCCTTGACGAAAGAGGTTTCCTCGTGGATCTCCATGAGCATGTTTCATATGGTCTTGGCATCCTTGTGAGTGCTCACTTGGTTGAACTCATTTGGGCTTAAAGCGTTGAAGATAGCATTTGTCACTTGGGCATTGAGGTGGATGTTCTGGTGGTTATCATCAATAAGCTCATCTTCATTGAGTACTACATAACCATCAACAACAGTGCGCCATATGCTTAGGCTAATGGCCATTAAATTCATGTTCATTTTGTATTTCCAACAAACATAGTTTGAACCATCAAAGTATGGACCTCTACCCACATGCAAACCCTCGCTAGAAGACATCCTACGATCAAAGCCAGCACTGAAACATGTTCTTTTTCAAGAGGCTTACCGATGCAAAGCCTGCTTCTCTTCTTGACAACTCTTCACCTTGCAGTAGGTGAATTCCAGCCTTCACAAACTTCTCGGCTTCTTCACATGCTTAAAGACCTCAGAGTGACGCCTAACCGTCTAGGAGGCATCAACCTCTAAGAGTAGTAGGAACTTGATCTCGGCTTAGAGATGATCACTTGCTTGAATGCTCAACGAAAATCTAATCCAAATCCTCAAGATTTCTCCCTCTCAAAGTTTCTCACAAGAAGGCAAGAGAGAAGAGAGCATGAGTGCAGCAAAGGATTTGGGGCGCAAAAGATAGCCTCCACCCAAGGGGATGGTGGCTTATATAGATTGCCCTAAAAAATCTAGCCCTTACTCACAAAGAAACCTCACCCGAAAGTTTCGAACAACCTCGGTTGGAGGTTCCAGGGTTCGAGCACAATGATTAATTTGGGAGAAAAGCACTGCTTGGAGGAAACATTTTGACATGCCGAACGGTTCACAACCTCAGGAAAATCCAACACCCGAAGGGTCTGGACCGAAGACACTCAGAGGTTCCGAACAAATCAACGCTTCTGTCCTAAAACACAAACTGACTCGGAGGTTCTGGACAAGAAAAAAATAGAGCCAACTTGGTTTCCTCGGAGGTGTCAGACCATGAAGGTCTTGATGAAAGAAAGAACTAGGACAGAAGCCGAGTCCTAACTCGGAGGTTTCAGATAGACTTCCCTCAAAATGTCCCGACAAAGCCAGGTCTTTGGGATAGAAATTGTGTTGTCGCTTGGAGTGTCCGGGCAAACCTCACTTGAAAGCTTTGGACAACGAGAAAAAAATATAGACAAAGCTACTGCATAGACTTCGAAAAGTCCAGAAGGCCTTTACTCAGAAGATCAGGATGAAAAATGATCGCTAGATAGAAGCTCTGTCTACACTCGGAAGATTCGGACAACAGAAACTCAACTGGTCAGAAGCTCTGAAAGTTTCCACTTACTCCGGACAAATCTCACTCAGAGGGTCTGAGTCAACACTTAGCGCGCTATAACCTACTCTCACATACTCGGACAGCTCGGTCGACTAGTCCAGTCACTCCGGATGAACACTGAAGTTTGGTTTAGAGAGTTTTCTGAAGACTTTTAGGATGTATTTCTTTTGAGCACTTAGCTAGTTATCTCCTTTTATAATGTTGACTAAGCCTATTTCAATCGGAACTTTCCGCGTCGATCCTTTTTTATTACGTCTTGTTTTTTATTTCTTTTGAGCACTTAGCTAGTTATCTCCTTTTATAATGTTGACTAACTCCCCCCTTTACACTAAGGTTGTCATATACTCAATATGATCATTAGATCACTAGAAGGACTAGAAAATATCTTTAACCTTCTGATTCCATGTCGTCTCTTTTTTAATCTCTTTAAGGGGTCATCAACGTCTGTTCCAATTTACATTAGGGACTAAATACTTGATCAACAGTTTGATGGATACATTAATCTCTTAGTAATTTTATCATTAATCATCAAAACCCCTTTAGAGAGCGGCTAAGACACACTTTCGGTAGCTAATTTAGTTGAGAAAAGTAGCATAGAAACAATTTGTTTTGGGTTGTTTTACATTTTCCACAATTATTTTCATCCCTACAAACTTACCGAGAAAAAGCCAGCAATCAAGAGGCTGGAAAGTGCAGCAAGGTAACTATCTGTACATTAGAAGCTTACAGGTCAGAAATAACTAAAGAAGAGAATTATGCAGCAGATTGAAATTCCATGGGCCATGAACTAAATTTAAAAGGACGTCAACCTGCTTACTATTTTGGCCCAATGTTCAGCACTAATAGAGGTCTTCTTTTGCAACTCAGTGTTTGTTTTGGCATATATAGGAATATAAATTAATAATATCATATGAGAGCATCTTAATCGTGATCATGCATCAAGTCCTTTGGCAACCCTCCTGCTGAGCACCATCCAGAAAACCATCACAGCTACCCCAACGAAGTGATATTTCAATAATGAATGCCGGAATCTAAAAAGAACATTTACTGAAACAATATATGGAGGTGATAGACATGCAAATATAAATATTCAAAAAGCAACTTGGCACATGAACAATACGTACAAGAACATCTAAATTGTGCTGAGCCTACATTGCTTCTTTTTTCAGTAATGCTCTGTTTCAAATAAGAAAACAGAAACTCCCATGATTGCATCTTTGTTCTTAAGCTATAGTACATGCTACGAATTTGTGTCGTTTTGCAAGGTTTACAATGCAGTAGGAGCATTCAATAAATCTAGCAGGATTTGTAATTGTGGATATTCAAGAAATCGTACAGCTTAGTAATAGATACATGGATTAGCAGATACCCGATGTGGATGCATCGCCATAAACCAATAAGGATTCCATAAAAGAAAACCAATTAAGGAGGCAAACACCTTAGTAAACCACAGGATGATGATACCACCTGCAAAGAAATCCATGAATATATCACTATAAAACAATCCAAAACATAGCAAACCCTAGAGAACCACTTCGACCATGGCAAAAAAACTAAAAGAACAACACTTGCAAGGAAGATATATAGGGCCATAGCCAGCCATGGCCATGACTGTTCGAAGAGAAGGTGGTGCCACTAGACATCGCCTTCATGGCACCACCGCCTCCACCGCGTCTTCACTTTGCCCTCTCTCTTCCTACCATGCACCATCGCCATGGATTTTCCACCATTGTAAAAACAAATCAAGCCTACACATTATATAACTACATACAAAAAATCAAAATAGACCGAAAGTATGGGAGAATTTGAGCCAAATCGTAACTAAAACATTGAGACATGGAAATAATTTGGGAGAAGGCAGCACCTCCATCGACGGCACAAAGGGAGACAGAGGCAACAACATCAATGGTGGCTCCTCTCATTTGTCTCACAAGGCTTAGCGACACAAGGTGGAGGGTGGAGGGGATGGGGCGCCATGGAACCTCTTGACTAAGAGCGACAGTCGATGACGTAGGTCGACTGCTTGACGCAGGAAGAGGCGGTGTAGGGAGAGGCAAGAGGGGAGAGCATGACGTTGGGGTAGGGTGGGTAGAGAGCGGCTCGAGGAGAGGTGACAAGCAAGAGGAGAGGACAGCGCCGGTTAAGGATGGGTGCAAGAGGGTAGAGAGAGAAGCTAGGGTTTTGGCTAGATTGGTGGGCTTCTTTCTATTGTCTTTTCGGTACAATCTTAGCCGTCCATCTTGACACCACCACAATTACGATTTCATTAGATCGACGTAGCGCTCCTGGTCTTCGACTTCTTCCCCCACTGGTAACCTTTTCTAATGTCTACCAAACAGGTCCACCTCCCCTCCAATGTTTTGAGATCAAGCAGGTGAACCATCCTCTCTCAAGCAGCTCTAAAGCTAACTTGCAAATCACTGCCAAGTCATACACTAAAAATTCCAATCCATGGTATCCACTCATACGTGGATGTCCTCATACTATCTACACCACAGAAGTTGTTTCAAGATTTGTGCTAACCTATTGCTAAATAACCTCCAAGTCCATCCATTTCTCATCATGCATTCCTTGTTTTGTAAATTACACATCTAACTTGTACTCATTCTCCACCTACTTCACCTGTATAAAAATCGGATGATCATTGGGCTACGGGCAAAAGCAGAGCTGAGGATAACTGGAATTTGAGTAAGAGGTCTGCGGATAATCCTGATGCTTTTCGTGAGCCCCCCAGTATTGGTAAAGGGAAGGTTTCAAGTCCTGCTAAGTTGCCAATTGTCAGCACAAAGGTGCCTCCATCAGTCAATGTTCAACTGAATCCGGATTGTGATGCAGTTACCCATGCTACTTCTTCCACTGCCCAGCAGAATTCTAACTCATCACAATCTTCTTTGAATTTAGACATGGTGATTGGTAAAGCTCTGCGTCGTTTCACATGTAGGAAACAAGGGCAGATCACCAAAGGTCACAACAAGTCCTCTCCAATTGTTAAGAAGAGAGCAGCTGAGGAAATGGACATAGAAGACAATAATAAAGATGCTAAGAAGTTGTGCAGGTCCGGGTCCGTCATGCAAGAATTTATGCATAATTCTAATGAACTATTAAAGGCGGGGCTGTCGGAACAGCCCGATCGGAACCAATGAAGATCGTGGCTTGGAACTGCCGGGGATTGGGTAATCGCCCGGTAGTTCGGGGGCTTCTGGATCTCCAGAAGCATGAGGATCCTGATGTCCTATTCTTATCAGAAACAAAAATAAATGGGAGGAGAATGGAAAAATTCCGCTGGATGCTTCGTATGCCTCATATGGTGGTGAAGGATTGTGATGGCAAAAGTGATGGCTTGGCTCTTTTGTGGAAGAGGGAAACTGATATTGATGTCAAAGGAATATACCGTCTTTATATTGATGCAGAGATCAGGCTGGAGAATGGTTCAACTGGATGGCTGACTGGTTTTTATGGTGTACCCCATTTCGACAAAAAGGATTTGTCATGGAAAGCTCTTAGGTCTCTTAGGCACCATGCTAACCGACCATGGCTTTGCCTGGGAGATTTTAATGAAATTTTGTTTTCTCATGAGAAGCAGGGGGGAAGTCCACAACCGCAATCCTGCATGGACAGATTCCGTGATACCTTGACGGATTGTAACCTACAGGATCTTGGTTACCAAGGTGACATTTTCACCTGGCGGAATCATAGTTGTCGCTTTGATCGCTATATCAAGGAGAGGTTGGACAGGACTGTTGGTAATCTCCAATGGCGAATCCGGATCCAGCATATAAAGTTACTAATGGTGACCCTCGCCACTCGGATCATCGCTCGATTATAGTTGAAACAAGTGGGACTGAAGTGGTGCACAACCCTAATCAACGTTCTTTTCGTTTTGAAGCGGCTTGGTTGGAAGAGGAGGATTGCACTCAAGTGGTCCAAAATGCCTGGGAGTCTTCTCTTCTCGGTCTTGCTAACAACGTTTCAGATAGTCTGAAGTGTGTAGCCCTGAATCTTAAGAGCTGGAATAAAAATAGATTGGGCAATCTGGATAAACATATTAAGACAATAAGGAAAGACTTGGAGATCTGTCTGCAAGGTGAGAGTACAGAAGAGAATATTCATCACGAACATGTTCTCAGAGCTAAACTGGAACGGCTGCAGGAACAGCACGATACTTATTGGCGCCAACGAGCTCATGTTGATTGGTTGAGGCAGGGAGATAAAAACTTAAAGTTTTTCCATGCTTGTTGTACGGAGAGAAGGAGAATTAACCGAATTTCCAAGCTGAAATGTGAAGATGGATCCATAGTAGATAATGATCTGAGCCTTAAGTCCTATATTACAGATTACTATCAGACTCTGTTCTCTACTCAAGATAATCTGGATCTTGATTCTGTCCTTCAACATGTCCAGCCGAAAATCACAACGTCAATGAACACCTCCCTTTGCTCTCCTTTCTGGAATGAAGAAGTGGATTCAGCTCTGAATAGCATTGGTGACCTTAAAGCTCCGGGACCGGATGGTATGCCAGCAATATTCTATAAAAGATTTTGGTCCATGATGGGAGATCGAGTCCGTGAAGAAGTGCTTCACATCCTCAATGGTGGTCCAATGCCAGCCAATTGGAATACTACAACAATGGTTCTAATTCCTAAGGTAAAGTGTCCTGAACGGCTCAAAGATCTTCGCCCGATTAGTCTCTGCAACGTCATATACAAAATTGTTTCAAAAGTTATTGCAAACAGGCTGAAGCTTCTTCTTGATGATATAATCTCACAGAACCAAAGTGCTTTTGTGCCAGGGAGATTAATTTCTGATAATGTCCTTATTATCTATGAAATGTCCCACTTCATAAGAAAAAAAGGGGGGGAAGGATGGCTTTGTGGCTATCAAGTTGGATATGAGCAAAGCGTATGACAGAGTGGAATGGAATTTCCTTGAGGCTATGATGATCAGACTTGGGTTCCACAGCTCCTGGGTCCAACTCATTATGAAATGTGTTCGATCAGTTTCTTACCGCATCAAGATTAATGGAGATTTCTCTGAGACTATTGTGCCTCTTCGTGGTCTGCGTCAGGGAGATCCAATCTCTCCCTATCTCTTCTTGTTCTGTGCTGAAGGGTTTTCTTCCCTCCTCCATAACAGTGAAGCGCAAGGTCTAATTCAGGGCATTCAAATCTGTTCCAATGCACCTTCCATCTCTCATCTTGTGTTTGCTGATGATTCTCTAGTTTTGCTTAAAGCAGATAGCAGGAATGCCATGGAACTTCAAAGGATTTTGGATTTATATGAGGCTTGCTCTGGGCAGCAAATCAATCGTGAAAAGAGCAGTGTAATGTTTAGCCATAATTGCTTGCCTTCTACCAGAGTGAACGTGTTCCAATATCTTCATTTGGGCTCTGAAGCTTATAATGAGAAGTATCTCGGCCTTCCTGTCTATATTGGCAGATCCAAAACCAAGTCTTTCCACTACCTTAAAGAGAAAATCTAGAAAAGAATTCAGGGCTAGAAAGAGAGATTGCTTTCTAGAGCTGGGAAAGAAGTGCTAATTAAGGCGGTGGCTCACGCTATACCAACTTATGCTATGTATTGTTTTGACCTGACCAAGGGATTTTGTGATGATATCACGTCCATGATCTACTGTTTTTGGTAGGCGCAGATGGATAAGGATCATAAAATGCATTGGCTCTCAATCTCCAATTTGGCTAAACCGAAGAAGGAAGGAGGGCTTGGTTTTAAAAACTTGTATTTCTTCAATCTAGCAATGTTAGCTCGGCAAGCATGGCGAATTGTTCAGAATCCTCTCTCCTTGTTTGCAAGATTGCTCCAGGCCAAGTACTTCCCGGATGGAAACGCCCTGGCGGCAGTTCCAACTGATGGTATATCTTATACCTGGCGAAGTGTATTGAAAGGTTTTGATCTTCTCAAGAAAGGTCTTATTTGGAGAGTGGGAAGTGGGTCAAATATTCGTATTTGGGACGATCCTTGGATACCGCGTGGATTCACAAGACGTCCTTCCTCTCATCGCGGCCAACATCAGTCTCAAAGAGTCCGTGATCTATTCAGTCCTTCTAGTGGAGATTGGAACAGGGAGCTCCTTGAGCAAATTTTCCCCCCAGATGATGTCAAGGTGATTTTGAGCATTCCATTAGTAGCTGGTTCTGAGGATCTCATTGCCTGGCATCCAAATCCAAAAGGATTGTTTTTGGTTAAGTCGGCTTACAATCTGTGCCTCGATTCGCTATCTGTCGAGGCGGGACAACTAGCGACAAGCAGTACTGTAGCAAATCCGACAACTTCTCTCAATGGTGTTTGGAGGAAAATTTGGAACTTATGTTTACCTCGTAAGATCTGCATGTTCCTTTGGAGATTTGCCCATAATAGTCTACCTTTGAGGATGAGTCTTCATCGCCGTAGCATTGCTCTTGATTCTATTTGTCCACTGTGCCGAAAAATGAATGAAGATGGTGGCCATCTGTTCCTTAAGTGTAAGTTCGCTAAGAATTGCTGGAGAGCGGCAAATTTGGATCCTTTGCGTCTTCAGCTTTTGAGATGTTCCAGTGCTCTTGAGGTCACATCTGTTTTGCTATCTCAAGCGATTGATTCTTTGAATTTTGATGTTGTTCGTCTTTGGAACATTGGTCTGCCCGAAATACTGTCATTGTGGAAGACCTTCCCACCTTACCAAATGATCTCGTGTCTAAGTGTCAGAGGCAGGTGCTGGATTTTCGTGAAGCGATGCACAAGAATCCTTCTCCTCAGAGTCCTGGTACACCCCATTGGGTTGCTCCTCCCCTGCAATTCCTGAAGGTGAATATTGATGGAGCCTTTTGCGCAGAGTCTGCTGATGGTGGTTGGGGCTTTTGTATCAGGAATGCTGATGGATTGATTCAGGCAGCTGGTATGGGTAGTTTGCAGCATCTTGCTAATGCTTTGCATGTCGAAACCATTGCCTGTCTGCGTGCCCTCCAATTTGCTACTGACACTGGTTTAGACAATCTGATTCTTGAAACGGATGCTCTGAATCTAAACCAAGCTTTGCAATCTTCTGGCCATGATCTGAATCAACTTGGTGTTCTGCTTCGCGAGGCTAGAGCTGTCCATAATACTTTTACTGATTGCAAATCAGTGTATTGTAATCGGGTTTGTAATAAAGTAGCTCACAATCTTGCTAGAAAGGGCGCAGGTCTGGCGCCTGGATCTAGTTTGGTTTAGCATTCTGTTGTACCGGACTTTTTAGTCTCATTGGCAGCCAGCGATTTATCTGAGCTTGCTGATCAGTAATGAATTCCAGTTATAAAAAAAATCTGAGAGCTCTCTTCTCTCTCTAAAATAATCATGCATCCTCCCTATCAAATTCGGATCAATGCATCACAGCAAAAAATGTGTACATAATTAGAACCATTTCATACAACCAAGAAATCATGAACTCTGGTTCATACCCACCAGTTCCAGGAAATTCGGATCATGGAGCCATTTCATCTACATTTGGATTCACGTCGGTTCACCAACAAACGAAACTACAAGAACAAACATTCATGTTCTTGAACAAAGCATTTTCATGAATGAATCATGAACAAATCCTAAATTTATGTACATGTTCTTGAACAAAGCATTTTTCAAGAATGAACAACCACCTACATATATGTCATTAAACCTTTTTCATGAATGTTCATTTCGGTTATGAGATGTACCAAGAGTCGAATCAAACATGAAGTTTTTTTCAAAATCAGATCTAGTCCCTTTCATTAACAACAAGAAGTCATGGATGTTTTGCTGTTGATTTTCATTTTCCGTTAATATTCGGATCATGAGCAAACAATAAAGAACAAAACGCATGAACAAAAGTTGCCTTTATTCAACAGAGAACATGAACATGAGCACGAATGGAAAGAATGGAAGAAATTATGAACAACAAAAAATCCTGAGCATGAACATCAACCAAATTTCGGATGATGGGTCATGCACCTCTATTGTTCTGTTCATGAACCAATAGAATCTTCTTGTAGGAAATCCTCTGATACCATGAACAAAACAAATATGAAAAAAGATCAAACATTTTGTTGTTTGTTCAACATATAACGGACATGAGAAGCAAGATTCATGAAAGGTGCAAGAAAAAATGCATGAACTGCATTCATGCCACCGTGAACAAAGTCATGAAGAATTATTTCGTGTTCTGTTCAGATCCAACTATGAACGAGTTCTCTCACCATGAATCTGCATGTTCCATCACTTTCCCAATCGTGACTAGGCATTAGAGAAAAATCTCCAATGGACCAAGATAAATCACAGAGCACATTCGGTGCCCAAACGAGAATGAACGAACAAAAAAACCTTTACCACTCGAATGGATCATTAACCACGGATCACCCATGGACAAAATTCTACCCCATAGAATCCAACCATGACCAAACCCAAACTAATAAATTTAATGAAGATTTGGAAGAAATTAAAATTGCAGAAAAAAGAAAACCAAAACGAGGCCCGATTTGTCGACGGCAACTGCCGCGGTCACGAAGCTCCGGGAGCACGCCGAGGGGCTCAAAGAGGATAGCGGTGGCTGTAACGGTGCTCATGAAGGGCGGCGATGCCGGGGCTCAAGGAGTACGCTAGCGGCGGCGATCGAGCTTGGACCCAAATCCGGCGGCGGCAAGGCCATGGAGGCCGGAGACGATGGCGACGCAGACCATAATGGCTGGATCCAGTGACGGTGCATCTCGTGGCGGCTAGATCCGGTGGTGGGGTGCCTCGAGGAAGCTGGAGATGGCGCCGACAGGAGTCATCGAGGACGGAGAAGGTGATGGCGCGGCTCGTGCTGGCCGATTCCCGGGGCGGATGCATCCGTTGACACAGCGAGCCTTGCCATGACGCCACCGCTGCTTCTCGTGGACGAGGAGGGAGAGAGAGAGAGGCAGGGTGTGCACCGCGAAGAGAAGGATCGAGGGAGAGAGAGGATTCATCTTGTGTGGCTTGCACACAATATCATGAGTCAAGGGACTAGAACACAAAATATGCTCTCAAAAATGTCATGCACAAATCTTGAAACATTTAAACAGTAATGGTAGTAATAAGACCCTCACCTATGAGTGGAAAAACTGCTCTCTTCATACACTCATACAAGGGCAATTTCTTGTAGCTGAGTACAGGTGCATGCGAAGAACATACACGCCTTTTTTTCTCTCCATAGGAAACCACATCCAGGCAGGCAAAAACGAACCACATACCATTGGAGCACCAAAGGGAACATAGCTCATGTAACCAAATAGTAACACCTACGCAAGCAGCTTTAACCCTATAATGCCACAAAATCACAAACCATGATTGCACGATGAACAGACACAGCACTCATAGACCAGGCGGCTATTTACCATGACCAAACAAATGAGTCGGGAAATATTCTCGTATTCCAATCAGGGCCAAGAACTGGAACACCGCAAATAGAATGCGCAATCGCCACTGCAAATACTTCCTCACGTCATTACTGCTAATAATCGAACTACATAATTGAATTCATATAAACTCTTCCATAGCATAAGTTTGCCATGAGGTAACAACTTTGCATTCTGGCAAGTGGCAACTGCAAAGTAAAACATGCGAACTTCCTAAATTGGTCTCAAACGACAAAACCGAACAACGAGAAAATTTGGGAGGGAATAGCAATACTAGTTCTAGCATTCATGGTCCACATTATATTCTCTTAATCCAGCTCTACAGATCCTGAAATAATTTTTTACGGCTTAAGTGCATTGCCTTCACTCCGATTTCACCTGCAGGGAAGGAGACACCAAATTACTACAAGATTTTAGAATTTTGAGGAGTGACGAAAATATGAAGTTTCCATGTATGTTAATACAGGAGACCGAGATCGGGATAAACTTCTGCTCCTGGTGGGGCTCCTGCTTGCAGACTTCTCACGAGGGGGCTGCACAAAACTTGAATTACCACATGGAAAAGATTACCGAAGATAAGGGATTACTTATTTCGCAGACTTACAGAAGTACCAGGCGACAGATATCTTGATGGAGATCTGTAAAATGTTCACAAAACCAATAAATTGTTACTCAATAATGTTGCATTCATATGGTTTGTTCGCAATATATTAAGCAATAAAAATATGGGAAATGTTTGGGTAATCATCTCGGCAGACTCTTAAAAATAAATTTGGAAATTGCATGCCTTTACTTTTCAAAAAGGAGGAATTACATGTATTCATATGAAGATGCTGCCACCATGGATCAAAGATTTTGATCCAACAGTGCAAAACCTTTTTGCTTTTTTGCAAAGATGTAATTTTAAAATGCAACCTCAACATTGAGGATGAGGTGTATATATTTGAGAATAGAAGTGCTCAGGTCAACAGTAATATAATTATACCACAAAATCCACTGCATATATGTTTAGTGCCAGTCCTATCTTGCTCCTATCGCTGGCTGTACTCCACTTGTCATACAGTGCATCACAATCCAGCTGAACTATCCAATGTTCGAAACCACCCTCTGGTTCTCAACATTCCAATATCCCTACCAATGCAATCCCCAGATAGTCGCATGGTCCAAATCTAGTAAACACAAGAGCAAATCTTCGAAGTTGAAGGACAGCTATCCGGTTATGCACATGTTCAATAATCAGACAGAGTGGAAACTCAAAAGGTTGTATCAAGAAAAAGAATGCACCACAAAGCATAAGCAATGAAGCAAACTAGGAGGACAGATGCACCACAAAGCATAAGCAATGAAGCAAACTAGAAGGACAGATTTTTCATTAAAAAAATTATAGCCCATTTTATTTCTTGTTATCAGCTCTTTTCCTTGCAATTGCTTATTTGGTACCACATAAGCTCATCACATCATCCAAAATACAGAAATACCAACAGTAAAAACCTGACAGTGTCCATTCCTTAGAAAGCGTGCAGTTTTTTAATAGCAAAGATGTGGATACCTAGTGCTCTCAACTTTCAAAACATTCCCTACCAAAATAAAACTGTTCATACCTTGCTTTAACAGGTGAGCAAGACCGAGAAGCAGATCTAGACCTGGATGAACAAAGAAACAATGCAACATCTTAGCTGTTGCCATTAACTCATTTGAGTATGAAGAAATTGAAGCACACCTCGGACTCCTGCTCCTGCTATAACTGCGACTTCTGCTTCTCGAGTAAGAGCAGCTGCGGCTTCTGCTTCTCGAGATAGAGCGGCTAAGGCTTCTGCCTCTAGAGTGAGAACGGCTACGCCTAGTATCATACTCCCTCACCTATTAGCAGCACAAGTTGATTAGAGCAAGTAAATCTTCAACCAAAAAAACATGCATATATATCATTCTAATACTGGCTAAAAAAGAAGGGGTGAACATCAGACAACCATACCCTGATATATCCTCGTGAAAATGCATTACGGAACTCTGAATCATCAAGCTTCCTTATCTATAAGGTAACAAAAACAAGTAAGTATATATCTTCATGGGAATGTATGCACATGGATAAATGTGGAATAGCGTTTAACATATCTCTTTTCCAATTTTAAAACAACCATACGTAACATATTCAGATGACATGGTACATAGCCTCTTTTTCAGAAGTAAGATGCGGAAGACACATTCAAACCTACCGCATGTTTCATATCTTCATAGTTGGTATACTCAACTATTCCAATAGTTGCTGCACCACGTAAAAATAACATCAGCAGTATTTGAGACTACTAAAAAGATAACACAGTATGAATGACGACTAAATGACTAGTCCCAAATTCATACCAACACTCGTAAGGAACTGAAGAGGAACTGAAAAGTGTTCACTACTAACCTCCAGCCTCACGGTAAACATCAGAGAAACAGACATCACCAGCTCGTCTCATATGATCCTGAACATGAAAGTAAAGTCAAGATTGATGAAGCATGAACTTTGAGAGCTTACATTTACATCCAGACCTTGAGATCTTGCCATGATGCTGAAGAAGGTAATCCAGTAACCTTAACTGTGCAACCCACGAAATTGAGTCATTGAGATAATAAGAATAGGAAGGATTCCAAATCAAATTTGTAAAGCTTAAAATAAGGATACAAACCGCGGTAATCAGAACGCCTAGCTGCACCACGGCGCCCAGCACTACTATAGCTGCTTGGTCGATCAAAAGAAGAAGGGCCTCTTCCACCGTGAGCTAATTCCACCTGGATAGTATTCAAAGATCAAAGGTATCCTCTTTGTTTCATGCAAACTCTCAAGCAAGATCAAGATATCCTCTTTGTTTCATTGCAAAAATCTGAAATTGAAAAGGATTCATACAAGATCCACCTACCCGCAACCTGTGTCCATCAAAGTCATACCCATCACGACCATAAATTGCATCTTCAGCATCACGTGGGTCTTCAAACTGCAACAAGCACAACTTTGCTGTTAAAAAAAAAGCACGGTCATAGGCCCTCTAGATGAGCCTCTACTCCCCACTACCCGTGCAGGCACCCACGTTGGGCCCGGCAGCCACCGGCGCATTCCCAGCGCCATTCCTCACTCTAGGCTTGGCGGCCACCTCAACCCCACCCAACACCTCCCCCGGGCCTAGATTAAAACCATCAACCCTGATTCCACAAGGGTATCGGGGGTTCTATTTGGCCCAGGTTGTGAGGGCGCCATTGCGGCCCATGATCCTATACATATTCAGCAGCTATAGCTGGCAGAGTTGGGCCAACCACTAGGGCTCACTCACTCTCCGGCAACATACACCAGTGTTGAGCTTGCCCTGCGTGGGCCAAGCTATTGGCCCTAGCCTGCTCAACGTCATCATGACACAAGTGGGCAAACTGGAGACTGAAGAGGGAACTGCTTTTCTGGCCAAGGTCCTAAGTATGCTGCTGCCTTCTATGCTTGGTGTCCTCCCATCAGCCAACAGAATGCCCGCGACAACCCAAGGTGGAGTGTCACCTCTTAGCACCACATCGTGCGACTGCAGGGCAAGCAGCCATTGCCGGGTGAAGCTCCAGCCACACAATCTAGGAAAAAGACACCAGAAGCTGCATTTCTGGCAACCACGAACATGCCACACAAGCACAAAGTGCAAGCCGGCCTGTGCTCCATCATGGGCATCATTACTAGTGAGAAGGAATTCAACGATGCTACCGAAGGCAAATACTGTGGTGCTTCAAAAGCCTCTACGCAAGGCGCAAATCGATGGGCTCACTTCAGCTGCAAGTGTACGCAGCTCAGCACTGCTTCTGTTGGCAGACCATGGATGGCATCGGCTGTCCTTAGTCATCTTTTAGGTTTTAATGTATCGCCTGTTCAAGGTATTGTGGTTGTTTGCACCCCTATCGGTATTTGGGCTATTGGTTGGCCAGGTGGTGCCCTTGTCTCTGTTTAGTGGTGTCCTGTTGCTTTACTTTCTCCTAAAGTTGTCTTGCTTGGCATCCTTTCCCAGCCCATAGACTTTGTTAGGCCGGTCCTGTAGTGTTCAAAATTCTGTTTGTTGTTCAATTAATAAAACATTTAAATTCTAGAAGCTTCATCCCCTGCCTGCAATGGCTAAACAATTCTCAATTTTGAACTGGAACATACAAGGCCGAAACAGCAGCACCTGGCGAGTGACACTGTGGGAGCTTGTATGCTCCTTTGCATGCTCACTACTGAGTTTCCAGGAAACAAAACTCCAACATGGGTCCTCCTGATCGCATTGATTATGCAGGTACCAAGCTCATAGATCACCTGATCTCCTGGTGTTGGGCACCCGTGGCTGAGAACACATCCTCGGCGTGTTTTCTCGGTCACGGCTCATTTTCAATCCAAGCGTGGCAGTGACCCTTGGTTCCTCACTCTGTCTATGGACCGTATGAGGACACTCTTAAAAGATGAATTCCTATATGAGCTTCGAAATATCAAAGCTTCAATTTCAGGTGCTTGGCTTATTTTGGGGGACTTTAATCTGATTTGTCATGCGATATGTGTATGATTATGTGACCTCTCATGTGTCAAGATTTGATGAAACATTTGTGATAATTTGATGATAAAATGAGAGAATATATAAGGGGGTATTTGGAAGGTACATACAACTTGTAGGGGTGTCACCAAAATGACTTATAGGGACTGGATGGACTTATCTAGTATTATTATTTTAGATCCAATATAGAAAAATCAAGTTGTCCTAAAGCTCAAAATGGGGGTTTTGTCAAGATGTTCTTATACCACTTTCATAAAACTCGGGAGAAGAATAAACCTAATTTGTGCCAAACATTTTATTTTTATTTAATAAAAAGCAAAACTAGCAATAAAGAAAAATCAAATTTACTGAAAAATCTTAGCAAAGGATATTTTAATTTTTAGCATGACCTCTCTGAAACTTGTCACTCAGATAACCCTTATACAAAATATAGTCCATAATCTAACAATTAAATATAAATCTAGTGAAAACAATATATTCTAGTAAAACCATGACCAAATTCTACTTACCTCAACAAAAGCAAAACCAGGTGGTCTTGGAGGAATTTTCAAGTCAATATCCACGATGCGGCCATACTGCATAAGCAGAAGTAATAGAAAACTAAATATACATGCAGGAATGTTTGACTAAACAAAAGGAAATAGTAATGTGCGATGCCTACTTGGCTTGCCTTCTGCAAAACCTCTTGCACCACCCACATAGAATGGCAACCGCAAAGAGGTGTCATCTAGGTTAAGGTCAAGGACAGCTGACATTGGTGGAATTCACACGGGACAACTGACACATTTTGATACATCTCAAATGGCCGTTACAATAGAAAACTATACTATGTAATGTCGAATGCACACAACGGTAGTACTCTCAATAATGCTTCTTATAAGAAAAATGAAAATCTGCCCCAAGTTTCAATATAGGCATGAATTTCACATTAATAACACTTACGACAGCAGTTCATATTTCTAACAAATACTAATCTCCATGTCTGACTCCTGAAGCAAATTACAATTTAAGCTGATACCCGACAACCTTATTAATCACTGAACTGACGCTTTCTTAACACACAAAAAGCACCAAAACATGATACGAGTAAATCCAATCTACTCAAAACCTAACCTTGTAGAAGAGATCCTCGAGTTCCCTCTCGCGGATGTCGCCGGGGAGATTGCCCACGTAGATGGTGCGGCTGTTGCGGCGGCTCATCGTCTCTGCAAGAATGACAAGATCAAATCAGCAAACAGCACGCGTAGAAGCAAGCAAATTGCAGACGGAAATCAAATAGCCGAAGTTCAAACATCCATTAGGGAAAAAAAACACTCGTTAATCAAACAAGCATTGCATCTCATCTCTCTAAAACCCCTGAGCGATTACGAGGACTGCGAACGCAGTAACTCGATCGCTGAAACTAAGAAAAGTAGAAAACCTGCCGAGTGAAACCGCGGGTTTCCAAACGAAATCCAAAAAGAAAAAAAAACTCAACAGCCACCGCGCAGAGAGAAGATTGAGCCTTGCGCGCGGAGACGAGAATATGCAAAAGCGGCAGCGATTGCGAGGTTGGAATAGGAGCGCGTGCCGATATTATTGCTGGGAAAACTAGGGTTCGCGATGCGGCGGAGGGATTCGAATCACCTGCGAGGGACTCCGCGGCCGCGGCGAGGGAGAGGAGACGGGGTCCAGAAGCTTCGGAATGGGGAGCGGCGGGGCGCGGCGGCGGATAAGAAAGGACGAGGAGGAGGGCGGTTCGCGTGCTTTGCGATTCGTGCCGCGAGAACCAGCCGTGGATGCACCTGGGCTGGGCTTTGGGCCCCACCACCCACCCCAACAGTGCTCGCACTCGGGTCGATGGCCAAGCTCGTAAAAAACGGAAAAGCCGAGGGGTTCCGTGAAAAACTGCCGCCAGCCATATTCCTCTTCTTCCTCCTGGTCTTCTCCTCTCGGCTCTCGGAACGGCGGCGCACCGGCTTCTCTCTCTTCCCGGTGAGAATACCCGCTCGATCACTCTCAGGTTACTCAAATATTTTTAGGTCTGTGAAATTTCCCCTCGATTCGGTCCCGGCGAGCTCAGTTTCTCGCCGCAACTCGGAGTTTTCTGTTGTTCCTGATTGCGAAGCTATGCCGCCTAGGGTTTGCAAGAATTGCACCGGCAGGTGGTGGGGTCAACTGACTCTTGCATACGTAGTTTCTTGTGTAGTTGGTGTCTACCTTTCTCTGGTCGGTGTCTAATTGGGATAGGTCAGGCATACAAATTAGAAATTAGAAAAAGAAGCAAGTTTAGTAGTTTTTGCAGTGCAAATGAAAGCACAAGAAAAAAAAATTCGTGAGCGTGCTTGGGGACTGTGACTTGGGCAGCTTCTTTTGATGGGAGATTTGGACCTTATCGTCCCAAGTGGTTACTGATTTCTTAAGGTGTGGAATGCCTAGAAGCACTTTCTTAGGGCTGAGAATTAAGGCTGATTTGTACTATGTCCCTTGCTTGTTTGATCCCGTCCACCGAACAGCGCATGGCTTTGTTCGATCAAATGTGTTTGGCCATGCTAAATCAGTTTATCATGTCAGAACTCGTTCGATTTATGTACTTTGTGTATAGACGAGCACAGTAATAGTCTTAGTTTTGGTTGTCTATAGCTCTTGTCATAATCTGGTAATTGTGCATGAGTTCCCTAATTTTGTATGCTCGGAGGAGTTTCCTAGTCCTTAGTTGGCTACTTGTTTACATCAATTAATTTCTGATGCTGATTTATTTCTTGATTTATATACCATTTTTGTACACTTGCGATACATTTTTGTACAGTTAATTAATCTTATGAATCCATAGTTTGTAATTCACACTCGAAACATCTTAAGTATCTGCTGATGCCAAGTTGTACTCTACTCTTGTTTCATGGGGCATCAATTTGGTCGCCCTACCTATATTTTGATCCAGTGGTAGGCGATTGACTAAAGTCATGGATGGGAACAAAGATGAGGCTTTGAGGTCTGTCAAGCTCGCGCAGACTGCACTTGCATCTGGAGATAGACAGCGAGCAGAAAAATTCATTCAAATTGCCCAAAGGTTGGATCCCAGCCTTCCGATTGTTGATTTCTTGACCACAACCAAGAAGTTTGATCCCCTGAATGGCACTGCTTGCCAGGACAAGGACCGAAGAGGCCAAGTTGGTCAAAATCTGAAAATGCCAAGAGAATATGTTGGTCCTTCTAATGTTGACAAGGGTTACACTGAGGAGAATGTTAGAGTGGTCCGGGATATTAGGAAGAACAAGGACTACTATGCAATTCTTGGAGTGCAGAGGAGTTGCTCTGTGGAGGAGATTAGGAAGGCTTACAGGAGGTTGTCACTGAAAATTCATCCTGACAAGAACAAGGCTCCCGGGGCAGAGGATGCATTCAAGATGGTCAGCAAGGCTTTCAAGTGCCTAAGCAATGATCAGTCACGGAAGACCTATGACCAGACAGGCACCATTGAGGGCCATGAGTTTAACGAGCAATATTCCAATGTCATGACACAGAGAGCTGCTAGGCGGAGGAGGCAAGCAAGAAATAATTTCTTTAACTACGAAGAAGATTTAGATCCAGATGAGATGTTCAGGTCCTTCTTTTATGGTACACATGATAATTCATTCCGTGCTCGCAATGCCTATGGAGCAAGAGGAACAGGTAGGCAGCCGCAACAGAGAAGGGAGCATCCGGTACAGGGTGGGTCAGTCATAAACTTGACAATATTGATGCACCTTGTGGTGGTATTGTTTTTTGTCTTGCTTGCATTCATTCCCGTACGGCAGCCTGAGTATACCCTGCAGAAGACATACAACTTTCCGATATCAAAAGTCACTGAAAAGCATGGGGTGGAGTACTTTGTCAGCAAACAAGATTTTGATCAGCAGTTTCCACAAGGAAGCCCTTCTAGAGATAATCTCGAGCAGTATGTTTTCAGAGATTATAAGACTCTGCTAGGAAGACACTGTCGTGTTGAACTCCAGCGGCGTCAATGGGCCAAGGACTACCCTACACCTCACTGTGACAAGCTACGAAGCCTTGCTGTGGCATAATAGTGTCCACATGATGATTAGTTTTTTCACTCCTCATTCTTGGCAGAATGTCGCTCCCTTTGAAGGTATCATATATAACTTGTCTAAATGTTCATGTGGATCCAAACTATATGGTTGCATCATGTGTATTCTGATTCTTAAGTTAAAATGGCCATTTCCCTATTTTTCCGTATGTCCAGGACTTGTTGTATGGAATGGTAAATTATCTCTTACTTTTATGACATGGTATTCCAGTCCTTAGGAAAAGAATAGTTCAAAGGAAACTTAAAAGGGGCTCTCAAGTTGATGCCTAGAAGCCACATGTTGAAGTATCAGTAGATTTTGGGTGAACTAGTTGGTGGACGAAAAATCTGAGCGATTTCTGAGCTAACAGTTTGTGTATATTCCTTACATAACATGTGTGATCAACTCATTTTAGGATACTATATGTTGATCATTTCATTCAGGACTTGAGTTATCTGTAATGTAATGTCTGACAAGCAATTAAAGTTTGCCCTCTTATCTGGAACTGGAATATGTGTCTTGTGTAGGTCTTGTTTATCTGGAACTGGAATATGTGTCTTGTGTAGGTCTTGTTTTGATGTTTTCATGCAACTTTGTTGGTTGATGCAGGTCTAGCACGGGAAGATTTTTTGGAAAAGTATGAGCAATATGGTTTCTAGTCTGTCTGGTGCTCTACCTTTTATAACATCTTAATGAAGAATTTGTGTGCATGATGTCATGAACTAGTAAATCGTCTGCTGCATGAAGAGGTTTGATGGCTGGTGACAGACCTATTGAAGTTCAGCTTGGCGTGGCCTTTGGTTCATGTCATGCAGCCTGTTATTTTTCTGAAGCAATTATCATTCTACACGCCCCTCCAGTCGTGAGTGCAAAATTCTGTACAGATTATTATTCTACACCTGCTTCAAGTTGTGAGTGCAGAATTCTGTACAGATTATCATTCTACACCCGCGTCCAGTTGCGAGTGCAAAATTCTGCACAGATTATCATACACCCGCCTCCAGTTGCGACTGCAAAAGTTTGCACATATGTTGACCCTGAAAGGTGATTAGCAATCACGAGATTGGCATTGAAACTACTTCAAACTACTATGGAAGTTGAAATTCTCTGACGTGGCTGTAGCTCCTGCTGAACTGTAAAACCCCTTGAAAAGCAAATAGAAATGTGAAACTCCTGGTGTTACTTCGGTGTATGATGCTTGTGCTGTTGAATTGTTGATTGCTGAGGTTTAACATTTGCAGGTTCTGTCTGTCTCTGGACTCTTGAATATTGATTGTTGAATTTGATGCTTGTCTATCATTTTGCAAATTGTATGGAGGCTGACTACTAGAGACACGACCATAACCTATTACTATCTATTATATTTCAGTTGGTGGTGATTATATGTAAGGGTGGAAACGGATTGGATACGGATCGGATAGTGCCTTTCCCACTTCCGTTTCCATATTTTCAAAGCGAATACGGATATGAATACGGATATTGTCAAATACGGATACGGATCGGATGTTACTCGAATACGAATATGAATCGGATATATACTCAATTTGGTCGGATACGAATATCCTACAATTTTAATGATAGATTATGGTAAACCACATAACTAGATAAGTACATGAACATGATGATGAGTTAATGACATATATAAATCGATGACATATAATAGTAATATGTTCTACATTGATAAGTGATGATAAAAAATATCTCACATAAAGAAATAGAGTTTTGCTATGCCTATTGAGCTTAATGGGCTATATAATTGGGCTAAGGAGTTAGAGACTTAGATAGAGTTGTTGAAATAGGCTAATATAACTTTATTCGGATATGGATATATCCGTATTCGTATCCATATTTGTTTTATAATCCAGTACCATATCCGCATCCGTATCCAGGAAATAAATCCGAATAATATCCGTATCCACATCTGTTTTTAATTCGGATACGGATATTGCTTATCGTTTTAGTGTTTTCTTGAATATGAATATCGGATAATACGGATTATCCGCTGCAAGTTTCCACCCTTAATTGTATGTCATTTTTTTTCTTCTGATTTTACCCTTCCACCAAGTGCTTCCTCATCTTACGTCAAGAGTTGTTGTTATCTAACAAAAACAACGTGCAACTCTCAACTGAACTATAACAATGTCGGAAGAGTTGTTATCCAACCATGCAATCTTCTATTCATCTATCCAACTAAAAACCAAAAACAACGTGAAGCTCCCAGAATAGTTTTAGATCTCCACATTATTATCTAACATGTTATTATCCAACTAAAAACAACATGAAGCTCATAAATTAGTTTTAGATCTCCATGTATTATCCAACAATAAATAACAACTCTACAACCTCTCTCTCTAGCCATGCATCAACAAAAAAAATAACAACTCCAACAACCTATCTCAAGCACCATCCTGATCAGTTTCAGATCCAACAATAAATTTAACTCACTTTCATATATATCCAACAACTTATCTCTACTCAAATCAAATCGTGCCTCTTGTTTTTCTCATTCTTGTCAACAACAAAAAATAACAACTCCAACGACCTATCTGAAACACCATTGTTCTTCTCCACAATCACGTCATTAGCTTGCTTTCTTCTCCACAATCACATCACCAGCTTGCTTCTCCGACGTCACATTCATCTCCGGCTTCTCTGCAGAAATAGGTACATCATCATCTATGGCTTCTCACTGGGTTCAATTTCTCCAGCGTCTAACATCACTGTGCAGACCAGATTCCATCTCCAGCGTCGTCTCCCTCCGCAGTCACCTCACCAGCCTGCTTCTCCGGCCCTCTCCATTGCAACAATGTACCTGCACAGCAATCAAGAGCATACGTGAAACCAGGGTTGATCCTTAAACTATTTTAGCTCCCAGTACACCTAGAAAGAATAATCTATTTATGCTAGCTTGTTTTATTGGATTACTTGCAGGAGCTGAAGCAAGAAATATAGATCTCAACCTGCTACTTGCCCTGATACTTGCAAGAAATAGGTTGATCCTTAATCTTTTTAGCTCCCAGTACACCCTGAAGTGCATATGATGCTGCAGTGCTTGGTCAACTTGGCATTTTGACTACCAATGTATCAAACTGAGACTAGCTGTATAAAATGTAATTTTAAATATATTGAACTCCTGAAATTTGCAGCTTCTGAAATGTGTGAAAAGGAGTTCCTACTCATAAGCAAATAGTGCGTTTCTGATATAGGCTAACCAACTATACAAGACTGCAAGAAATAAGTTTAGCCTTAATCTATTTAGCTCCCGGTACACCCTGAAGTGTATATGATGTCTATAGTTGGTTAGCCTCACAAAATACCCTCTAGACCATGAAGACAGATTAGTCCTGGCCTCTATGTGACTCTATGTGTATGAGTGTGTGTTGTTACAGTATTTCCAGCCAAATCCCAAGAAAGAAAAAGAGCTAAGAATATGAGTGCTGGTGGTTGAAATAAATAGAATCCAAGTACTAGAAAGACAATCAAAATAAGCGCGTTTGGGAGCAAATATAGTGACCATTAATGAGTGTCAGGTTCAAACAATTCAAGGATTGTAAATACCATAACAACAAAGTAGAATGCACCAAATTGAGCCTATTACCAGTTCCAGGAAGAGCACACCAAATGAAAGAAACTATTACTCAAAAAGCGAATCATATCTCGATCCACAAACTGCCAAAAGCCTTTGTTATTCCATTCCCAATGGAACATCACCCAGTTTAACAACAATTTTCTAAGAAACTTGCTGAATTCTAAATGAAACAACCTTATTTTCAAGTGACAAGCAATATCCATTTCATCCAACTATGAAAGATAGAGATCAACCTTCTTCAGAGCTTCCGCTTCATCCAACAATTTTTGTGCTTCATCAATCATCCCATTCTGACCTGTTCAATATAAATTTTTGGAATCACGATGTACATTCCTACATATGAGAAGATATAAACAATGGACAACAACTTGATAAGGGCCAGAGATTTGTGCTCAAGTAGTTAAAGGAACAAGGCTATAGGAAGCATGGTTAAGAAAAATTCATATGTTGTTCTATCCATCACGTATCTAGCTAAGTAAATCAATCAAGTATATTTGTTTTATCATCAGATTTTAGGTGTACTTATGTAGATGCAATTATTTTGTCACCAGAACAATGCATTAGCCTGTTTGGCCTTTAGTGTAGTGAGCTTGGCCTTGAGTGTAGTGAGGAAACTGAGGTAACATGTGTATTGCCATACACATATATGCAATGGAAATGAGGAGCAGAGCAAGGAAGCACCGTCTCCTCCAGAAAATTCCTCAACTTACTTGGACCCTAGCTTAGGTGAAATCCCCAAATCCAAGATGGAATTTCCAAATCCAATTCTTGCAAACCAACAGATTCTCTCTTTTAAGATATAATTTTTCTCCTACGATGATCGTTTCCCTACAAACAAGCCATGGTTGTACTTTTGCACAGACTAATATGCATTGTGAGTTTCATATATTTTAGACATGCCAATAGAATTTTCATATGTTTTTAAGGAGTGCAACTTTGGATGATCTGAACCCATGCAAAGACATTGCTACTTCTATGAATTACAGAACACATCGCGTTTCATCGTAAATTATTCAGAGACATTCATAAAAGGGATTTGTACAACACACTGACTAAAAACATTCAGGATCCTGCCTGCAGTGCACCGTCACATATAAACAACTATGCAGCTCACAAGTTACAAAAGATAACCATCTCTTGTCTATTACTAACCGAACAAGATACGACCTTGAGAATTCCTAAATAACAGAAGGTCCCCCACAAGGGCCAGAGCGCTTTCTCGAACATCAGATGCTTCATCCATGCAGCATTGCAGAAGTAGATCTCTCAAGTTGCTTTGTGCAACCTAAACCAAAAATAAAGAAGGCTTACCCAATATGAAAGTGTTGCTGATATAATACACTATTAAATGAAGTATCTAATCAACAAACAGAGGACATGCAGCATTAAGAATAATCTTCTATAGCTCCCAAGTTTATCATTTGATTATTAGCATATCAACCTTAATCACAAGCCCATAGTTTAGCCTATTATGGAGAACCTGTATTACGTGGTCTTAAAATAAGTTTGATTTTGCTTTCAACATTAATTTCCAACATATGGCAAATAGGCAAGCACCTCGAGTTACTAGAGGTGGTCAACATTTAGAACTTTGAGCCAAACCACGGAAACATCAGTGATCAAAGAGTTGAATTTACCAGGCTTTCAATACCGGCACCAAGTCCTTCTGTAAGTCCAGACAACAAGTCCAACGAGCAGACAACAATTCCTTATCATATAACGCACCAGCTGCAGCAGGATCAACCTGCATGTAGAAAAGAGAGATCCCTCAAGAAACATGAATGGCATGAGCTTATCTCTGATGTATTTGGAAACTATAGCATACTCCCAACAAAGATTAATGTCAAATTGTTAAACATACTAATTTTTTAGTTGGCATAAGTCCAGGGTACTTAACAGATCAGAGTACCAGAAACCATGCTATAATAGGAAGAAATCTATGATTAGAGCTGCTTAGGCCACAAACATTCTATCCATTAGGTATCTAGCTAAGTAAATCAAGGAGAGCCTTGGATTGTACTTGTACACAAGAAACCACATCCTGAGTTCTTTTGTACAAACTATCAAAGAAAACTCTAGATTTAATCTCCTATTTAACAGAACTCCATATCTTAGGAAAATTTGTATAACCAAGGATTAACTCGCTTCCATTTGAGCCACATGAAAGTGAGTTACAGTTACGGTGCTCAAGAAAGGTCACGATAAAGCCAAGGACCAGAGAAAAAGAAAGTTACCTTCAAGCCAAGGATTAAGTCGCTTCCATGTGGATCCATGTCATTGGATTATTGGTTGTACAAAAGCATTCTAAAAGATGGACTCACTATAAACCACAGCCTGAGTGGATTCCGTACAATCCTAAGGTCATGAGGCCTCCACCATTCAGCACGGATACAAGGGCTCTAAAGATTCTATCATGGAATGTCAATGGATTGAAAGCTTTACTCAAATGTAGGGGCTTCTCTGTTCATGAGTTCGTACAGCCGTGTCTTTTCAAATTTGCAGCTCAAGTGCTCTTCCAAAGTGCTCAATTTATTTCTAGCGTCTTACAAATGTTCTATCCATGATGTATCTAGCTAAGTAAATCAATTAAGTATTTGTTTTATTATCAGTTTTTAGGAGTACTTATGTAGATGCAATTCTTTTGTCACCAGAACAATGCATTAGCCTGCTTGGCCTTGAGTGTAGTGAGGTAACTGAGGTAACGTGTATAATGCCATACACATATATGCAATGGAAATGAGGAGCAGAGCAAGTAAGCACTGGCTCCTCCAAAAAATTTCCCAACTTACTTGGACCCTAGCTTAGATGAAATCCCCAAATTCTAGCTCAGCAACAGGATTGACTACTTCCAGACCAACGAACCAAACAAAGTTAAGTGCTGATTCTTCTAATTCAACCCTAAACCAAACTACCTAACTATATATCTCTTATCTATTCCTAACTGAACAAGATAGACCTTGAGAATAACAGATTAACAAACAAAACAAATATAACCCTTAACCGGAGTATCTCTAACCGAATGTTACGGTGTAGAGATTACCTTGCATATAAGTGCCATAGACTATCTTGCTCCACGACCAATCCCGCATCGGTCACCAATCCACACTGATGACCACTTACGATAGGTACCCTGCCACTCTCACTCTCGTTGATGGCCGATGACGCGAGGTTCCCTGCGTCACTCTCCCTCCCACCATCGACCGAAGGTGCGGCATCAGCTCCCCACCTCACCTGCGCCGGGTGTGCCCAAGGTCGCCCCAACTTGATCCGCTGCCCGGGGGGCCCCATCCACTGGTGGCGTGGCTCGGGAGGCCGCATCAGCTAGCGGTTGCCACCCGGGAGGCCAGATCCGAGCTGCACTAGCTCGTTGGCGGCGGCGGCAAGGCTTGTTGAGGGTAGCTGGCTGTGAGTCCTCGTCGGCCAGGGCGAGAGGGCGAGCTGAGGGGCAGTGGCGGCAAAGCTTGAGGAGGGAGAGATGGGATGAGGAGGAGCCCGCGCGAACCCCGCGGCTCTCCCTCCCGGTGATAGCTGACGGTGCCTGCTCGCCTCGGCCGGATTCGCCGCCTGCCGCCGCCTGAGACGCCTGATCTGAGCGACGCGAGCTCGGTGGCGGGGGCTGCCGTGAGGAGCCATTGGGGGAGACGAGGAGGTGCCGTCCGTCACTTGGAGGTCAACCAGAAGATGAGGGGGAGAAGAGGAGAGCTGTCGGCTGCCGGGGCTGATGAGGACGGGAGGTGCGTGCGGTGAGGGGAGAGTGAGAGTGAGGGAGGGGGAGAATGGCGGGCAGTGCGTGCAGTGAGGGCCTGAGGGGGAGGCGTGATAGTGAAGGGGAGGGTCTGACACTGAGTGAAGGGTCTCTGATTTTTTCTCCCGTCTCTCTTTTCTGATTATTCTCCTCTCTCTTTTCTGATTTTTCTGTACAAGAGGTGAGCCATGCTAGGTTTGTTAGGCTTAGACGAGCAGTGTACTGTGCAGTATGAGAGAATAGGTGCATCAGTGTTGGTTGGAGAGGGATGGGATGAGGGTGGTGGTCGTGGTGACCGGTGAAGAGAGATGTACATCGTCTGAATTCTCTAATAAATTTTTTTGGACTATTGTTACGGAGATTTCTAACGAATATTTTCATGTTTATTGTTACTGAGATTTCTGATGAATATGGTATTGCTTCGCAGTCAGGAATCAATGGCCTAGTTATGGGTTCGCACTGAGACAAGATTTCAACAACTAGATGAACTACTTAGAATGATCCTCACCGACGATAACGTACTTATCTAATATGTGTTTACAAGATGAAAAAGACATGAATTTCACTAATTTTTTTCGCATAACACACAGGCACGTAAGCTAGAGGTGTATGTAGATGGTATGTATGCGAATAAAATCCGTCTCAAAATGCACGTAGGAGGCATTTACATGATAAAAGGAGAGGTTACTTGATGAGAACCCTATCAGTTTGGATAGTGCGTATGTTATTGAACTGAACAATGGGACCCAAATTACATTTGACCTAATTGTTTGTGGTTTCCACCACACCAGGTGCATTCACGCATGCTTTCCCATATAAATTATGTATTCTGGACAAGCCGGTTACTTGGGTAAGACCATTTTTACATGTTTCATAAATAATAATTTGTCAATATTTTTTTTATCGAGTTTGATATGTCTTCTTCGCATGTGCAGATGTTGCTGGCTCTGTGTTGTCATGTAATACCATTATAGTCATCTATGAGGAAGATTTAGATTTAAGTGCTTCGGCTGAACCCTTCGCACGCCTAAACCTTGCGCTGTCAACGTAAGTGTTTTTTCAATACATATAGTTGCATTCGCTCGAATCATGTTATTTCAAACTTATATATTAATTTTAACATTTTTTGTACCTACTTTCAAGGGCCAGCATATGCTTATTCTTCTGAATAATCCACATTTGGCCTGGGAGATAAGTTGTTTGAAGCATGCTACTACATCACGACATGGTGTTGTGATTACAATGCTTTCCGTTGAGGCACCGAGTATGTATGCAAAATTTATGTTAAGATAAAATTTATTATTTTATTCGTAAATCATATGATATTGTGATTATACATATATTGCTGGTATTTTAGCTACCACTAGATATACAAGATTATATACACTTGTAACTTACCATTTTGAAACTCCGTCACCATTGATCGATATGTTTCTATTGAAATACTCACTACTTTAAATTTGCTTGCAGCTAAACCATCAAGGTCTTGTACATATCTAACTTTTTCTTTTGCTGCCAGGGGATGAAAAGTGATAATGCTTCAAGTTTTCCAATGGCTCAATCAAACCCGAGTGTTACAACTAGAAGAATGGTATCACTTTCTCCATCAACTCTTGGTGCTACAACTAGAAAATGATAGAACTTCATCTGGAGGCATTAGCATATGCTTATTATATAGGAAAAAGTTGTACTAGGAGACATATTATTATAGTTAAAAAGTTTTATTTGTCTTACTATATTATGTTCGTTGTGTGTATTATTGTTCCGTAGCATGTGTAGGCTATTTGAAAATAGTTTAATAATTAAACCTGCTGTTAGAATATTATGCATGTCATATTTCGTGTTTTTTGATTAAATTAATTTAAAAATTGCTCACTATTCCAACAAGACAGATAATATGGAGTATTTTATTAAGAGAGTCATGGTAAATACAACTTGCAAAAATCAGACTTATTCTTGATATTACATACGAAATATGCTATAACATGTTCGACAGCTATATCCACACCATATTGTTTTACAGATCCTTGCACAGTTGAGACTTGCTGAATTTAGTAGATTTTGGTCAATCAATTCACTAGAAATAAATGACCAATAAAATATGAACATGATTATCTAGAAATGAATGATGAACAATTTTCTACAAAATAAACAATGCTACTTGACGATCCAGAGTTCACAAAAATTTCTCTATATCTTTTGGTAGTTCCATAGCAACGACCATGCACCCTATTAGTTACCACTAGAATACCACATATGTGTCTTGGATACACTACTAGTCTACTACCATTATTGGTGTGCCCTTGTGTGTCATTTCATGATGTTTGGCCCGCCGTTTGCTGTCTCTTAGTCAGGGGAGGCTGCTGATACGTTCAGCTGTGACTCCAGTTGCAACAATCTCAACAATCCAAGTGGGAATACCCGTCAAACAGTTGAGTTTCACCAAAAATTGGAGTAGAATTCCATATTATGTCATTCCATGGACCATTGTGGGAGAGGGTCACATTGACCTTTTTAAATATTCTTTTGGAAGGACTTTTTGAACTACAAATTCTTACCTTGATAAATTACGCTGCAAGGGTTTTTAGAGGAAATATAACTTCAATAATTCAGTCCAAAATATTTTCAAGAAAATTGGCTTTTGAGGTGAAATTTAATCATCCTTAAGAAAAGTATGTTACAGTTCCATAAAAAAGTGAGGACCTGTTTAGATTGTAGGAATAGGAAAAATATAGAAATTTGACAGGAATGCGAGTGCAAAACAAAGGATTGCAAATTACATCAATAGTCGTTTCAATGGAACATACGATAAACACAGATAAAGTGTCTCGACCGTACGTGAATGAGTGGAAAAGAGATACTAGAATAGGGGCTCAAATTCTATGAAATTAAGGCATAGAAAAGCAATCCATAAGAAGTTGGTGACATCATTTCTATGATCCGGAGGGCTTCAAAGAAAAAAAATCATGAGGACTAAATTCTACAAAAATCCTATGAAATTCATACAGTCCAAAAAAGTTGAAAATAAAAGATAGTTATGCAACACATGCGAGTAACTTTCTGAAATATGTTGGTAATTTTGGAAAACATATCACAAGAAAATATGGATTATGTTTGTGTATTTATTATTTAATATCCTTTATTATATAAGAAATCATCTTCTCTATATAAAGTGTGAGTTTGTCAAATTGTTTTAGTGAATTAGCGCATATGCGGTTGGTAGCCAAACTAGAGCTATGCAAGTTTGACTTTCTCAGCAAAAGTTCACTTAGTGCTATGCTAGTTGCACGACGCATTTTTCTAGCATCGCGTCTGACTTGTCATACATGGTGGCTCTTGTCAATCTCTGCCTAAATTGTGATAGCCAATTGAGACGCCAAAAATGAGTTAAAGTCACGTGTTGGTGATGTGTAGAATTGATTGGAAAGTTGCCATGTGTTCAAACATGCATTCAAGTGTAGGTGTCACCATCAAATCGTCCTTGTCATACATGTTACTTGATGAGGAAGAAAAAAAATTAGAACATACTTAATCTAGGAGAAAGCAATAGAAATTAAAGGAATCTAAGATTACTATTAGTAATCAACAATCTCCCACCCACTCAGGTGTAAGCACACTCGAAACTAGAGGAGTTCCCTCCAGCAGCTAGGTTTCTTCATGAGTGACCGGAGTTTGATAATCACCTATCATTAGGGCTGTAGCTTTAACCGTTAGTGTTGCACATATACGTCATAAAAATTCATTGAAGTTTATTGTTATATGACAAATCTAAAAGTGCCATTTTATGTAACAAAACTAAATATTTGATAGATTTTTGGGGTCAAAGGACAATATGTTTGACTGACGAAGATCGATGGTATATAAACAGAAAATGGAAGAAATACGAAACTTTGATGAACAAAAATGATATTAGGAATCATTTTGTCGAGAACTGATACTTTGCTATACTTCATGTATGTTTCTTATTGATGTTAGCTTGACTCATTTCCGTAAATCGTGTCTTATCCACATTTGTCCAATTAAAATAAAAAAGTAACATAATTTATATTTTTTTAAATCTCAAAACTAAAGAGAATAAGAAAAATAGAATAGGAGCTACTGGTACTATTCTTTTAAGATATGTTACGCCTTTAACGGTTAAACGCTAGTCGGCGTGGATGGTCGAAGCACTTGCCGACTCTTGTACCACTAGTCCACCCGCCACACCTCTCCTCGGAAAAATGGCGGCGGCGGCTGCGGAGGGCCTGGCGGCGTACCGGGCGGTGCTGCGGGCGGCGCGGCGGACGTTCTCGGGCGACCAGCTGATGCTGACGGAGTCGGCGGTGGAGATCCGGCGCCGCTTCGAGGAGCATCGCAGCCTCGCCCCGGGATCCGAGGACGCCGCCCGCGCCCTCTCCGACGCCCGCGAGGCCGCGCACTTCATCACCAACATGATCGTCCAGGCCCAGCGCTCGCCCTCCGGATCCTTCGGTACTACCACCGCTTATACGTTCCCAATCACCATCACCCGATTGAATTGTGATGCTAGCTTTCTGTTTGGGATCTTAGGGTTTGGAAAGATTTCGATGCGTACTTAGAAGCAGACGTTGGTTTCCGTTATGTGAGTTAGGGTTTTGAGCAGGCACTAAGTTGAGGTAGATGGTAGGAGCAGGAGGAGAGTTATGAATTGGTAAATAAGAGCATTGCATACAGGTGCAGAGTAGCTAGTATAACACTTGGAATTTCTAAAGCAGATAAAAGTGCAGCGGCTCTGCTCCACGAGGAGCAACGTCCTTGAAATGGCAACAGCTAGTCTTGGTGGAGAACACAGAGAGCAAACTAGAGTTGCTACTATTTGAACTGTGCCACCGGTTAACCATGGAAATGTAACCACTTTGAGTCTTCTTGAGTAGAAACTGCGATTAGGAATTGATAAATGTATTAAGTGCAAATGGCTTCAGTACTTTAGTTAGACATATTTTACACATTTATGGTTTTGGTGTATGCTGCAACTGGTTCTCCAGTACCTCTTAACAGTAATGACACTCCTAGATATACAATTGGATGGAAATAATGTAACTTTTCAGGCTACTAGTTGTAGCATTCACCAAAATCACCATAATAGAAATTTAGGCAATGATTTTACTTGATTGAATTCAAATCTGGTTTGAGTTAGCTAGTTGATTGGGCCTGCGGTTGTCAACTGCCAGGTTTTATGGTTCATACCTGGCTGAAAATTTTCAGCATGATGGATGTAATGCCAGATTCAGACTAATCCAACATATTTTGAGGATTACCTTCTGGTGCATCTTGTGTACATCTCAATGCTATTTTCCAGCTTAAACTGAACAATTGCCATGGAAGAACATAATGTTAGGCCTTGGTTATTGAGTTTGCAACATGGCATGGTTGGAGGGCAGAATGTCAATGCGACACATGTTATAGCTAAAGATATGAGGACCAATTGTGACTGTGCCCTTGGAAATGGATTAACTTGTGTTACCCTGCAAAAGAAAAATGGGAGAATTGATTATTTGCTATAGAGTTGATGAGCCTTTGAGGATTTGCCCAAGTTGGTGAACTTTTTGATGATTTCCCCTTGGGGTTTCTTGCATGCAAAGTAGTCATTTCCCATGGAGGGTATGGGGTTAAGTGATTTTATTTTGTAAAATACCGCTTGCATGGCAAATCCTCAAGAGGCTCATCAACTTTAGCACATATTATCAAGAGGCTCACCAACTTGGGCAAATCCTCAAAGGCTCACCAACCTCAGTGCAAATCATCAATTTTCCCTTGCATTAATTATTTACATGAAAGGATCAACTTAGCACCAACACCTTAATTAAGAAATTATGGAGTTATATAGTTATTCCATGATTTGTGGAATTCCCTAATTTATCGCAAACAACTTACTTATGTCTCCACCATCTCATTTCTTTCCTCGTCTGCACATCCCCCTCAAACTTGCACACCTGATTGCAATGCATATTTTATCTCTTGCATATTTGCAGGACACTAGCTTAGTAAAATCTTAAATTTCTCTTTTCCTTTAAATTGTTCCATTTGTTGCCACGCCATCTTTCCAGTGCATGCTATGGTTAAATTCTTGAGTGATGAGCATGGGAATTGCTCATTAACTAATTCCTGTTTGAGTGCAATTGTTCCATTTGTTTAAAGTTTTAACTAGTTTAGTGCCATGCCATCTTTCCAGTGCATGCCATGATTAAATTCTTGACTCAAAGAGTATGGGAATTGTCTAATTCCTGTCTGACTGCAATGTTTGTAGGCTATTAGTGACGTACTCTTTAATCTACATAGAACTTCCAACCATTGGCCAAAAGCGAGAAGAGTTTCATTGTGCAGTGTTCACAAAGTTATTCACGAACGAAAAAGTTACCTGGCGCTGGAGGCAGAAATGTCTTCACTGTGTAAAAGGCAATAAGTGACTCATTGAATTTCTGTTTGTTACTTAAAACTATAAGTCATTAGATATTTTCTAGGCAAACTAGCCTAAATAACCATGCTTTGTTATGGATAAAAAAATATAACCGATCACATTTATCCATGCTGTACTTGTATGTGCTACTGCTTCCACTATCTCTCCCATAAAATGTGCCTTGAGATCTGTGCACATTCCCTCACTCCATGTGAGCACATTGTATGGGTGAGATAGTACTCACCCCACAACAAGCACAAAATCCACTCTCATATTGTTTTCATCTTCTCAGCAATCTCACTACTGAATGGCATGAACACATGAATTTTTTCCCCTGTAAAATTCAATCCAGTAGCGCTCCCCCCCTTTCACTCCACAAGGAATTTGGTACGTGCTCGAGCTTTAACAAAATGGTTGTATCAAGATTTTGTCCTGTGAAGGGCAAAATGGAAGTTACAGTTTCTACAGTGGTCATAATGAACTGAATATAATCATTTACTGGCCGTAATTTAAGAAGAATAAAAAAAGAAAAAAGTACATCACCTCTTGAGGTTTTCCCCACCGACTACTTTACCCCTCCCCAAAATCGAAACCAGGTATTCCACCCTCTAAAGTGTTGACAACCGTCTAAATAACCCCCTAGGGCGGTTTTGCCACCATGGCAGGTGACGTGGCTCAACACGTGGTAATGACTCTGACGGGCCCACATGTCGTTGTAACTAGTTCTCTTTTTTTCTCCATACATTCACCTGATCACCTCCCTTCCAACCTCACTGCCGGACTTTGGCACGCAGCACAGGCGCCACCGCACCTCGATTCGCCTTCCTACTTTCGTTCTCATCAAACACGAGTGCGCAATCAAGTTCCTAATCAACTCCCACACTCAATATCCATCTTCCGAACGGTTTTCTTGCACTAAATCACCAACAAAAATTGCTGCATAGTAGGTGCTCGATGGAATGGTCACAAGCTTGGATTGCCAGTCCGACGAGTTCTGGATGCGAGTTCGGCGCCGGTAGGCATCCCGATCAACACGTGGCCCGTCGGTGTTCTCCTTTGTGACGGTCACTGCTTGGGGTACCTAGACACCCTTCTCTCCATCTGTTGCTGCTGCTTGCTCTGCTTTGCAACTCTTCACTCTTGCTCTACAGAGGATCATGCCATCATTATGGGGACAGGGAGGGTGAGCTGGTGCCCTGATCTGGACAAGGGGTTGCAGCGAACTCAACCACAGTGACAGACAACGACTACAGCGGTGGTGATCTGCAGAGGGGAAATCAAGCATCCTCGTGGCCTCTCTCCTCTTGTAGCCATGTTCTGCTTCATGGCGAGCTCGGATGGCCTGCCGGTGCCATCGTTGCATATCTCGCCCCTAATTGCCCAGAAGTTGTCGGCGGCGACGACGTACTTACTCGCCGAGCTGCACGCCGGAATCAACCCACGCCATGCGGACATTGTCCCACAGGCATTTCATGGCAGAGGGGTGGGGAAGAAGAAGAGCAAGGAGGAGGGTAAGCATGTCGCAGACAGAAGAGGTAATCAGGTAGAGAGATATGGAGATGAGAGGTAGAAGAGGGAGAAGAGAGGAAAAGCTTGACGCGCTGACATGTGGGACCGTAGTGCAAGACATTTTTATATGTCAGATATGCTATCATTGCCACATGTTGAGCCATGCCACCCGCCACAGTGGCAAAACCACCCTTAATACCAGCCCGGGGGGTTATTTAAACAGTTTTCAATACTTTAGGGGGTGGAATACATGGTTTTGTTATACAGGGGTAAAGTAGTCAAGGGGGTAAACTTAAGGGGGTGCTGTAGACTTTTTCCCCAAAAAGAACTGTCATGGTGTAGATAAATATTGAGTTGAAAGCTGATCCATAGCAAGTATTGTTATGGCGTACTTCTTTGTCAGTATGGAAATATTGAATTTAAAGCTGAAGGTCATATTTGTAATGTTGAAGCTGAGGAGTCACATCTGTGATTTTTTCAATATTGGCCTTTTCTCGTTGGTCCAAAATAGCATGAAGAGGCACAAGGTAAAAGAAGATGAGATTTTTGATGTAGCATTGGTGTGCCCAACCAAACCACAGGTCTCTTGCCCAAAGAATCTGTAATATTTGTAGTTGTGTAACAAATGGGATGGTGTTCCATGGTTAATCACCAATACTGTGGATTACAGTGTCATCGTATTCCTTGGCCTTTTTTTGGTTGTAGCACTCCAGTAGTACTAGTAGTTTGTTGTATCTGATCGCAGGTGGTCCAGGCTACACCTCATGCTGACCACCAGGGCTGTGCAGGGTCCTAATGATGAAAAACTGGTTTTTCCAGACAATATATTGGCTTTACTAGTGCTTTGCTTGTGACTTCCTTGTATGGGCATCATTGTAATATTAGCATGTGTGGAGAACCATATATCTGACAGCTTCATGGTTCAGGGCAATAGTCTTTCAATTGATTTCAGTTTTTGCTTTGTAATGAAGTAAATGATTGTAAAGAACATTATACTTTCAATTGATTTCAGTTTTTGCTTTGAAATGAAGTAAATGATTGTAAAGAACATTATACAATGTCAACCCTTGAAAACTTTATCTGTTGTCATATATGATATATAGGTATTACGGCATTACATGAAGGTTGCAAATCTTTGATGTAAAAGAGAGTAGTTTCAGTTTCATGTTTCATGACATTATGAGCTGCCATGTTGGTTAGTTCTGACAATCCGTTTACTTCGTGCTGCAGTTGTGAAGCCTGAGAAGGTGCATGCTGGAGCGACACTTGAGGTTCCTTCTGAGGAGATTCTGTCAAAGTTGAAATAGGGAAGGTATAGAGCATTTGCTTTACAAGCGTCACAGAGACTCCACCATCTCCAGGCTAGTTAATAAGATCAATTTGTATCATCGCTCTGTTGTGTTAGTGGTCAACAGCATAGTTGCAGCATTTGTGTTTTGCTTTAGTACGAGTCAACACATTTTGCGTACTCTATCTTGACAACAGTTTATAGCGGCACAAAGTTACTGTATCCTTGATGCAAGTCATCAGAACCATAAAGCTTTCCCCAAGACGATTTGATACAGATTTTTGGAGTATTTACTGATTTAGCTTGTTCTGCTGCCGCGGTGAACCATTGTTCTTGTCCTGTTTCAATCGATCGAAGACTTAAGATGCTGGTAGTACGTGTGTTTGATTTGAAACTTTGAGATCATGCAAAGGAGGCATGCAAAGGACAGAGTTTTGTATGCATCTGGGATTTGTCTCCTCCTGGCTATGTTTTGTCATGTACTTTAGATCTATCAGCGTTCTGTACTGTGGCATTGCGCTTGTACCTAATAAGCATTGTTGAGGAACAGAACCATCAATTTAATGTTTAAACTGTTCAGTTGTGCAGCTCTAGTGTTCTACTATAGTTGTGTGTGTCCTAAGCTTCCATGTTATACTATCGGTAAGTTCAGTATATTATCATTCTTTTAGGATGTATTTTTGTGATTTTGGATCAGAACTGCATTCTTTACAGTGTATTTTTGACAGTTCTCAAACAAGAAGGCCATGCATATCTAGAATGATTAGTGGTTGCTGAGCTTTGCAATGGAATTGGTTGTCTGAATTGTAGTAGATCTCCTCTTCCTTCCGTTGGCATTAGATTAGTCGATATAATAGCAAAGTAGCATAAATTAAAAAATACTATACAATGTGAGGATGACACCTAGGGCCCAAGGCCACATTTCAGTGACAACATTGAATGGTATATTCCAACTCCGTTATATCTGACTATTTGAGCAACATAGTCCTTTCTAATGCCCGCCCTTATAACCAGGGAACTCAAGCCTTTGGAGCTTTCTTGAAGTTAATAGGAAAGAAAAATAGTATTTCAAGAAACGGCAAGTTTTCCAAAAGAAAAATGGGAAACAGCATAGCCCAGTTTTGCTGTCTACCTGGCAGCCTTGCATGGAATGGAAGGCCCCAGTGGCCTTGTGGCCCTACATGTCACCGGATTGTCGTCCTGCCTCGTGTTCTGTCCTACGCATTCGCCATGCTACTTGTCATGGCTTGTTACTGCCGCTCTTCTTGGCTCAAGTCTCCGTGTTGATACAAAATTTACGAGTGTTCCCTCGTATGCTGCCCTCTTTACTGCATCGAACAATGCTTCGCTGAAGCCGAATTTCCAAATAATGCCTTGGAATTCTTCATCTTCTTATGGGTCTCCATTCTCGTTCCTTAGTGACTACAGGTTTGGTAGTTGAAGCATCAGCTATGTTTCAGAAGTAGCAATAGAATGCTTGCATTTTGCTCCAAAAATAAAGGCTTGCATTTTGGCACTATCTCACTGCTGAGATCATGAGTATTTAGCTGAACGAAATGACGATGAGTTGACTGTCAGTCAGCACCTGTGCATAGTACCACAAACTGACACACTGCTTCATGTATTCGCGTTGATCACTGTGGAGTACTGTCATTGCCACTTCCCCCACGAAGTTATGTACTGCTCAGCTGATCAGCTCATGTGTGCTGTATTGTCACCAAACGATGCCCTTTCTCTCTCCTCCAGGACAATGATAATAATGCAGGTGATGTGAGGGGATGCAACAATCTGCAGCATTTTATTATTCAGAGCTTCCATTTACTCCGCAGCCTGCAGCCTGCAGCCTGCATGCAAGGAGGGAGGGAAGCCAGTGCAGTGTGCAGTGCAGATTCGAATGCATGCGACTACAATGTGGCAACTCTCTACGAAACATGCAGGTTGCCATGCAGACATGAATAAACGTGTCCGGTTCTGCCTTATCTTTATCGCCATCGACAAGGTGATTCTTGTGCGTGGAATGTGTAACAGTGGTTCTGGAAACAGCAATGTGTGTTGCTGCTGTACTACTAGCAGTAACTGTTTACCTTTCCCCTTTCACTCTTTTTCCCTGCTCTCCTCTGGATCTGTGGTGGCTCTCGCTCTGGGCTAGGGAATCTTGTGACCCTTGGAACGTTATGTCATGCAACTAATCAAAGTCCTTTGGCTCTTTGTTGCTGTTGGAAGAGGCTCGTGATGTAGGGTAGCTTGATTTTCTACCGCCATTTTGTGTGTACATCCTTGAATGTATGCAGAGGTAGGTTGTCATCCGGAGTGTTGCTTTAGAAATGTCGTTAGGAAGCATATGTTAACGGCTACATATTTTTTTGCCTAATGTAGTGTTGTATATTTTCATCAGAAACAATTTTACAAGGATGTTGACTATTTCCAGTTTCTCGGTGTTGAGTAACTCAAGCACTATCAATGTCTAAAAGGTGTACAATGCTCTCTATTTTTTGTCCTTGTAAAGATGAATGGGGTTTACCGCATAGAGTTGCTTGGTTTATGTAGGATATTGTGAAAAGAAAATCGATATGCTGTTCTTTGGAGAACTGGCTGTCCATTTCTGTTTACCAAAATTTTAATAACCGTATGTACTTTTGTTACAAACCGCATGATATGCCATGAGCGTATGATATCTTTTGATTTCAGAAGAACATGGAACGCCATATCGGTAGGCGAGAGAAGCGGTCCGCAGACCACACCCATGGCAGTGTCAATACAGAGCGAACCAAAGTTTATGGTCTTCCAAAACTTGACAAGTGTGAAATAGATGGTGTGCATCTCCATAGGTACACTATATATGGCCAGGTTGTTGGGATTAACAAACCCTTTTGTGAGGTTTTAATTATTTATCTAGCTGAGTCCCCTTGGCATGTATCCAAGATTGGGGCCAAGCTAGAACAAAACACGACAACAAAGTTAATATGTAAAAACTTTCTCAGTGATAATGCATTGAAACCAATCAAAGTTGTCCAATGCTAGTTGAAGCTAGGACCGTGTAAACATATATATTTTTATAATATCAAAAATTGATAACCACATGTACTATATAAAATAATTGTTCATAATTTTTAGCATAGCTCTGAAATAATGGTAGACAGCTGCTCAAGAGGCAAAATTAGGGTGCTCAACCTCTCGGGTGAGACTGACCTTTATGAGTTCTTCGATTTCTTTTCTAATGGCATTCCTTCTCTCGAGGGATAGCTTCCAGAGTTTCTACTTCACCAAGGCACGGTCAGGCTTGACGGCAAGATGCTGCATCATCTATTCGTGTGAGATACCTTCCATGCCAGCGAGCAAGGGAAGGGGTCAGAGTTTTCCTTTGGGAAGGTAATGAGGTTTGCTTGAAGCTCCATTGGAAGGTCCGTTCCTATCGTCATTGTACGCAAGTCTTCATCACTAAAGAGGTGAACATCCTTTGACTCTCCTTTGGGGGCAGGATTTGGTGTGAATCTCCTGAGCAGATGCATGGGGCTCCTTCAGCACTAGAAAGGAGGTTGACATTCTTAGTGGTCATTTTCTTGATGGTGTGGTTCACCTCGTGGAGTTGGAGCACCTTGCAATCAAGGTCTTGCTCTCCACTCACCATGATGAGTCCTTGTGGCCTAAGGATCTTGAGTCATAAGAAGTTTTGGTGTACGACTGTGCAAAAGTGGTTGACGATGGTTCTTCCTATGATTGCGTTGAAGGATGATTTCATGTCCACCATGTCAAAGCGTATGGGCTCCTGTGGTGATTCTCCATAATCCCGAAGTTCATGAAGAGCTCAATTTGACTGAGCGGCTGAATGGCTTTCCCTGGTATGAAGCCTGGGTAGAGTGATGGTTCTAGTGAACCATCCGCATAGCCCCTTGTGGCATTAAAAGGTTCTTGAGCGCATTGTGGTACATAATATCCACCGAACTTCCGTTGGCTATGAGGATCTTGGTGATCTTGCAATTGGCAATCATGATGGTTATAAAGAGGGCATGATCATGCAGGAAGCGTATTCCGTTAGCATCCACCTCTGTGAAAGGCAATGGCACACTTTCCTATTTTGGTGGTGGAGTAGGTGTGAGTGCCCCGACGATGTTCACCTTCCTTGCATACTCCTCGTGTTGTCTCTTGGAACTCCTCCCAGAGGCTAAGCCCCCTAGAATGATGCGAACGAGATGGTTGGGTTGTTGGAAAGGAAGATCTTCCATCTCCGTGGTTGGCTCATTCACAAGCACTTGAGTCGAGAAGACCACTTTTGCAAGAGAAGCCCCCTATGCTGCCGATGGACCGACGAAGCGTGAAGGTTATTCTGTAGTGCCTCTTTTTTAGTGTGGAGGTCAGGACATTCATTTGTCTAGTGGCCGTTGACTTGTGGAAGGTGTAGCATCTGCCTTCAGGCTTCCTAGGCTTGCGTTGGTGACTTTGGTTGTTGACGGGCATGATCTTCTGTTCCTCCGGATACGGGTGATTCTTGTTTTCAAAGTTTTCTTTGAAAGAACTTTTGGTCTTTCCACCCATCAGGGCATCATGGCTACATGATGATGGCTTGACCTTACTCTCGTACGTACTCCTGCAGTTTGCAATAGAATTCCTTAGTGGTTCTTGGAGGGTTCCGATTAAGGGCCCGATTCACTTCTCTAGGAAGTAAGCCTTGCATGAACGTGCCAATCAGCATAGTGCTTGGGGCGTTGGTACTTTGGCTCCAATCCTTTGAGAATCAATTGAACAAACTTCATAGGGACTCTCCTTCCTTTTTCTTGAGGGCGAAGAGTTTGTTTGATAAAGGGGTTGCGTGAAATTTCCTTGGAAATTTTCGATGAAGACTACTTGAAGACGTTTCCATGACCCAATGGAGTTCCTTCTTTGGTTGAAGAACCAGGTTTGGGCCATCCTGGTCAATGCGAGCAGAAAAATATTGCACATTTCCATTGGTCCTCCTTCTATCTTGAATGGGCATGGAATACACCTCCAAGAATTTCAGGGGTGGAATCCCCACTATATTGCTTCAACATGGGGGGCCGGGGAGGGGGGCTTGAACTTTCGAGGGAAGACGGCTTCTTGGATCTCCCTCGACAAAAGGGTTACAAGTTTGCTTGAAGCATTTGTCCTCCCAGTGTCGATGTCGTTCACTTCAAGTGTCTCTCTCCTACCGGAGGACAAGCCTAGTGAACGGTCGTGGGACCTCCTCGATGAGTGGGAACGGTCACGTTGGTGCCTCCTAGAAGTCGTGAGCCTCATGGCCATTCCGAACTCTGCTATCTGATCCTCTTGATGTGTGCGCGTTTGTCCGTGGTGACTTGGTGCTTGGCTTTCTCGGGGCTGCTCCTGACTTGGTGGGGGTTGGCGATGTTGTATCCACGGCCTTCGTTGTGTGCGTTTTGGCTGCGATTTCCATGGAGGGTGCTTCGGCTAGGGTGATTTTGGGCGTCTTGTGACGCGATCTCCGGGTGGTCAGCTTCTTCTCATCTCAACACTTCGGGGAGAGGCAGGCACTACCATACCTTTGGGTGCTTCGGCGTATGCTGGCACCATGGGTTGGAAGTGGGCCATGTTGGGGGCCAGCTCTCTTTCGTGCATAAACTCGAATTCTTGTGATGCCACGTGATTCGCCCTGATGATGTTGGACCGAGGCGTTTGAGATTGCAGGGTTAGCGGAATCACTACTTGGTTATGGAGGCACAGCGCACGACAAAAGTCTCTACGGCATTTGACCGAGGGAACTTAAGCAATGCTCTAAACATGCTGAAGTTGGGGAGTTCAGCGTTTGCAAGTGCCCTCAAGTTGGTGATAAGCTTGTCGGAACTTCTTGAGGTGCCGTCGAGGATCCTTGAGATGTCATGGCAGGCTTCGAGGATGCTTTCGAGGAGTTCTTGACCTTCCGGTAAGACGGATAGTGTGGTAGCAAGCGGGTCAGTTTAGATAATCCCTTCCACTTCCGGCGTTGGAGTAGTCATCCTCGATCGTCTTCAAGGTGCCGCTTTTCATATTTGATTCTTGAGTCATTACGCCTTTGCTCTGAGCGGGCGATGCCTCGGTTTTGACAAGGTTTTTCTTTGGTGGGGTCATAGCTTCTCACATTGACTAGGTTCCCCACAGGTGGCATTGCTGTTGTCTTCATAGAAACAACACTAGAGAGGGGGTGTCGATAGCTCAGTAGTTAGGTCACAAAGTTAATGCGCCGCGTACGACGATCTTATTAGAAGATCGCCATACACTCGACAAATTGAGAGACGTCGATGTTTTTGAATAGGTTTTGTTGCCTCGTAGAGCACGACCTACTCTTATGTTGGGACTTGATCAGCAACTTAGGCCATTCGAGACTTCCTGAAGTTGCTCCTAGAGCTCCCCGTGCGGGACTTGGAGTTCTAGGCCTCACTCTATGAGATTTTTCATTTATGTGATGATTTTAAGCCCTCAATGGGGAGTATATATAGGTTTGAGCCACATGACAAATGACCATGGGTACCCTTGAAGGAAAGGTGAGAGATGTGATAAATAGATAAAAGTTGGTCTATAAGTCCATAATAGACTAGAGAAGTCGAGAGGTGCATGATCTATGATGAACTAATCCTCTCGCATACCTCTACCCTTGATTTTCTTTGATTTACCTTGATTTACTTTTACTTACTAATCATCTATTAATTTGTTGATTTCATACCACATGTAGGACTACATGGATCGGTCGGATAGAGATTATAACTAACCCAACAGTGTTTGAGTAGCTAAAGTAGATTCTAATGATCACACTAAAGTTTCGAATGATTAACCACACAAGTGGGGTATATATGTGGCCTAAGAGGAGGAAAACACGAATACTGTAAAATGTTCACTTTGTTGCAACAACTACAGTGAAGTGACCCATCTTATGCATGCTCGCAAGGATCGATGGAGACCACTAGATCTAGTACGACATACCTTCGTGAGACCATTTGACAACCAACGACACGGTACAGAGCTGATGTGCAAGTGTAACTGGTATTTTCATCGGTCATGCGCACGCCCGAAGAACTTATGCCGCTTTTGGATAGCTTCTGATCTCATAAAACCAGAGAAAGCTTATAGTCAGGTGTGATTTAAGCCTATTTTAATTTATATTGCTAGCTAGAAGCTCTGAAAATGAGATATCTTAAGCTTATAAGCTCTTTACTTACGAAATCAGCCTCCAAGATAGAAATGATAACTCTCAAACTACCACTTCTATGTAGTAATATCCACAGAATGTGTTCCTAGAGCATCTCCAAGGGAGTTTACAAATCATCCTCTCTATAATTCTTTATAGAAGCTTTTCCAAAGGATTTTCTCCTATATCTCCTCACGCTCCAATCGATTCTCTATTTTTCACTCTCCATATTTTACTCTTCTAAATTTTATTGATATCTTATAACTAACAAAATATTTTAAATGGCTCTATTTATAACGGGTATAATTATAATGGTTATTTTTATAACGGAAATATTTCTAACGGCCAAATTCAAACGGCTATAGTTGAAACTACTATATTCAAAACAAAATATTTATAATGGCTATATCTGTAATGACATTATTTCTATAACGACTATATTTGTAACGACTATATTTGTAACAACTATATTTAAAACAACTATATTTGTAACGGCTAAATTTTATAACAGCTATATTTTATAATGGCTACATTTTTCTGGTCTATATATATAAGGCCATTTCTTCTTCTTGGGTATTCCTTCTTGCAACACTTTACCTCTTATACATCAGAGTGAGTTATCCTAACAATTCACTCTAGCAATCTCTCTTGGATTCGTCGTCGACCGATAATAATGACAAATTGCTTCTTGCCATAGCATACCTAGCATATAAACATCATGAGTTTATGAATGCTCATGCAATGGTGGTTTTGTGTATAGATTACCTACCATTGGAGAGGAAAGAGGTTTTTCGGCATCCTAGGTAGCATAGATTGCATCATTGGAAGTAAAAAAATTATCGTATAGCATGGCAAGACATGTATACCGGGCATGTGCACAAGCCCACAATCATTCTAGAAGCCATTGCTTTGCAAGATCTCTGGATTTCGAGGGGAAGCTCCAGAAGTTAGTTTTATCATCAATGGCCGCAACTACACAATGGGATATTATCTTGCCAATGGTATATATCCTAGATGGGCAATATTTGTGAAGAACATACCGTCTCCACACGGAAATAAGAAGAAATATTTCTCCCAAGCTCAAGAATCAATTATGAAAGATGTTAGGAAAGATGTGAAACGAGCCTTCGGAGTGCTACAAGCTCATTTTGCCACTTTTCAAGAACCAGCTCGTTTCTGGAATCAAGACACACTTCAAGAGATCATGAATACATGTGTTATCATGCATAACATGATAATAGAAGACAAGCGAGATGAAGGCCCTCATGACTTTCAATATGATGGAGTGGGAGAAAATGTGAATATTTCTCATGAGCATACACATGAACTGTATGAATTTATTCAAACTCATCATTCTATTAGAAATAAGCAGACTCACTCTCAACTTCAAGCTGATCTAGTGGAGCACCTATGGGAATGTCACGGAGGGATGTAGTTTGACAATGTCTATAGTGTCTTTACAGCTCATAATGTATTTCAAGTTCATAAATAAAGCAGCTCATATTGTGTTCTATTAATAGTCTCGATACAATACATAAACATAATATTGTGTCCAAACATGAGTCTCACCACTGTACATAAACATAATAGGGTAGTAGTGCATACAATTTATTCAAACTCATCCCGACCTATTGCAATCCTCTAGCTAACTGAAGGCTCAAGTAGTACTCTTGTTGTGGCTCAGACATAGCACCAATGTCCATCCTCATAATTCTCTCATCATCCATCCTTCTCTTCAATTCTAAACTATCTTGCTCTATTGCAATCCTCTTTCTCTCATTTGCAACCTTCTCTTGCTATATTCATATGCTTGTTCATATCGCTCATCTTTCTTTAGTTCTTTCTGGACATCCATCTCTCTCTTCTTTGCCCAAATGTTATCTAAAGTTTCCATATAAATGTTGTCCCCTCCAGTGCTACTGCTTAAACTTTTACCTTGATGTATATGTTCTTTCTCCATCTTCTTGCTGGTTGGTCTTATGGAGGGCTCCATTTGAGGAGTGGGAGCATCTCCTTCAACATCCAAAGGACTAGCATTGCTACTAATAGGACTTGAAGTATCGGGAGTTGAGTTGGACCTCACCTTATGCTTCTTCTGTGACAACCTTTCAGTCCACTTAGGATGGTGCTATAAAACATTCCAGCAGTGCAAATATTGAAAAGTTGTGCTCTCTTCTTCCTTAAACACATCAAAATAATAAGCAAAACTAAATATGTATTACGAAACAAGCAAGCGACATATGCAATGAGGAGCACATTTTGAATATATGAAATAACCTTATCTTGTTTCGTCACCTCGCTTTGCTATGTTTGCAAAATTTGGTTATAACACCCACATAATTTGTTTACATGTTCTTGAATTATTGACCAATGGTGCAAAAGAGAATTTTGGAAACAGTCCGACACAGAGTCCTTGTTCTCGTAGAAGTAAGCATCAATTCTCTTCCAGTAAGTTGAGCGAGACTATTCATTACCTTGTGCTGCATCCGTACTTATATTCAGTCACGATGGCACCAACATTTCATCTTCCTTATCATTGAAATTCTTTGATCTCTTGTTGAAACTCTTGTTGAGTGCAACATCTTGTTGAATTGGCCATTGTTGCTCCTCAACGGGCCTACAATTTTGGGTCTCATCCCAAGTCGCGCCCTCATTTCTCTCATTCAGCAAGTTAATATAAAAGAATCCATAATCTCTATTGTGTGAAGCACAAGTTAATTCTACATAATTATATAATACAAATCCATAATATGTACTGTGTGCAGCACAAGATAGTAAGGCAGTTGACTCCCATATGGCACACACTTAATAGAAGACAACAGTATATCACATAAATACCATAATTGTCGTAACACAACACTCAATACATGAAGTAATTTAACAGCGATAGATAATACATCATTAAACAATAGTACTTAGATTCTTAATCTACTTTAATAGTTTTACACCCACATTTTCTTTAAATTGTCATTACGGGAATCATCACCATCGAAATCAATCCCCTCACCTTCATAGCGTTGCCAAAAATCGTGTTTACCACTACGATCGCTCTTGTAGTCGCATGGGATACGATTATTGGGGTCAACATCGTCTTGGCTCTCCTCTTGCTTAGGTTTTTTCACTTCTCTAGCAAGCAACTCCTTTGACTGCATTCCAACTTGCTCAAGGGCGTCTGCTAGTTGTTCTATTTGAAGTAGGACTAGGTTCATATCATCTGAGCAAGAATTGGACATGGGAGCTAAATTATCTAAAGCTAAAATGTTAATAGCACTTACTATCCCCTCTAACTCTTTAATTATCCATGCTCAACCTTTATTATTTTTCTTTGCTTCATTATCCATCACTTGAACTTATTTCTGCACCAAATCGTGCGGTTCATTTCATATATATATGTAAAAACAACAATTAGTACTATACGATTTGAACAATACTATTTGAATAATCTCAATATCAGATAGAGTAAATGGTTCGTGGAACTATGTACTGTGTATCATTTCATGACTTGCAGTGTGGCATGAAACCTTAAATTCATGTAAAGAACTTATACTGTGTATCATTTCATCGCTTTCGCCATGAGCTGTTACACTGGAAGCATTCATGTAAAGAACTACCGCAGGAAAGTAAAGAACTACTGCAGGAAGGTAAAGCATAGTATCAGTGGATTTAAGAAAGCTAGCTACTGCTCAAAGAATTTAAGAAAGCTAATATAGATGCAGCTTTTATTTCATTTCTTTCCCTTTTACTAATTTCTTAGCATAGTACTAATACATAGTTAGTGGCTTGTCTAGAACATGTACATCTGCTCCTCTAGCTATAAAGTTTTATGTGTAGCTAATTCATCCTTTTGTTCTAATTAGTACAGAAAAACCACAGCTAATTTCTGTGGCTTTTAATTCCAAGGAAGGTAACTAGATCCAGTGCCAATGGAGTTAAAGATTGTAGGACAATGGCATGAACTTTTGCAACGCTAGAATTAGTTCCTGATATACTTGCATATATCAACAATAACGCATTTAACTTAAGCAATCGGACGCTAGCAAGAATCACCATCACAGTCCATCCTACTCCTAGCTCATAGTTTTACTTACTTTTGAATGAAACTTGATGCACCACCTTTAATTTTTCTTGCCTGTATAGCATTATTGCAGTGACAACACCATGATATGCTAGAACTTATGTCCTGAAGCCATCTCTGAATGAAGATATGAGACTTCAGAAATAAAAACAAATGTTCAGGATCAAGATGCAACCGAGATGCTGAAATCCTGATAGGAATTGTTAAGTGGTGCATGAACTACCAATGGGTGCGTGAACTAGCAAAAAAAAAGTTTAACAATGCAAGATAAAGGATCTACTATAAGAACTCGCATGAACTAGCAAACAGTTTCAATCTGCCAATATATCCACACTATATTCACGCATTTCAATCTGCCAATCTCAGTAAAGCTTCACGCAAACGTAAATCGACCATGAGTACAAGCCAAATCAACCATCACTACAAAGAACCATCCACACAAGAGAGGGTAGCTGCTCAGTACAAATCAACCAAATCGGCCATCGGTACATAAGTGGTTGAAGGGATTCCCTATCTCAAATCGGCTGCCGACGAGAAGAAGGTAGCTGCTCGACATGGATCTGCAGTTAGGGGAACTATTCGAGGAGGAAGATGAGTTGCTGGATCTGAAGCGATGGCAGGTCTTACAGTTGACAAGCGTCTCGAAGTGGTGGGGGCTCTGTTGTTGGATCCGGCGAAGCGAGGGGAGGCGCTGCTGCTGGAATCAAGCCACTTGACGAGCTTCGGCTGGCGATGCAGGCTGCTCCGAAGGGATTCCTCCGAGCTCGGGCGGTTGAGCAGCGATGCAGATGCAGAGCGAAGGGTGCTCACCACTGATGGGGAACGAGATAGGGTAGGGAGGAGGATGGAGATTCGGTTGAATGGATGTTTTTGTTATCTTTTGGCAAATATGCAGATAGAGAGGGAGATAGCAACTCCCTTAGAGATGCTCTTAGACCCGTTTAGAGCTACAGTGTAATGAACTACAGTGTACACATGCACATGTCCATTGCCTGAGGTCCATCGCCAACTCCTACGATTAGTCCAACAGAGAGTTCAACTCTATCCTCAATCTGAAGAGTGGATAAAAAACCAGAAGTACTATCCGATCTCTTTAGATTAATTAACTTCGTGGGTCTAACCGAGAAAGAGGATTTTGTGCACCTGCACATGAAAAAATAATAATCAAAAAGCACATGTATAAATTTTGCAACATTCTGAAAATATTTGTGGTGATACATTGTTGGATGTAGTATGAACCTATAAAATTTGAGCCAAAAACATGTCAAAATTTATGTTATGTACAACGAAGAAGAAGGGAAAGTGCCTAAAACACGCCATGTAAATGTATGTAATTTGTTATTTTTGTGCAACAAGCACATAGACATGTTTTTGTCAGAATGTTACAGGTTGACACATCATCAAATATCCACAAAGTTTTCTGAATGTTTCAAAACTTGAATGTTGGCAAACTCACCTGGCTATTATTTTTCATGCAACCAAGAAGCGATTGTTTTAGGATGATTAATGAAGATGGTTATACTCCTATCCGTATTATGGATCAAATATCAAGTTAGACTCACTATGTATCACACCAAGATATAATATTCTTTCAGATATTTAGTAATACATGACTGGATCTATCGATGAAGAGATGTCTATAACAATTTCTTCACTCATCGAAGCTCCGTGGTCCAATCAACCGATGTGTAAGTGCGTGTGCGTTGGTGTGTAAGTGTGCAAGTCATCCAGCTGTACCGGGTGTCTCTACGAAAAACATGGTAGCTGTGAGCCTGTGACCTCCTTGACCCCAGAAGTATCCGCCCAGAGTCACTATTTACTCGTCGCTGTACACTGAAGATTCATTTAAGAAACATTCTTGTTCATTTAACCGTAAAATCCAAGAGCTCTCTCTCTCACACATCCACACTTGGCTCCACCAAGGACCAGCAGCTAGCTCCTCTCTTACCTACCAGCATTGCCCAAGCGCGCCAAGTGTGTATGTAAACTACACCAGTAGTTCTATCTCTCTCTCTCTCTCCCTCCCAGGCGCCAGTGGTACGCCTGTACATCTCCCTCTAGCGCATGCAAACGCTTATCTCTCCAAGAACCACTCCTACTGCAGAGCAGTAACAGAAAGTTCAGCACCGGCATCGCAATGCCGACGATGACAGCGACCGCGACCGCGACCGCGACGGCAGTGGCATTTCCACCGCACACCTCCATCCACTCCCTCATCTCCTTCCTCCACCACCACCTCCGCTCGCTCCTCGCCGACCCTGCCGCGCTCCACGCTACGCAGCGCCGGTGCGTCGCGCTGCTCGCGCCTCCCCCGCGCGGCGGGACGCAGCACCCGGCCTCTGACGACGCCGTCCTCGGCGCGCTGCACGGCGCCATCGAATCGCTCCCGTCCGCTGCCGCTGCCGACGCGGCCGGAGCGGGGCTCGGCGGCGTCGAGGCGGCGCTGCAGGCGCCGGCGCTGCTGCTGGAGGACGGCGAGACGGCGGGGCTGGACAACCGGCGCGTCGCGGCGTGCGCCTACTTCTGCCTCGCCCTGGTGCGGGCGGCGCAGGGGGACGCGTGGCAGATGGCCATGCACTTCCTGCAAGCCGTGCTCGTCTCCCCCGCCGCGGTGGCCGCCGGCGAGCTCGCGCCACGGGCGCTCTGGGACGGGCTGTTCAACGAGGCCGTGCTGGGGCGCGCCGGCGGCGCGAGCGAGGAGGAAGCCGCGCGGCGGGCGGCCAGGCGGTACAAGGACTGGCTCATGTACTACAGGGTGGTGGCCGCCGCGCCGGACGGCACCGGCGCCGCCTCCGCGGAAAGCGGCGGGTGAGTGAGTCCTCACAAACGAGGGAAACTAAGTTTTACCGTGACAGTTATAACGGCATCTGACATATATATACTGACTAGAGACCGAGGGTATAGCTTCTGTGGATGTATACTGGACCGTAAGTATACGTATATACGTAAACTGGACAGTACGCTGACGAGGAGATTGGAAAGTGAAAAGGGGAAAGCTTTTCATGATAGGATTGTGATGTGGTGAAGTAGGGACGGTGTTCTTTTTTCATGGAAAAGATTTTGCTAGTGCTTTTTGTCCGAGGTCCTGTTTTCACCTTTTCTCTTTTCCTTTCCTGCTAATTTTTCTTCCTGGCTTTTGAATTGATGCAATTTTTGAAAGATATAAACGGGAATTTTTAGTCCTGTATTATGGCTGTATTTTTGTGAGAAATTGCTACAGAGGGCAAGAGCATAAGCATAACTCCATGAAGTTCTAAGCTTGGGTCATGGACATAATTCTCCATTAGTTTCCTCCCAAGACAGATGAAACACCTTTCTCTTGAGTGAATTTGATGCAGGACACCACCTTGTGATCTCACAAAAGAGATTATTGTACGTGCTCTTTCTTTTTTCTGAGGACCAGGCAGGAGCCGGTTGTATTAAGAAGAGTGAGAAAAATATGTAGTACAATCTTCCAAATAGTGGAAGGCCCTTTTAAGGCCTTTTTCTCATTCCCTTTGCCTAAGCTTTACATTCCCTGATTTCTGTAGAACCCATTGGAGCACACTGTGCAGGTCATGGGCACAAATCTGCACTTTCTCTAGCATGTCTGTGTGATGTGGCAAAAGAAAGGGAGAGATCATCACAGCACTCATCCTTTTCCCAAAAAGGATTCTAAAAGGAACTGCTGACACACCTTTTTCCCGACTGCCATCTCCAAATTCCTGACGAGTTCTTGAAGCAAAGCAAAGATTCTCCACTAGCAGCTTGAGACAAGCATGTAGACTAAACCATCCTGACCCACAGCTGCATGCCTGCAAATTTTAACACCACCTAGAGAGATCATGTTGAGCAGTGCTACTGCTATATAGAGTTCTAAAACCAGTAGATGAATCCATGGTTTCAGTACAGTAGTGCTTGCTAGTTGATACTACTATCTGCAATATATATCAAAAAGAAAGGAACAGTTGTCTCATTGTCTGAATATATATACATCCATGAGTAGGTGCCTTCAGATAGGAAGATCTGCAAGCTCTGTCATTCCAAGATGGCCAAATTTCTCAGAGGCAAGTACCATATGTTTGCACACATGTATTGATAGAATGCAGTGCATCTAGAGAAGAATTGAGCAGTTACCTGCATTTGAGAGCTGAACTGAACCTGACATTTGTGCAGGAGAGGACAATCCAGTCAGTTGATCATGAAGGAAATAGCACGGCCTCCATCTCCAACTTTGGCGGTCATGGTGGCTTCGCCGAGCTGAAGGATTTTCTCAACTGCGCGGATCAAGAGTTTCAAGAAGATACAAAAGGGAGCTCCGACAGCAGGTGCCTCCATGAGATTCTTGAGGAGTCCCAGTCTGACTCGCCGGTTTCCTTCTACTCACATCTTGATTCTAGCGAAGCAAGTGACACTGAGGTAAAGCATGGTCAATTCTTAGAACTGATAGCCAATAATCATGGTGAAGGAAGTTCAGTGTTCCAATTTTTCAGCACTGGACCTTTGGTTTTTCAGTTTTCTTTTTCCAATAGAACAGCTTCAGGATTTTGCATCAGTCAATATCATGAATTTTCATCACATGATTTGAAAGTCCAAAGGTTTAGTTTCTGAAAAATATACAAGGAAGACCAAGATTAACTAGACACTAACAGTACTGAAAACTGGAGAACTGTTAACTAGCAATTTTTCTGAAATTCTTTCATGCACTCGTAAGCAGAGGCTTTGTAATATTAATATGTTGGGTAACAGACATTGAACCTTCATTCAAAAAAATTGATATTCTGGAGGAGCCTTTAGAATTTAATGGCATTTAATTCATCTGAAGCAGGCAGTTCCACATGACAAAGAGAGGTCAGCAAAGATTATGCCTATTGATGCAGATTTCTTGACAACTAAACTCCATGAAAGGTACTATATTCGACTTCATCTGTTATACTGATATCCATCGTTTTCCTAACACATTCTTCGTGTTGATTAGATCATGTCACAATAAGAGTCTAAGTTGGTGCACTTCCCCTGAAAATGCAATGATATACGCTCCTGAATCTCCACTTTACCTTGCCGATGACCGCAAGATGCCACCAAACTACTTACAGTCCAGCAGATCACACGGCTCACTGAATAATCTGTCAAATTCAGTCTTAGATCTAAAGATTGCAGACTCATACTCCATGTCCAATTATTTCAACAAGGACGACATGTCTCCACAATGCACACCCAGGCATGATCTCAGATGCTTCAGCAACTTCTCAACCAAATTCATCAAGAGAAGTGCTCTACCCGACCTAGTCTCCCGAGGAAGCATGAGTAGGAAGTTCAAAGCTTTCTCCAATAGCGATGACTGGAGCGATGTCAGTTCCCGCTGTGGGAAAGACAGTCAGGTAGATTTTCTTGAAAGATTTGAGAAGGCTGTATCAAAATTATTGGTTTCAGATGGGCTAGAAAGCTGCATAGATGCCGGCTCAGAAGTCACAACTATATGGCAGTTGCTGAACCATACTTCTGAGGTGAGACACAAATCATCAGTAAGGCAAGACATCCTTGACCAACTGCTTCATAGCATTTCCACATCTAAAAAGGATAAAGTGATCAGAGCATCAGTCTATGTTCTATTGCTCATGATATCTGAAGATAGGAATGTAATGAGAGGCATCAAGAGGAAAGACTTCCATTTATCCAATTTAGCCACTGCATTGAAGAGAGATGTGCATGAAGCGGCCATTCTGATATATTTGTTGAATCCTTCACCTTTAGAGATAAAAAACTTAGAGCTGTTACCTTCACTTCTACATGTGGCCTGTAACTCCACCACCCAAAAATGGCCTACACTGCTTCCACTGACACCGACATCAGCATCAATAGCTCTCATAGAGATCTTAGTAACAGCATTCGACTATGTAACAAATAATGTCCACTTGTCCACCATCAGCTCTCCTCATATTCTCTCTAAGCTTGTTGATGTTGCAAAGAACAACAACTTGGAAGAAGGCGTGGCCCTGGCAGCTATTCTCGTCAGGTGTGTGCGACTTAGCGGAAACTGCAAGAAGTTCTTATCACAGGCTACTCCAGTGGAACCTTTCCTTCACCTTCTCAGAAGAAAAGAGCAGCGTGCCAAGTGCGCTGCGCTTGAATACTTCCATGAGATTCTTCAGATTCCTCGGTATGATCCACACCCTGAAAAGGTTCAATTTGTTAAATCTTTACCATAATAAATTTTTGAATTGTTCTAACCTACAGGTCATCAGCAAATTCTTTGCTGCAAGAAATACGGCAGCTAGGAGGCATTGCTATTATGCATACATTGATGGCATGTCTCCATCAAACTGAACCTGATCATCGGGTTTTAGCAGCTAATCTTCTCCTTCAATTGGATATGCTGGTATTCCTACTGTCCCAGATACTCCTAATCTGAACAATCATCCTTTAGTCCATAAAAACAACAGATGATATGCTGCGCACCAGGATAAATTTTAAGAATCGCAATGCAATGTTCATAAAACAACACTCATACTTTTCCTATTAATGAAATGAGGCAGAGCTTATGTATGGAGTTTGTGATGTAATGTGGCCATGTGATGCTAGGTTATGTGGATGGTGAGCTTGGAAGCTCCTAGGTGGGAGGGATAAATTTGCTGCTGTTGTAATATTTCTCTTAGTGGCCACTTTACTACTGTTATGCTGCTGAATTTGTAAGCTGGAAACCCAGCAAAACCTTGTGTGTTTGAGTCTTTCACTATAAGCCGAGCTAGATGCCTTTTATCTGGAAATGAGGCAGAGCTCCTGCCTTTGATTCCAAAAAGAAGAAAATATATTTTGCCCCAAATATGTATTTAAACAACTACATCATTGTAATGACCTTAGATTATCCGAAATGACAGTTTTTTTCTGTTTCTGCAGGGAAAATCAAATGGAAGGAGTGTTTACAAAGACGAAGCAATGGAGGTCCTATTGGAGTCTCTATCATCTCAAGAAAATCCTACTGCGCAGGCACTAGCAGCATCTATTCTTTCAAATCTCGGAGGGACTTATTCCTGGTCAGGAGAATCCTATACTGCTGCATGGCTCACAAAGAAAGCAGGTCTCACATCGAGATCTCATAGAAATATGATCAGAAACATCGACTGGTGTGATACTTGCCTTCAGGTCAAGTATAAAAATATACATTCATTTGGCCACCACCACAGAAACTAGCTTTAAAAGTAACAAATAAGAGTAAAATATGATGCAGGATACAGAAATAAGCTCATGGAGAAGCAAATTTGCACGAGCAATTATAGGAGTAGGAGTGCCAATTATCAGTGCTTTGGCCAAAGGAATGCAGAGCAAGGTGAAAGGAATTTCACATGAATGCTTAGTATGCGCCGCATGGCTTGGAAGTGAGCTGGCTTCCCTTGGTGAAAATGACCTAAGATATTCTGCTTGTGAGATCTTGTTGCATGACATAGCGCGCCACCTTCATCCGGGATTTGAGCTTGATGAAAGAGTTCTAGCGTGCATGTGTGTCTATAACTACACCTCTGGAAAAGGTAATGAATATCTCATTATTAGCACGTTATAGACTTACAGCTGATTAGTTTGGTATTGACTAACTACTAGATTGCATATTATGAAGAATTTGGAATGTAGAGATCAACTAGCCTATGTGTATAACAGAAGAATGGTTAAAGCAATATATTCTTAAGAAGTGGATTTTGCCCCTAACCTTCAGGGAAGCAGAAGTTGATGAGCCTCTCAGAGGGTTCGCGAGAATCTCTCAGGAGGCTTTCATCATTCACATGGATGGCTGAGGAGCTACTTCAAGTTACAGATTATTATATCCCCAAGAAGCCAGTGAGTACTGTTCAAATTTAACTCATGTTCTATTTCTTCCTTTTCCTTTCTTTCTGAGTCAGAATTGATGAGCGAAATCTTGACCACTCATGTCCTCGCTTAACATAGAATGAATGTGATTCTCTATTAGTAGAGAGCATAAATCTTGAAGTAGATGTGCTTATATAAAGAGCTCAGATTATACTTATCAATTGTCTGGTCCTTTTTCTTCATTCTAATTAGCACAGTGCCCCGCACAATAGTATGAAAAATATTTTAAATCATATTTAATTTTTTGAACTTTTACGTGAAATTAGATCAGTATGGAAAATAAAAGTTCAGATCGTGAGTCGGCCGACCAGTCATTATACTGAGCTAGTAGGTTATTTGTACATGATATTAGATCACGTAGAAGTAAAGTTTGGAACATAATTAGCCAATCATTCGTACGTGATATTAGATTAGTACGTGAAGTTAAGATTCATATCACTTGTTGTTGATATTAGATCAATACATAGACCTAAAGCTTAAATATATTTTTATGAGGAGTAAAATTATGAATATCTACTAGTTGTGAGCTATTAATAATTAAGGTACACCAGATCCAATACCGGATAATGTTTAGGTACAGTTATACGATCTATCGATTGTGGTCTACTAATAATAAGGGTCCACCAGATCAATGGTTAGATGACATTTGGGTGCATTATGAAAATTATCGGTTGTGATATGTTTAGGTGCAAATATGAAGATCTATCGGTTGTGATATGTCTATGTACAATATGAATATCTATCGGTTGCAATCTATTTAGATATAGTTATGAAGACCTATCGGTTGTGATCTATTTAGGTACAGTTATGATGATCTATCGGCTATGATCTATTTAGGTACAGTTATGATGATCTGTCGGCTCCGATCTATTTAGGTACAATTATGATGATCTATAGGCCGTGATCTATTTAGGTATGGTTATGAAGATCCATCGACTATGATCTGTTTAGGTATGGTTATGAAGATTTATCGGTTTCGATTTGTTTAGATACTGTTATGATGATATATCGGTTGTGATCTGTTTATGTACGATTATAATGATTTATCGGCTGTGATCTGTTAGGCACTGCTATGATGATATATCAGTTGTGATTTAGATGGTCCATCAGATTAATGGTCAGATACTTTGCTTTTTTGTGTGATTTTTGAAAATAGATATGAAGACTGAAGTGCTTTAGGATATTTTGGAAGCTATAGTGCAGTCATACTAAGAATGGGCTCTATTTTGCCCTTTTTGGCACTTTATTTTTTACATGAAATGTAATTATCTGAAGTTGTCGGTGCAGCGTGTATCATGTGTACATACACAAATCCTGGAGATTGGTCAACCTGGCAATGGAGCAGCAACTGCTATAACATTCTTCAGAGGGCAGCTCTTTGTTGGTTATTTTAATGGCATAATCAGGGTAATGATATGTTCGATATGTCAGTAGTGTTTCTAGTTACTAAACATACTGTAACACGACAATAGTTAATTCATAATTGGGAACAATCTATGAACTTTTTTCCTCAAAACATTATATGAAAATGAGAGCAACTCTGTCATGATACGTTCAAAGTTTATGGCTTCAGTTCCTGCAGGATTATTTCCATAGCTATATTCCTAATACTTGGGTGTTCCTATACAGGCATGGGATATAAAAGGCCAGAGAGCAGTAATCATCAGAGAGGTTAAAGAGCACAAGAAAGCAGTTACTTGTTTTGCACTATCAGAAACTGGAGAAAATCTCTTGAGCGGATCAGCTGACAAAACTATTCGGGTAGGAAATGCAATCAACCACAAAGGAACAGTAACCGCAAATGCTTAACTAATATGCTCCTTTACAGGTATGGAAAATGGCACATCGCAAGCTTCAGTGTGTTGAGGTGATTCAAATAAAAGAGGCTGTGCAGAAGTTTGATATTTACGGTGACAAAATCATTGCACTTACACAGAACAACGTTATCAAGGTATGCATTTGCTTCCAGTGCTCTCGGGAATTGTCTAAACAAATGAAATGTATAGTGATAATGTTTCTACTTTGAATTCCTTTTACTTCGGCAGTTCTCTTGTTCATCAAGAAGCACCCGAACATTTTTCAAGAGCAAGCATATCAAATCTCTAGCTCTAGCTCAGGGCAAAGCTTACCTTGGTTGCACAGACTTGAGTATACAGGTTAGTTTTGTCATTGCGATGATGGTAATAACATCTAGAAACATGACATCTGAAACATATGTCAACAGGAATTAGATATATCAGCAGAATCAAAGATCGAGATAAGGATCCCTACAGGAAGATGGAGAATATGGAAACAATCCATTAGCTCCATTGTATTATATAAAGATTGGATGTATTGTGCTGGTTCTCAAGTGGAAGGATCTGCCGTAAAGGTAATGATCCAAATTGACCTTTGAAAGCCATCAGATGAGAAAAAAAAGGAGCTAAATGTTGTACTATCTGTAAAACAGGACTGGAAGAAGCGATGCAAACCAACGGTGACAATGCCAATACCAAAGGGAACAAATGTAGAGGCAATGGCAGTGGTGGAGGACTTCATCTACTTGAACTGCAACAGAAGCCCTAGTATCATTCAGGTGATCCTTGTTTTGTCATATTGGCTACAGTATCTATAGCGGGGTGATATTAGAGCACCTTCTTCACTACAAGGTCTTTGAACAATAATAGAGAACTCACCAACCTGATTATATAGTTCTGCTTCTGAATTTACAACAGATATGGTTGAGAGAGAAGCAGCAGAAAGTTGGAAGGCTATCTGCAGGGAGCAAGATAACGAGCATCTTCACCGCTAACGACATCATTTTCTGCGGAACTGAAACAGGGTTAATCAAGGTCAGTAGCATACCATCATCTCGCTAAGTGCCATTTATGTTCATCTAGCATGTGCACCATCAATAAAATGTACCTTGTTGCACCTACAGGCATGGATCCCTTTGTGAAGGATGCAGAAGAGCAAAGAACAGAACAGGACAAGGATCAACTTTGTAAATGCAGAGTGTGTACAGAGTACATGGAAAAAGGAAAAGCATACCATTTTATTGGACAAGCCACCCCTCCGGAGGACACATCAGTGTAGCTGCCATATTCATGCTTGACAATGACTAGTACCTTCGCAGTGTAAATAGTGATTTCCTGTGTTTTTTCTTTTGAGACGATAGGGACTGTGCATATTAATACTTGATACTGTCTCCCTCATTGCAATTGTCATGAACTCGCATAGCATATTGATCCCATTCTGAGCTAAAATTGGGGATATTTAGCAAGCTAAAAAAAAGTTTGGGGATACATAGCTGTCAGAGAACTGCGAAATCGGAGCTCAGCATGCAAGCCAACATTCTAGGTCACGCGTAAAAGCAGCGCATGATGAACAACAAAACGAAGCAGCGTGTAAGATAGCAGCAGATCGATGAACAACTCGGACAAGGATAATTCAAGATACAGCGTCGTGCACCTGACACATCCGAGGCAAAGCTTAAAAGGCAGGCTGGCGGTACTGAGTCAAAGGCAAGCCCATTGGGGCATTTCGACGAACACCATGTAGGCGCGCTCGTTGAGCACTCTCCCTCCATGGCGGTTGACCATCCTTGATTCGCGCAATGCCTTTCCCTTCGTACATGCCTTCCGGGCTAGCCTGCGCAACGCCAGACCAACCAGGAATCAGATAGTCCTGGATGAACCGGAGGGAAGCTTCCGAAAGAAAACATTCTCGCTTGCACGATGCACTTGCAACATTTGAACGTAGTGATAACTGATAAACCTCGTATCTGCTTCCGCTGTGCCCAGACATAAGTTTAAAACGCCCATTTTAGATTGGCATTGACAAAACGGAAAATCTATTCTCATAACGTTTTGAGTTTGGCTTAACCCGAGAACCATCACGCGTGTCGTTCTATCTGAATATATTTGATCCTCTTTGGCCTTGTTGAAGTCACCTTCAGACCCACGTAAATCATGCATGCAAATAATAATAAAATAAAATTATTAATGTTAACGAGATTCTCTTAATTTAAAATTTTAAAAATATTTTATCTCTCAAACCGTTAATCCAATTCGTGATCAGTTTTCACCCTTAAGTTTGTCTCGACGAGGACTTCAAAACTAAACCCACTTGTATATGTTTCGACGATATTTTTTTTAAGCTTGGAAGTTATCAGATGGTAATATATGAATTACCAGACCATTTACGTGTAGTTATTAGTGCTTAATAATGTCATCCTCACATATTTATGATCTCATCACTGAAAAAATAACGTCGGTGTATACTTATCCGATCAGATCACTGTAGTTATTTGACTAATCATATCTAGTTATCAACACATAATAATACATTTTCCGCACCCGTCTTCAAATCATATGGCATACTATGTGCAGAAAACCTAATTATAGATCGTTCGTACCGGTCTTACGCAGCGAGCATTTTGCTGCCATCCGATCTATTTGTGCAGGTGCGGCGCGTGCTTGGTGAGTAAACGAAGGGAATAGTGAGAGTTGAGTGCATCCAGACAACATTGTTAAGTACACACAACAAAAGGACAAAAATAACGACATCAACACATTAAAAGTTAATTTTGGAAATTAAAAATGTTTTGTAGCTAGGTAATTACACGCAGGGTATCTAACCTCATAATACATGCGGATTAGTTAGGTAACTATTTATTATGCGACTTGATAACTACATCAATATAATAGTGGTAACTGCTCAATAGGGCCTAATAACTACATCACCACTACGATGATAACTATTTAATTACTAAACTGTTTGGCAACTACATCACCATAATGGTGATAAATGTTGATAATAGTCTAATAAGTACTGTGAATCGGTCAGATAAGCATACACCGACACTATTTCTTGAAGACAAGTGCAAAAAATGTATTATTATGTGCTGATAACTAGATAAGATTAGTCAGATAACTATAGTGAACCAGCCAGATAAGTATACAATGGCGCTATTTTCCTGAAATCAAATCTACAAATATGTTGGGATGACATTATTATATACTGATAACTACATGCATAGTCCAGTAACTCACATATTATTAGCTGATAACTTTGAGCTTGAAAAAAAGTAATCAGAACATGCTCAAATGGGATCTAATTTTGAAGCTCTCGTCAAGACGAACTCAATAGTAAGAACGGATCACGAATCGTATTAACGCTCTGGGAGATAAAACATTTTAAAATTTTAGAATTATGGGAATCTTACTGATGTCAGCTAATTTGGATTGTTGTGCATACATGCAATGGAAAGTAGCTGCCCCTCTCTTTGCTTGAGCTCTTTCAGAACATTCGGCAGTTAATCTTACGGGCTTACAGTCGCCACGTAGTCAATCCCTCAATAAAATTCCCATCAGATCATATGTTAGTAACATTTTATCAAAGATCAAACTAAGATATGCTATTTTATCAAAATTTTCATCAAAGGCGAAACTAACATGTTGTTTTATCAAAAAAATTATTTGAAGGATTTGATAAAATGACCCATTTTAGTTTGGTCTTTGATAAAATATTCCGTCATGTGTCACGACAGATGGTCTCGAACCTCATATGACTTCTAAATAACTCTGAGAAAGAAAAATATCATATATTCCACTTGGGTGACCTGCAGGTCAAGCCAACGGAGAAAGCGGTGAGCCAGGGATAAGGAGGTGGTGATAGAGACGGGAGATGACAACACGAAAGACGATGGGGGGAGGGGGAGCAGGTTGGCAAGACGCGAGACATGGGTGTGGTCAAGGGATAGGTAAGAGGAGGAGGTGGTGGTCCTCGGTCATCTATTTGGTGGATTGAGATAGAGAGGTAGAGACAGGGACTAGAGAGAGGGGGGAAGAGAAGAGGGAAGAGGGAAAAATGGAGGAAGAGAGGGTTCCTTAATAACATATGAAGTTCATTGCCACATTATTTCACATGATGGTAAGACCTCTTATAAAAATGTCATGTGATGGTATATGATGGCAAAACTACCTCGAGAACCTTAAGGGGTGAACTGAACTCTTTTTCCAGAGAGCTGAACCTCACGGTTAAATCTAGATTGTCTTTCTTTGAGAAAAGAACATGGCCCATAAAGCCAATGAACGAGTACCTTGATCAGTTTCTGAAACCTCAGATCTCTCACAGCATAGAAATGCCTATATATTATTCCTGTCAAAAAAGGGTAAAGGACCTACATATTGCTCAGAAGAATGGATAGCCCGTCACGGTGGTGGTCAAAAAATATTTCATCATTTCTCTGTTTGGATGTGAGAGATACTTGAACATATGTCTTTTTATCTTTTAGATACAACAGAGCAAAAAGTTAACGAAAGTAAGCAAAATATTTCTCCAATTAAATAGATAGTAACACACGTTGTAACACAGCACAGCATACCGTAGTGCAGATGCGTCTTTCTACTACCATAGTTAAAACCTTAAAATGCTACACTCCCCATGCTGAACTGGAAGATCGCTCCAATGAGCAGACTATAAAATACATCACAAAGGCAGTGAGTTTTTTTTCATCTAAGAGAAAGGAGCAGAAGCACAGTCACAGGCAAGCGAATCAACGTGCTTAAAGCATGGGATACAGCTCACACATTACATGAGTTGCCGGTGATGGCTTCTCTTCATGATTCACATGAACAAGGCTTAAAGCATCTTCAGGGACTCTCTATCTAATTTTCTATAGATGATTTTTAGCTAAAATCTTCAAAACACATCTTTAACGATCTCCTTTTCTTTACCGCACAGTGGCAGCAGCAGCTCGTCTTCGGCCAGGTCCGCGTGGAATTCGTCTCCGGCATTGGCTGCCGACCGAATTGATCCCGTGCTCGTCCCCACCGACCGGATCGACCCCAACCTCGTCCCCTTTGTTCCCCAACGCCGCCTCACATCTCTCACGACCCCACTGCCACCTCGCCGTGCTCTTGCAGCGCCTCCTCGCCATCCTGCCATCCTCCCATAGCGCCGCCTCGCCCTCCGCCCCATCGCCGCTCGTCGTTTGGGGATGTTCCGGAAAAGGCGGACGGCATCATAGGAGCGGTGGAGTCGGAGCAATAGGCCTTGAGGAGGACGCTGTAGCTGGTGGTGGTGGGAGCGAAGCCACCGGCACGCATGTCGGCGAGGAGGGATTGGGCGAGCGGGAGATGGGAGTGGGGGGAGTAGGGGAGGGGGAGGGTAGAGGGGCGGAGCGGAAGAGGTGGAGGACGGCGAGGACCTGGTAAGTGCGGGAGAAGGCGCGGAGGAGGGTGAGGAAGGCCGGCTCGAGGTCAGCGGGAGAAGGGAAGCTCGGGAGGCGTTCTGGGGAATGCCGGGTAGCCCGAGAAACTGAAGTGTAAAGAGAATATGAAGAGTGGAATAAAGAATCTGTTAGAGTGCAGGGAAATATAGGGAGGTAAATATTTTTAGGGAATGTCTATTTTTCACTTGTCTGAAATTTTTTTAAATCTTAGTCACTTTTAAGCCTTTGGATTAAAATCCAACAACCCTTATCTCCACTAAAATAACGTACAAATTTATGAATTAAAAATTATAGTAACTTTTCACTAAAATTGCACACCTCTAAAACTGTAATTTTAGGCTAAAGGATGTGTAATTTTATAGATTAAAAATTACAGTAACTTTTCACTAAAATTGTATACTTTTAGGACTGTAATTTTAGGCTAATTGATGTGCAATTTTAGGTGACTGAGATTTACAAAAATTTTAGGCAACTAAGAATTAGCCAACACGATATTTTTAAAGTATATAGAGATATAAGAAAATAAATTTGAAGAGACCTTTGAAGATGCTTTTATATCCGGTTCGTATGAGTAGGCGCACGTCAAGACATATGGCACATTACATGTTGGCTCAAAAGGTATGTGCAAAGCCACTATTCTCTCATGGCATACGCATAGATGACTTTCTTATTTGGTTGTGATTCGATCTGGTTCTATTGCTCAACCCATTATGAATGGCGCTTTAATAATAATAAAAATTAAATAATAGAACTTTTGTACGAAGCCGAGTGGTTCCATAATTCGTGGGAAAAAGGTCAGCTAGTCAACCCCAAGCTTTATGCGCCTAATATATGTCAAACTTGGATAATTGAGAGCGTTTGTGCAGATTTTGCAGGAGAACTACATGCCTGGTTCGAGTTAATAAAAACCAACCAGTGAGTTATGACGCAATAATATACAGTTTCCTTTTAGAACTTATCCCATGAGTTGATTAGATAAAACAAAGAAAAACCGTTTATCTTTTATCTCTTAACTATTGGAAGAATTTAGTTTTCAAACATAAACTCTAACATCAAACAAACTTAGCCTTTATCTTTCAAAATCATATAGATTTGATCTTTCACCCACTCAAAACGGTTTGACGGCTGACATGGCAGTGGTTTCACACACATGATAGCCTACTCAGCACAAAAATAAGAAAAATAAAATAAAGAATTTTATTTAACAAAGTTTGAAATTTTTATTTTTAAATCAGAAAAAGGTTCAAAAAATCAGGAACTTGGAAAAAATTATTGATCAGTACAAAACTTTTAATAATGATTAAAAAATCAGTAAATTTAGAAAAGAGAAATTCAGAATTATCATGAAAAACTTGGAAATTTGAGAGAACTCACAAATAAGTTAGGAACATTTGTGATTTTTCATGAATGTTAAAATATTGTTTTGTCTATTTCTCAAATCCCATGGTTTTTCATGAATATTTGTTCTAAGAAATCCATTTTAATTCCTAGATTATTTTTAGTAAAATTTATGGAATATTTCTATGTTTTCCTAATGTTCCTTTATTTTGAGTTTTTATGATTTTTATATAAAATGTTTTATTTTTGATTTCTTTTAAATAAAAATTTGTATAAATATTTTAGGCCCATTTATTTTTCAAATTTTATTGATTTTTTAAAAATTTATTATTTCTTTTTTTGAATTTTTAAATATTTTTTGTATTGACTAGGCTATCACGTGTGCAAGACCACCGCCACGTTTTGATCAAACCGTTTTAAGTGAGTGGGAGGCTAAATTTGTTCGGTTTTAAAAATTCAAAGTCAAATTTATCTAGATTTAATATTTATGGATCAAAACTAGATTCGGCTGGAACAAAAATGCACTTTTCCCCTAAAACAAAACCACGAGAAAATCATTCACCGACACCGTCTACGATTGGTTCCCGAAAAGAAAAATCTAAGATCAGTCAAGAACAACTTGGCGACTTGTCATTCGTTGGACTAACAACCGATACGTTGGCATGTTTCTTTTTCTCAATCTTGTTCTCACTCCAGCCACAGCTATCACGCATGTGCGTGTCTTGGCATGTTTCTTTTTCTCAATCTTGTTCTCACTCCAGTCACAGCTATCACGCATGTGCGTGTCCTCTTCCGAGACCGAGGGACAGAGACACCAGGAACACGACCTTTATACGAGCAAGTTCCTGGAACGAGAGTCACCATTTTTTGTGGGGTCACAAGGTCAGGGTGGCCTAACATTTGGAATCTTCCCACGCTGCCGGGGACGGTGGCGCAAGCCTAACACAGAGGGGCCTAGCACAGCTTTTTCTCTGCCCCTGGGGAAAACTTTGGGTGCAGCGCAGGCTGCAGAGTGCAAATTGAGGCGGAGAAGCAGGGACCATGGAGAACCGCTGGGCCAAATTGACAAACTGGTCTGTTGAAAACTTGAAAAGGCGAGGTGGTTTGGCAGAATTGGGTGGTTAGATGCGAGCAACTATCTTTTTTTTTAACATAGTAAAAGAGCTTCATTTCTTAAAAAAATAATAAAAACACGCCTTTAGTTGCACACTAGGCATCAAGTCTCAAATAGTAAAACAATGTGGTAGACAAAGCAGAACCATAATCTTCATGGATGACTAAATTCCCATCCAAACTCGAGCGCTCGGTATGTCGAAAGAAGTGGCTCGCGATACTCTGGTTGTTACAAGACAGACCACGAGCGCAACCAATATATGTACCTGTAAATAACATGTAATAAATTATAAAATTTATATTTTTTAAAAACCATATCATTTCTGCATAGCTAAATCAACCAACACAAAACGGCCGCTCCAACTAGTATAAGTTGCACAAAAGCCTCTGTCTACCCCAGTAAGCCATGGTCCAAACAGATCCACAATACTAGTGGGTGAGCGTAACCCAAAAGCCACATGTGTGACTTGCTGTGCAAAATGAGCTACTATGCACTCAAAAAATAAGTGTTAGATGGTTTCGTCGTGTGCACAAAAATAACATTTTGGGTTGCCTATCCAGTTGCACCTCCAAAGATTTCCTTTTACGAGAAAATGCCCCCACCGCCCAAGGCACCATAGGAAGATTTTAATTTTTAGAGGACACATTAGTTTCCAGAGTTGTAGGTTTACAATTGACACGTAAGTTTCCAGAGTTGTAGGTTTACAATTGACACGTCCTAACGAGTAATTTTGCATACAAGGATTTAATGAAAAACTCATCATTTGGTTGAGATTCCATTTGAACCCATCTTTGACCTAAGTCAATTGACTATGGGATATGCTTGTACTTAGTTCATAGAGGTCATGAGATTTTGACTCACTATGCCTCTTCAAAACTCGACATTTAGTGGGTTGGTTCGCATGACCTGTGCCACCATGGAGTTTTTATTGCGAGCCAAGTTGAATAATCGTGGATACTGAATGGACAACGGGTTATTACCAAGCCACCTATCCAGCCAAAACCAATCTGGGAGCAATCTTGAAGATGAAAAGTCCCATGTCGAAGGAGAGTGGATTTAACTTTCATTAGGCCTGCCCAAAAATGAGAATCGTCTAGCTTGATCTTTAATTGTGACAGCGGTTTGTCCTTAAGATATTTTTCTTTGAGCATCATTTGCTGGACCCCTCCTCATCTAACAAATTAAAAATCCACTTTCATAAAAGACTCTGATTCTTTATATGTAAGTCTTGGATGCCCAAGCCGTCTTTATCCTGAGGCCTACACAAAATGCTCCATTTAGCAAGTATGTGTTTCTCTTTTATGCTTATCACTTTGCCAGTAGAATCTAGACCGAATATAGTCGAGTCTATGAAGGATTCCTCTTGGCACCTAAAAAAAGAGAGCATGAACATAGGTAGGCTACTCAAGACAGAGTTAGCTAGGACCAACCGCCCGCCATAAGAAAGTTGTTTTCCTTTCCAACTACTCAACTATTTCTCAAAACAGTCCTCCACCCCCTTTCCACTCTACATTCTTGAGTTTCCTATAGTAAATAATTATGCCCAAGTAGCAAAAGAGGGAACCTCCCTATCTCGCATCCAAATAGATTTATGTATTGCTCCTCATATTTTTTTAGTTTCATAAAAGTAGAAAAGTTTGCTCTTGTGAAAATGTATCTTTAGACCGCACAGCTGCTCAAAGGCACACATAAGAAGTTTCATATTTTTTGCATGTTCGAGGTTATGCTCCATAAATAGGACGGTGTCATCGGTTTACATTCTTGCAACACATTTAGTTCGATCGTATTGCATTAGTGCTTGTCATCATATATAAGAGAGGATTTATATCCAATAAAGAGTTAGTTCGTTCAATGCTTGAGAGTTATCGTAGCTTTATGCTCAGGTACTAGTAATAAAGATTAGTATTACTAAGTTTTTCTGCTTACTAGTTTCTATGTTTAAATGCTAGTCCTGAATCTTTAGTTTTATGATTAATCAATTTATGGGCTATGCTTGTCTTATTGCTAATGTTTAGTACAATTGTCTGAGAGGCGATAGCTCTCTATTTATCTCTGTTATCCATTTGGTTACTTGGTTTAAAATGGTTGAAGAAGTTTCTTTTATATAAATACACTTAATGTTTGTCACATCTTCTTTCTTAGTTCAATTACTTTTATTTAGCTCATTATTAAGTATTAATGAGTATCGAGAGCATGCTTGGTTATTCTTTCAATTTGATCATGACTCTTTAAAATCATAATACAAATTAAGGCTCTTCTAGAGGATAATTAAGAAATTTAATTAAATTAGAGGGTTTTTTGCGCAAACCAACTATATACACATCATCAACACGTCAAGAGAGGACCCCTGGAAGAAACCCCGTTGCCGTTGGAGTTACCACAAGGTTTGCCGACCATCTGTACGGGCACGCTCCGCCCGATCGTAGTGACCTCCAATAGAACCGCCTCATCAAACCCTACCTCGTGCTGGCGGCCATATATATAATTCAATTCATACGTGACGAAAAAGGCTGAACAGAGAGAAAATAGATTGATACGCCCCTGGAAAGAAGAATACTACCCGAATCAGATCTACCCTACAAGGGTAGTCATCGCCATCAAGAGAGATCACAAGGAAGACCAAGGAATCATCCTACATCATCATCTCCATTTACATCATCGGTTTCTCCATCTAGATTCATATCTAAACTTGTTCATTCCGTACTCGGTGTGTGGATTTGTTCTAAGATTACTCTTGCATATTCAATCATGATATCCGATTTTCGTTCTTCATTCATGCCTTGTGATCTATCTCTTGAGTAGTTCATTTAGTTATTGAGGTTATGGGGTAGCCCTAACTTAGTTGTGATTGAGATGTAGTAATTCATTTGTGATATGATATATGATTATGGTGATGTTCTTCATGATGATGTACGAACGTTAACTGTTCAACATGTTGCCTATGGGCCATGAAGGTTGTCAATGCTTAGGGGAGAAGGGATTAAAGGTATCATGGTGATAGAAGCTACCTTGAACCCCCTAGATCTTCTCGGTGTGGATTCACGGAGACCCATCTATTTTACGCTGTTACCACGGGTGACCTTAATTGTCTTGTTAGCCAATTGGACATTAGGGCAAAGATGGTGGTTGCTAGAGATGTATATCCGATGTTTGAGGCACATCTTTATATGGCTTCACTCTCATAAATCATTATCATTTACACAAATTGTTCTCATCTACTATCTATATGTGGTTAGTAGTGAAACAATTTCCCTCAAGAATACTTTCTTCATTATTGCAACCATTCTTAGTTTTATTACACTTTGATTCCCATTATTACTTTATGCTTGTTATCACAACCATTTCCATATTATACACCTCCACCCTGTCATGTCATTTTACTCCTCAAAAGACATTTGCAGGATCAACAAAGAGATAATACTTGAGCAAACCTATCAGTTCCATATGCACTTTTGAACCGTCTGTGATAACTAGTTGATTACGGACAGTTCATGCTAACAAAACCGTTTATGATAACTGGGCCAACACACATATGGTTTTTCTTTTCAAACTCATCTCTGATCAAATCCGGCCCACATGGTTACCCACAAGTGTACGGGATCAATTGTAGCAATTTTCAATGAGAAAATGTGTTAAACCCACGGGGAAGCATTGATTGGATCACTTGGTTCAAATCCGAAATCACACTAAAAATAGTGAAATGTGAGAGTTGAGATGCAAGGCTACATTTCTCAAATAGTTATCCAACTTTAGTATACAACAGGGGAATTAAAACATGTAATTGCTAGACCTAAGGGGCAATTTCTGTTTTCAAAATAAATAAATAACAACAAGCTACCTATAATGTAGGTTCACTAGTAGTAATTCTCATGTGCAAAACATGGATTATAAGAATATAATTATCACTAAAAATTTGCAAGAATTAACATACAAGGCTAATATTACTAGCAATAGGTAGAATGATCTAACATTTATCCAACTACCCTATATATATATATATATATATATATATATATATATATATATATAGCATGCTTAAGGTTAATCCTGAACATAATATTGATTACACCGAAAACTACGGATTCCAGTGGTGTTTCTGATCTCTTCCAAAGCCATTTGTCTTCTCCACAACACTTTGTTCCTCTTCTCTTCATGAAACTCTGCAAGGAATATAAAATAGGTGAAACGGATCTACTCGTGAAGAGGTGGTGGCGGCCAAGCCCTGGTAGGCCCAATTAGCAAAGGGGGCGATAGGGGGTGCTGCCCCTTCTGCCGCCCTACCAGGTGGGTCCTCGGTTGGATGTCTCCTTTCACACGAAGTATTCCCTCTCCAAAACGTTCCTAGATACACTAATTTTTTTGATTTTTGTGGTGTTTCTTCCACTTATAGAAAATAAAGAGAGAAACAAGCAGTCTGATATTTTATTTAATAATCTATAAAAAATATTAACATACATAGTGAATTTTAATAAAAATACATTATTAAACTCAAAAATACATGATAACATGATAAGTTTTTTATGTATCACCACACGAGCCCAATTGCACCAACCAGTGTGGATTTTTACCCACAATGAGCATTGAACCCCCTCCCAATCCACTGTTAGTTTGTCATCGAATTCGTGTATTTTATGTCTCTGTACTATATAGCATTGTACTCTCTATGATGAACTATTTCCATGTTTTAGCTTGTACTAAAACATCGAAAATGAATTAACAATTAAGTCACACTTGAATCTAGTCCGCATTGACATATTTTAGACATGATGGCACTGTAGAATAATATTTATTAAGGTGTGAAATGAGGGTGCGCTACTGTGAAGATGGTGAAACTATGCGCATCTCAAAGAACGGCATTATCTAGGGGTGGTATAGCCCACAAGGGGCAAGGGCATATTTCCCTTACACCAATATATAACCCACACCGAAACCCTAAATTTCCTATACCCCCAAACCCCCATCCTCCTCCCATCGCTCTCTTCTTCCCTTCCTTTCTCCTTTTGCCTTCTCTCTTGAGAATTGACTCCCCTCCTCCGAGCACCCCACACCACTGCCCTCCTCTCCTCTGAGCCCCCCACCTCCACCGTCCTCCTCTCCTCCCTCCAACGCCTCTCCTCTCCTCTGAGACTCCCACATCCGCTGCCCTTCTCTCCTCCCTCCATCACCAGATCTGGCAACCACAAGATGGTACACGCAGGAGGCGGCCAGATCTGGCCACCATGAGGCGGCGCGCGCGGGAGACGCCTGGATCTAGCCAGCATGAGGCGAAGCGCGCGTGAATGACACGGCACGCTGGGAGGCGGCTGTGTACAGCGACTGCAAGGTGGCGTGCATGAGAGGCGACCAGATCCATCTAGCGACCACGACGCATGGTGCATGAAAGAAAGTTGGACCAACAAGCCAAGGCGGTGTGTGAGCTATTGATGGATCTAGATGGCCGGCACGAAGTGCCGAAGCTGAAGTAGCACGTGCTCGCCGTCACGTCGTCGGGTGTGAGCGCTCGCTATTGTTTTTATTTTATTTTTTGTGATTACACGCTACAGTCAGGTTTAATAGAACTGTCTATGATGAATTTGCGTCATCACAGACCCTTTGCCATAAAAGGGTCCAAAAACTGTATATGATGACGATTTCGACTCATCTGTGATGGGTCCTCTGCAGTAGTGTCACCTGCCTGCTGACGGCAACTGTGCAAGAAAGGAGGCAGCGCTCGGACTGTCACATCGGCTCAGCTGCGTAGGTGAGGAGGCGGGCCAGAGGAATGGTACATGTCGGTGACGCGGCAGAGGAGTATGCAGGCGGCAGAGCAGCAGGTGAGGGAGATGGGGGTCTCCACGGCTTGCCTCCTCGACGGCAAGGAGAATTGAGACAGGAAAGCGATCGGTGCCGCCGCGGCCGGTGACTTGTCTACATCACTTTTTTGAAAAAAATTGAGAAACATATCTAAGATGGTTCTCCACAACTATCTGGGATTTCATATTGCAGATACACAATCTTAGAGAGTTCAAAATACCGGTTAGGATGAAAATTTTAAACTATCCGAGATACATATTTCTGTAGTAGCGTAATCTTTTAATTTAAGGCTTGTCCAAATACTTGGATGATCCGAGGGAATTGACTTGGATCACATCATATCCAAACAAGCCTTTGAGTGTTTCAAGGTTCGTGCATTTGCCACCGATGGGGTGCAGCGTGAAACTACAATTAACTTATAGGAGATAAAATGGTAAGTGAAAATGATTTTGACTTTTGAAATGTGTCCTTTCAGTCATGTTTCCTGGCATTTTCTTTAAAGAGTTTTGATTGGAGTCTTCGACGTCGACCATGGCGGTGCATATGGCCCAGCCACCGTTAGGAGTCACAACTTGAACATCGGCTTTATTCTCCTCGTAGAAATGATACGATAACTCCACACTCAGTCTACACTCTTTCAGGATTTCGAACCTATGAATTTTTAAAAATTCTCAAAAAGTGCATCGTCTGGCTTAAAAAAATTTCTAGCTTAAAGTTTTCCAGAGAGATTTGAAGCTTTTGGGGCCATTGATGTAGAGAAGAAGCTAGCTTCTCACAGAAACCGGAAAAGCCATTTTTGTTAGCTTGCCAGGGAGGTGGAGTTGGAAGAGGTCGAGATTTTAGAAGCTACGAAAGCTACTGTGTACGTGCAGTTCGAACCCAGCATATCACCTGTTCTGTGTCGTGATCATGAAGCAGTCAAGGCCATTGCTTTCACCCAAGCTGTCTTTTGGTTGCAGTGCATACCATATATCTTCAACATGGAAATCTTCAAAATGCCACTACTTGTATTTCACTGTATCGGCACGATCATTAGTTATTATTTGCTAGATCGACCTGAGACACCCGTAAGAATATATTTGCACCACCGAGAGGATCGAGTTCTTAGGATTAAAGTCAAAGCAACTATATATTTAAGTTTCAGTAGTTATATACTCCTTTCATCCCATAATGTAAGACTTATTATGATCGGTTAAGATAAGATTTTGATCATCTATTATTTTATTAATATATAATTTATGTAATACAAAGTCACAATTATAAATAAGTACTTTTGAATACGAATCTAATAATATCAATTTTATATCACATAAACCATATACTAATAGAGTAATTTGATCAAAATCTTATCTTAACTAATTAAAATATGTTTTACATTATGAACGAGAGGAGTATTCTTAATTAGAAAACAACAAACCAGCCATTGTCTCAAAGGGCATGCTCCTCGCTCGGTGGTACCTCAGTTACAAATTAAACCTATGCTAGTGGTTCCGCCTCGTTAGAATAACTGATGTATGATGGTCAATTCTAAAATCTGGAGTTTCACGCTATGATACGAAAATCTCTTTAAATCAAATCTGGAACACTATGAAACAGGAGCTTGTTAAATCCAAAATGTTGTAGTAATGGTTAGTATAAAATAGGGAGTCTTATGAAATTTCCTCCATTAATACGACCAACCGAAAAAGAAAAAAAAACAGGACGACTGAATTGATCAATTAAAACGCGCTAGCTTCCTCCTCTCGTCCTCCCTACCATGTCCCGGTCTCGATCGATAGTCCATGCTGGTACACAAGTAGTAGAAACGTCGGCACAGAATAAATTACTCGATTGATAATTAATTCTCCAGAAAAGCACCGATTCTGATCAATAAATCTGATTAAGTGCAGGTGCGCACGTGGAAAGCGGGCTCGCTCCCCTGCCGGTCGGTGCACCGCACCTGCGCGCGTCGTGCATGGAGTGGGCCGGCCCACGCACAGTGGCTGCACGCGCTCACCTACCCCAATGTCGTCCGGTGGTCTACAGCCAGAACCGGTCGTTGGAAACGTTTGCAGGGATGCTAAACGGAGAGGAATTGCCAAACGGACGGGTAACAAGGTGCAAATCCGGGAAAATCTGCAATCAGGGATCAGATCTGAGGTGGCATGGATCAGGCCATGATTGTGAAGAAAATATGCTCTCACTTCTAAACCGCTAACTCTAGCGGTAATTTAGTTTGTTGCCAAAATTCGCGTGGACATTACAAGTGTGTAAAGGTGGGACTCAGGCCGTGCCGTGCCGGCCCAGCACGAGCCCGGCGTGCCTCGTGCCTGAGGTTGGCCGTGCCGGCACGAGCCCGCTACGGTGACGCCGCCGAAGCCCCCAACCCCGAGCCGCCGAGTGCCGGGCCGGCGGGAGGAGGTGGCACCGCGGGTGGCGGCAGGGAGCGAAGGGGCGGGGTGCAGCGGAGAGGGCGCTGGGTCGGCGGCGCGCGTGGAGGCTGGCGAGCGAGGGTGGCGGCGGGCAAGGCGGGGAGCGGAGGGAGCAGAGGGGGCGAGATGGCTACGGCAAGGGCGCTGGGTCGCGGCGCGCGCGGCGGCCGGCGGGCGAGGGAGGCGGCGGGGAGCGGAGGCCGTGCGAGGTTTCTTTGGCCGGACCGCCGGAGCCCTAGCGGCCGAGCGGGTGGGCGGGACCGCGGGAGCGGGAGTGCGGGAGGGTGGGGTGGGGGGAATTGGGGAATTGCGGGAGATGGGGGGAATTTTGAGGGGAGTTTTGGAGGGAGGAGGGAATTTGGGGGCGGGAGTGTCGGCCGGGCCATGCCGGCCCGAGCCCGGCCCGAAGCTCCGTGCCGGGTCGTGCTGCCCAGCGTGCCCCAATCGCCGGCACGGCCCGGCCCGGGCCACCGTGCCGTGCTAGCCCGGCCCGCCACTGTGCCGTGTCGTGCCGTTCCGTGCATCGTGCCGGGCCGGCCGAGCCACGGGCAAGCCCGGAAATACCCGGCCGGGTCCCACCTTTACAAGTGTGGAGTGCCTGGGTGCCTCTAGGAAATGTTTGGTCGCACAATCACTAAGGTTTACCTCTTATGTTTAATGTGAGCACATATTTTCTCTCGGACGTGAGACCCACAACCGACTAAAATAACATTTATTTTCTTCCATCCCCGCTACTCTCTCCCCTGGCTGACACTTGGTCCCTTCTCTTTGCTTTCGCTCTCTCTTCCCTGTTCTGAACCGAAGTTGACATGAAGCCTAGCAACTTTTTTTTTGAAACGGATATCTGCATTATATTATATTAAGGAAAACAGAAACACCTGGAAAGGGATAGCTGTCCACCAAATAAGCAAAAAAGTCCCTAAAGAAAAGAAAATTACAACCACGTCCCTAGGACATTCTTCGCCTGCTCCGCCGTCAGCCTCTCCTTCGCCGGCGCAACGCCAAGCGCGTTGAAGGACGACGAAGCCGAAACCACCAACTGGTGAAGACCCTGCAAAAACCAAAAGAGGACCTTGCCTTGTTACAACGCCGCAATAATCGACCGCCGCGGACGGCGAGTCTTTGCAACCGAGAACAGCACGTCGGCGGGGGCAACGCCCCGATCTCTGCAGGTGTTCGGGCCGACGTCGCGGATCAAGACCAATGACCCAGCTCGCATCAGATCGAGAAGGGAGGGCAGCTTCACAAGACCTCGGATGCGACAGCACCGCCGCCAGATCTGCAAGAAAAACGACCACCAAGGCTTCCTTCGCTAGGCGACGAACAAAGCAAAATGAAAGCGAAGACAACACTCCCATAGGCTCCCCAACACCACCGAAAGAGGCAGTATTGAGCCGGGAAAGGAGCCGGGAAGACAAAACTCCAAACATCGCCGACAACCCCGATGAACCGGCGACGAGACGGAGAGAAAAGAGACGACCTACCAAAACAATATCTACACTCCGGACAGAGACCGCGTTTCCCCTCGCCTCGTGGTGCCCGAAGGCAACCGGAGGCGAGGAGAAACAACGGCCTCGCCGGAGGAGAAACCGGATCTGGAGACGCCGACTTTTTCACCCTTCTGCACTGTAGAGAGAGAGAAAGGACCGCTAACTTGTGAACTAGTGAAGCCCAGCAACTTTTTCTAGTACATACAGCCGCTATGTTTGTTATCGTCGCTACTACGTAAAAGGTTTTTGAAAAAGATGGTATGGGATGCGAAGGTCTTGTCCTAAATAACGAAAAATGTGCGGTTACAAACGGAAAACCGTCTTAGAATGTGTTTTCCATTAAAAAAATTTAAAATACACAAATCTAGATCTAGAGGTCTTTACCACCTCGCTATCGTGCTGCTGTTGCCTCCGGGCTGCTCGTCGAGGACGTACGCATCAGCGCTCAACATGGTGATGGGGGACGATCCCCAATGGGGTAACCTCCTCGGTCCCTATCCGTGAGGTTTCCATTTTTCCTGCTACGTGTTCGTGTCCTCGTGTTCAAGTAAAGTTTTTCTCTATCCCGTTCCCTGCTGGGTACCGAGTCCTTTGTGGGTATGTACTTAACCAATAACTCTGGCGACTACTCTGATCTCCTGTCACCACCTTTGGCAGTCCAACTGCTAGGCTTTTGTGCGTCGGCTCAACAGCGCCTGGATGGGACATAGGAAAGCCCAGAGGAGAGTGGAGGAAGAATGATGGTGAGGTCCGCTCGGCGTCGAGCTGATGAGGCGTGGCGGCATGGAGGAGGAATAGAGGCAGTGCAACGCAGAGGAGGAACGGAGGCCAACTGCTCTGTCAACGAGTCCGATGCAAGGATCTGGCAATGCGGCGCCATGACATGAGAGGAGGGCAAGAGGTGTCTACAGGATAGGGATTGGGGAAGTAGAAACGGAAAGGAGACGCTAGGATTTTTTCACCGCTTCATATACCTAACATGTAAGGTGAAAGGGGGAAGGGTGCGGAACTCGGACCCGGCTTACCTATGGGGATAATATTTGTACCATTTTCATCCTCAGGGGTAGGAAAATCCTCTAGACCTGGCTCTTAAATGGGTAAATCTCCACTAGAGACATGGGTATCAGGTACCCATTGCCATCCCGAGGCACTGCTGCCCACCCCACCTCCTACTCCATCTTCTTCATTGTGCTCCACAACACTCCCTCCCAGACCTTCCCCTCTTTCTCACCTTCCCCAAGCTCTGGCGCTGCCACCTCCAACTTCTCCACCACCCACTGCTTCACTCCTCCTCCTCCAGCTCCTTCTGTTGCTCCCTCCGCTGCAATCCCACCCCCGTCTTCTGCCGTGTGCTACACCATGACTCACGCGAGGTCTTCGCTCACCTTGCCACCGCCACCTCCAACATCTCCATCTCCTACCGACTCGCCACCTCCTCCTTCAACTCCTTCCACTGCTCCTTCTGTAGCTACCCTGCCACTGTCTTCCTCCACGCGCTTCGTTACGACCCGCATGAGACTCCACCCGCCTCACCTTCCTCGGCCACTCTCACCACGCAGTAATGATCAACAGGACAAAATGTGAGGAGAGAGGTAGTGGAGATGTGAGGCACCGCAATAGAGATTGGATTGGTGGGGGTGTGGTGGTGTGTAAGGAGAGAGGCAGGCAGGGGCGATTGAATCGGTGGAAAGGAAGCTTATGGGGGGGCGGGCGATGTGGGTGGGAGTGTGAAGGAAAAGCTAGGGTTACATGGATTATATAGTGATAATTCTTGGGGCTGACTGGCTCGTCCAGTTTCTAAACGATTTTGTAAGGAAAACCATCTAGGATACATCCTAGATGGTTTTGTTTATAAAAAGGATTTCTTACTTACTATAGACGGTTTTTTAGAACCGTCTTGCATGTTAATTTTATCAAAAAAAATACTCTCAGATAAACTTCAACTGTGACGGTTTCGTAGAACCGTCTAAGATTAGGTGTCTGATATTGTCAATGTCCAGTCTTGGTTGTAGGCAAGCACTATTGGTTTCTCAATTGAGTATAATTTAAGGACCCATTTAGAGCCATAGTGCATGAGCAGTTGTCAACCCTAATGGATGCACATTCTTCGCCACCTGCACTACCTCCTCATTCTCTTGTACCTCCTCTTATCCCAATTTCTGTCACTGACTCTGCCTAGACTACATAGTCGATCGAATCGGGCGCCCATGACTCTGCCTAGACTACATAGATCACCACTGTCCCCTCTAGTCCCGAGCCTCTTCTTCTCCTGCACCAGCCGTAACATTCCGTGTGCCTCTTCTTCCAGACCATCCCCACCTTTCTTACCCGTCCCCGACAGCTACTACCCGCTCGAATCCACCACCGCCTTCTATTGTCTCATGGCATTCTCCTTCTTCTTTTGTCAACCCGTTAGTCGGCATCGGTTGATGGAGATTACATGAGCGCAGAAACAGTGTGCATTACTCAAGCCTAATTAGATTTTATCATCCTTTAATCCCTACTATATGTAAAATTGATCATATTAGATATTGTACGCACAAAGATGGCAATAAATAACAACGCTCCTACTACCTAAAAAGAAAATATCTTCGGAGGTTCTCAAACCAGGTTGGGTTTACATGTCAGAGCAACTCCACCCACTTGGTATTCACTTCCCTAAAGCCATATTTGGCAACTAGCAGCAAAAAACGACCTCCAACCAAGTTGCTATCGGGGTCCCTAAAAATTGGGAGTTGCTATCCCCTTCTTCTCATTCCCCACATCCAGCAACCAGCGTCGGCTTGCTATCCCTCAACGGCCAGGCCCCCGCACCCCATCGGAAGTCTCCCTCGCGCCCGATTTGGAAGGTAGGTTTTACCTTCGTCGTTGTCTTCTTCCTCGTGCCGCCGGCGTCTTCTTCTTCACGCCGCCACTGTCCCCGCCATGCTCCAGATCTGGATGCGCCGGCCTCATCGCCCCCGCAGCCCCGTCGCCCACCGCTGACCCCACCACCCCTGTTGAACTCGCCGCTCCGGCCCCCGCTTCGCCATCGGCTCCGTTGCCCCCGCATCGCCGTCGCTCCAGATCTGGAGGATGCGCCCCCGTCGGCCCCATCGCCCCTCGCCGCCCGGTCACCCCGGCTAACCCCACCACCCCCGCTGACCCCGCCGCTCCTATCGCCCCGCCTCGCCGTCGCCCCCACCTCGCCGTCGCCCCCGTCGGCCTCGTCGTCTCCACTGCCCTCGCCGCTCCTGGCCCCTTGCCTAGGTTGCTGGGGGGATTTGGGGCTGTTGGGGAGGGGGTTTGGGGGGATTTGGGGAGAGAAATTTTGTTTGATGAATGTATTTGCCATTTAAATGCTAGCAACCTTAATAGTTTTGAGTTGTTATGATAATTCATAGCATGTGTAATGAGTTGCTAAGAGTTCAGTTTATATGACACTCAATACGAAGACTACTTAATTTCTAGAATTTAGCTTTAGAGAGTTAATTGATACTACGTCTCTCTCTTCTAGTATCCCTTATTAGATGATATGATCTGAATAGTTGACATGCTGTGATCTGCAGGGGTAATATATGTGTGCTATCTATTAGTATTTTAGGTAATTTATATGTGCTATTGATTATTGTTTTGTTGTGTTTGAATTGGACTCTAATTGTAGGGAGCCCAATGGAAGGTTATGTGAACTCATTGAGCCAGGGGAATAGTAATCCATTTTGGGATGAAAGTCAGTTTGCCAGTCCACCTAAAGAGCAACAACCACCAATAGTACAAGCTAATCCATTTGTCAAACCAACCACCAAAAGATCAAAAAAATTCAGTGAGAAGGAAGACAATATGTTGGTGTCGGCATGGCTTAACATTAGTATGGATGCAGTACATGGGAACGAACAATCTGGGAATACTTATTGGAAGAGAGTTCATGATTTCTTCCACGAGCACAAGGACTTCGAGTCAGATCGTGGATCAAATTCCCTCATGCACCGTTGGTGTACCCTTCGAGAACAAGTTAGCAAGTTTTGTGGCTATTATGAACAGATTTTGAATAGGAGACAAAGCGGGATGACCGAGAATGATAAGGTACATACATCTCTTTCTTCAATTTGGTTGTAACTTCATATGTTGGTTGTAATTTTAATATGACATATTCACTTGTACAGATTATTCAAGCATTGGAAGTGTACAAGTCGGAAGAGAAGAAATCATTTGGTTTCTTACATTGTTGGAATAACTTGCACCTGCATCAAAAGTGGACTGAAAGGTTATCTAAAAAAAAACTAAAGACAAGCGGTAATTCAAGCCCGGGTACGTCTACTCCTGGAACCAACTCTAGTCAGTATGATGATGCAGTGGAGGATCACACTCCACAAAGTGAGCCCGTGCAAAGGCCACTTGGTAGGAAGGGGGAAAAAGAACGACAGCGACGAGGTAAAAGTTCTAGTTCTCCAACTCAAAATCTTTACATGGATGTATTAGATAATATAGCCCTACAGAAGAAAGATGTGGAGGCCCTGAAAGAGCTTAATAAAAAAGAGCACCATGATCAAAAATATGCACTAGAAGTAGAGAGAATTGCAAATGACAAGAGACTTATTGAAGTAAGGGAAAGAGAGCTAGAGTTTAAGAGAAGCTTGGAAGATGAGAGAATTATGAGTATGGACACTACTGCAATGAGTGCGCCACAACAGAGATACTATCATGCCTTGCAGAATGAGATCATAGCTCGACAACTTGGTCTAGGGTCGGGTTGAGCTGCTTCTTTTCATTGTAGTAGTTTGATATTTTGGAGTAGGGGACTCTTATGTTGCATGGACTATTATGTTGTATGGAGTAGGGACTCTTATGTTGTATGGTCTAGGGACTCTTATGTTGCATGGACTATTATGTTGTATGGAGCTGTTATGAATTGTTGCATGTTCATAGACTAGTATGTCATAGTCTGTTTTGCTGTATGTACTATCATGTTGCATACGAGATAAAAAAACATTACATTACTCAAATTGCATACATGATTTCTTACAGTACACCCCTCCATAATTGAAAACAATACATGATAGGCACGAACTAAGCTGCATACATAATTGAAGACACTAAACCCCTCCAGGTCATCTTGAAGTTGGGAGTGAGTTTGCATGTTTCTAATATCATGGTGAGTTTGAATAAACTCAACTAGTTCAGACGTGTGCTCATGAGAAACGGTCACGCTTTCTCCCAGATGGTCATAATTGAAATCTTTCAGGCCTTCGTCCCGCTCATCTTCAATTATCATATTATGCATGATGACACAAGCTGTCATGATATGTCAGAATGTCTCTTCATCCCAAAATCGTGCTGGTCCACGAACAATGGAAAACGAGCTTGTAGAACTGCGAAGGCTCGTTCCACATCTTTCTGAGCTGCTTCTTGAGCTTGGGCGAAATATTTCTTTTTATTGCCTTGTGGAGCTGCTATGGTCTTCACAAATGTGGCCCATTTTGGATATACGCCATCTGCCAGGTAATACCCCATAGTATAATTGTGACCATTGATGGTGTAATTAACTTCTGGAGTTTGCCCTTCAGCTAGTTTTGCAAAGAGAGGTGAACGGTGGAGAACATTAATATCATTGTTTGACCCTGGTAAACCAAATAAGGCATTGTCAAATTCAAAGATCCTGTGAAGCAACGGCTTCTAGTATGATAGTGGGCTCGTGCACATGGCCGGTATACATACCTTGCCATGCCGCAGGGCAATTTTTCCACCTCCAATGCATGCAATCAATGCTACCCAACATTCCAGGAAAACCTCTCTCCTCTCTAATTACCAGTAATGTAGCAGTATCATTGTCATTAGGAGATCTCAGATACCCATCTCCGAAGATTTCGACAATAGTTTTCACAAACCTTTTAAGACTCTCTATAGAGGTACTTTCTCCAATCCGAATATAATCATCAGTGACATCTGCTGGTACTCCATAAGTTAGCATTCTAAATGCTGCAGTAATCTTCTGCAAAGGAGACAACCCGAGATGTCCAGTTCTATCTCTTTTCTGCACGAAGTAGTCATCATGACCTTCCACAGCTTGTACTATGCGAAAATATAGAGAACGAGCAATTCTAAACCTGCGCCCAAAAGAAGAATGAGCCCAGTACAACAGGGTAAATGAATAAAGAAAACAAAAGGATATGGACTACATACAAACCTACGTCGAAAGATAGTTGGCCCGTAGGTAGGAGTCTCTGAAAAATAGTCCTGGTATAGCCTAAAATGTCTGGCTTCTCTATTGCGATTAATCACCTGACGTCCTGGCATAGAACCGCCATATCGTGGAGCATTCACAAGCTCATATTGATTGTGTGCTACGTGTAGCCTTGCTAGAATGAGTTCGTCTTCATCGTCCGACGACGATGACGACGAATCGAAGAGGTGTTGACGACTCATTTCGCGGTGGTAGATGAGAAAGAAAGAGGTCAATGGAATGGCTTAGAGAAGCTACAAAGAGAATGGAATGGCTTGGAGAAGCTATCAAGAGAATGGAATGGCTTAGAGAAGATACCAGGAGAATGGACTTGTATATATAGACCCTGGAAATAGAGCCATTGCAAATGTAGCCGTTAGAAATAGAGCTGTTGGAAATATAGCCATTGAAAATACAGCCATTGAAAATTTATCTGTTTAAAATTTAGCCGTTACAAAAATTAGTTGTTGAAAAAAATAAGTTAGTTGCAAGATATTAATAGAATATAGATGAGTAAAATATAGAGAGTTAGATTTAAGAAGTCGGTTAGAGTATACAGAGAAATAGAGAGAAAATCTTTTGAGTGAATGAGGTTTGGCAACTCAGTTGGAGTTGCTCTCACACCACCAGCCCAGGCGCCCAGCTAGCCGCCGACTGAGGTGACACCGCAGCCGCACCACCTAATCACACATTCCTAGTCAAACCCCTCCCCCGCCCCGCAGCTCACGGCGCCATCACCACCGTCGATCACGCATCCAACGGCTGTAAGTCCCCGTTCCCACCCTTCTTCCGCGAGGCACCACACCGCGGCTTCCACCTGCCCATAAATACCTCGCTGCCATCTCTCTCTTACACCCCCTCCTCCTCCCGCGCCCCTTGCCGACACGAACCGCGGCGAGGTTCCTGGGATTTTTACGACAGGGACCCTAGAGTTGCTTTGGTTTTCAGACTAGGTCCCTCGGCCTGAGATGGCGTCGGAGCTCACTTACCGCGGCGGTGGGGCGTCCCCGTCCGCCGCCGCCGCTGGTGGGTACTTCCCGAAGCCCTCCAGCTCCAAGCCGCTCGCGTGGCTCCCCCGCGCAGCCCGCTACGCCGCTGGCGAGCACCGCCCGCTCTTCGCCCTCGCCGGGATGCTCTTCGCCGCCGCCGTCTTCTCCATGGCCACCTCCTCCGGCTCCGGCTCGTCCGCCGCCTCCTCGTACTCCTCCGGAGGCGGGGCCGCCGCGGGCGTCTCCAACCCGCTCGCCCGCTTCTCCGTGGACCCTGCCGCGCACCACCCGGCCCGACACTTCGTCGGCGGCAAGGTGCCCCTGGGGCTGAAGCGGAAGGGGCTCCGCGTCCTGGTCACCGGCGGCGCCGGGTTCGTCGGGAGCCACCTGGTGGACCGGCTGGTGGAGCGCGGCGACAGCGTGATCGTGGTGGACAACCTCTTCACGGGCCGCAAGGAGAACGTGGTGCACCACTTCGGCAACCCAAACTTTGAGATGATCCGCCACGACGTCGTCGAGCCCATCCTCCTCGAGGTCGACCAGATCTACCACCTCGCCTGCCCCGCATCCCCCGTCCACTACAAGTACAACCCCGTCAAGACGATCATATCCTTTCTTCTAATTCAATGTTTGATGCTGCTTAGCTTGGATCTTGATGCTTGATGGTTTGATTCTTCCTGGGATCTTGTGCGTAAAAAAATATTTTTTCCTTGCGTTTTTTGGTGGGAAATGGTTTTGGTAAGGGGGATTTGTTCTTTTGCGTAGCCTTGGCGGTTGTTGCGCATCTGGGTAATAATTTACCCCTGGATTTCGTGTTCGTTTCTGAATTGGGAATCTGTGAGGGGAAGGGGAAATTTGGTGTATGGAGCTCTAGACTTGCGCCACGTTTCTCCGTGAGTTTTGGAACTTTCTGCTGCAGTAGCAGTAGCCTGATCAGAGCTTCAGATGTTACCGTGCATGTTGAGGCAGAGCTTGATCAAAATTACTTTTTTTATCTCATATAAAATCACTTCATTTTTGCATTGTACAAATGCGTCGACTAATGTTTGTTCAATTAGATGGTTGATAGTTGAGACTGAATTGAAGATCTCGAGTATTTTAGCATAAAAATGTTTTTTGTGTGTGTCGAGTATGGATGCTGAGTGGAATTGGCAAAAGTTGTTCTGTCATGAAGGCATCTTTAGATCAAATATTGACTTAGTTATTTCGTAGAGTCTAGTTTGCTTTATGATCAACTAATGGGAGAAGAAAGAAAGCAAAAGCAAACGCACGTTGTGCTTAGATCTGGCTGTGCTATGAAGTATGCTTAACTCTGCCATAAAGTACAGCGAAAAAGTGAGATCCAAGTCGCCACTGTCCCTTTTGTTCCTAAGCAACTTTGCTTACTGTTCACTCCATATTTCTTGTGCTTTCTTTTTGCAACCACTAGTGGAGATTTTAGCCTAACAACCAAGTTATGATAACATCAATTAAGACGTCGAAAAGGAACCTCATCCAGTCTTTCGTTACTATTACTTGCATCTTTTTTCGGAAATGGTCTGTGTGAGCCTTAACCTTTGAGATGGCACAAGACCAATGTGGTTGGGACACTGAACATGCTTGGATTGGCGAAGAGGATCGGAGCCAGGTTCCTTCTCACCAGCACCAGTGAGGTCTACGGTGATCCCCTCCAGCACCCTCAGGTGGAGACTTACTGGGGCAATGTCAATCCCATCGGTAATAACTCTTCTCATACTCCGTCGTATGAATTTCTTAAGTGTGACAATTTCTTGAGGATTGCTCATTGTTACTTGAGATTTAAAAATAGATCCAAGTTGGATCATGCATATGGTAAGAACTAAGAAATGCCCAATCCTGGCGTGGCAGGGAACTGTTGGGTACCAAACTAATGGTGTTTCTGGGCTTCTGGTTTCACATTCATTGCATTTCATGTTTTTGTATGACATGGAGAGTAGGTTTACTGAACATGCGTTTGGGGTTGTCCTAAAGTTTTTACTCAGTAGTACCGGTGGTAGTAGTGTTGACTGATTTGACTCTGGGGCCCAGTTGGATCATTTACTATTACAAAAGAAGAAAGCACAAGGAAAGCAGAAATGAGCTTTTCAAAATAGCAATGTTCTTGACTTGAAGCTTACTGTTTCATGAGAAAGCCTTGTTTACGCAATTGGGAAAATGGATGTTGGAATCTTACTAGCTGGAGATGCTGGCTGTGGAATCTAGATGGGTAGCCTCTTACATGCTTGATTCTTTCTGTTGGAAAGGGACAATTTTGGTTGGTGGAATGTGCTCCTAGAAGGCCACGTGGTGGATCCCTTGTTAACAAAGGAGGAGGAGCTATGCTTGATCAAACATCCACCAACCAAGACACTTATAACAATTAAGAAAGCGGGACAGAAAAGGAGGAAAGTTAGTTGAGCTAGACAACTAGCACCTAGTACCTACTCCATGGCTAAAAAATTTGTTTACATGCAGGTCTTACTTGCTCCAGATAGGTTTTACTGATGCTTATGTTTTTCTTTGAATAACAGGTGTCAGGAGCTGTTACGATGAGGGAAAGCGTACAGCTGAAACATTGACCATGGACTACCACCGTGGTGCCAACCTTGAGGTATAATGCCATTTATATTGTTGCAAACACTAGACTTTACGTTTCATTCATCTGGAAGTAGATCTTCATGTGTACTCATTGGTGATGTTTGTTGTATTCAGGTGCGGATTGCTCGGATCTTTAACACATATGGCCCTCGCATGTGCATTGATGATGGCCGTGTTGTCAGCAACTTTGTTGCTCAGGTAAGCACACTGTTGTTGCTATCCTAGTTGCAAAACCTTAACAATCATGCCATTTTTCACGTAATACTGAAATGATCTATGTCTAATTATGGTGACAGGCACTAAGGAAGGAACCTTTGACGGTTTACGGTGATGGCAAGCAGACCAGGAGCTTCCAATATGTTTCTGATCTGGTAGATCATCTGTACCATTGAATCAAACAATTATAACAATGATATCTGAACGTCTGAAATTCACTTGGTAAAATAGCAGTAATTAGGCTTCCAGTGGCTTAGCCCTTTCACATAAATTGCAAACAAGCATTCTTGTAACAAGTTGGATGTGAAATTCAGTCCCCCACACGACCACAATGTCTGTTTGCATTGGGCTAGGTTAATATGGCACATTTCTTATCAATTAGGACCAGACTTTGTTATCAGTTAAAGCTTGATATTTCCGCTGCTATGAGATTCTACCAACATGACATGGCATTTACATTTCTTGTACTCATTTTGGTTTTCTCCCAGGTTGAGGGATTAATGAGGTGATGGAAGGGGAGCACGTAGGGCCATTCAACCTGGGCAACCCCGGTGAGTTCACCATGCTGGAGCTGGCCAAGGTTGTCCAGGACACCATTGACCCAAATGCGCGGATTGAGTTCCGTGCCAACACTCAGGATGACCCGCACAAGCGCAAGCCCGACATCAACCGTGCCAAGGAGCTCCTTGGGTGGGAGCCGAAGATCCCACTCCGTGAGGGCCTTCCCCTCATGGTCACCGACTTCCGCAAGCGCATCTTTGGCGACCAAGACAGCGGCGCCACTGCCACCGGAGGCCAGTAAGGGTAGAAGGGAGTACAAGACTTCGAAATTTTGGTGGCCTGCTTCTTGCTTCTTGGTTAATCTCGATACTGACAAAGCTATGGCCGTGTAGTTGTCAAGAGTGTTACTAAAATACCATGGTTGATGATATAATGTCATTCTTTTCGGTGTAATTTTTTCTTCCTCAGTCTCAGCTATACGAATTTACCAGTTGAATTGTTGGAGATAAAATCTGGATCTTCTAATTCTTTGTTGAGATGATAGCATTATATGGTATAAATTACATGTTCTCTCAGAAGCGTGTGTTTGTCCAGCTGCGTCAGGAAGTCTCTCAGAAACTCTGTGTCTGTCCAGCTGCTGCAGATTCCAGAACACAAGAAAACTAGACTAAAAAGAACAGCATTTGTTCTGATGAAACAAGATTTCATTCAATTTATTGAGCGCAGGACACTCTTCACATCTTTTTCACCTGCTGTTTCTTCTTGATTTATGTGCAGTTCTGGACGATCCATATTTACATTCTACATTGCTGGTGAGGTGCCCGACCAGTTAGCCCGCAGAGGAAGCTGCCACGCCGCTGAGGCTGAGGCTGGGCATGTATTGTCACCGGAGTGTCTTTGCCATTGCTGCTGTCGACGTGGGTAATCTTCCTGGATGCTGCCCGGTGGTACCTGTCGGGCTCCGATGGAGCTCTGACCTGGTTGTCTTCATGTTTGCGAGGACGACTGCGCTCGTTGAGCCAGGTGACAATGTCAGCAAAGACCAGGTCCACATTCTCATCAGGCTCACCGGCGGTGAGCCCATGCCACATCCCTGGGTAGAGCTTGATAGTCTTGTCAGCGCTGGTCGCACGCTCGTATAATGCGCGGCTCACCTCCGGGTCGGTCACCGTGTCGGCTTCACCGTGCAGGATGAAGAATGGCATCTTCACCTGTGAGAGCACATTTGAGGGGAGTGCAGCAGAACTTAGGCCCATTTTTGTTGTTGCTAGCTACATGACATAGCTAAAAAATTACACAGAACTCTTTGTAGGATGTAGCAGCCTGAAGTTGTAGTACCTCTGACAAGCTGTCTTCGACATCCATGCTGGTCCTCAGCAGCTCCAGCGCAGTCTTCAGTCGCGGCTTGTCCTGGTAGATGAGCTTGTTCTTCCTGATCTGCTCGGGTTGCAGAAACGGAGATCATAATTCAGGAAAACAAAAAAGAGAGGTCTTGTGACAGATGGTACATTTGAATCCAACAATGTGTAGCATGTACAAAATACTGTGTGCCATACTGAAAATAACCAGTAGATAGTTCATTGCTAAACCTTTTCGCGTTTGACGGGATCCTTAAACGCCGAGTCGATGACATCTTTGGTTGGGACGATCTTCCACGTTGGGATGAGCTCTTCCACCTGCGTCAGAAGAGTGACCACCACCGGATGTGGTTTCACCTTCTCTGATATCTAGACCATGTGAAAACAATTCACGCTTCAGCAAGCAGGTGGCAAGTTACAGCTAAATTCATGGAAAACTTATCCTGATATGCACCTTGCACATTGGCGCAACAAGGACAGCGCCATCCCAGAAGTTTGGATCCTTCCTGTGCAGCAACAGAGCAACAGCGCCACCCATGGACTCGCCGTACAGGAACCGGCTTTTTTTTCTGTACTCCTCCATGGCTGCAAAAAGAGCATAGTTGATTCGTCGGTTCAATATTAGTACTTATACCATAACGAGGCAACAAATTCCACGATCGTGACAGTGTTTCCATTTGTAACTATTGAAAATTTGGTTGGAGTTGATAAGGGTAGAAGATATGTTACCGCAGATGGATTTGAAGAAACGGTCGCAGTCACCCACGAGGTGGTCGAACTTCTGGATGTAGCATCTGGCACCCATGGACTTACCATGGCCTTCATAATCGATGCCAAACACACCGTACCCCGCTGCGGCCAACTTGATCCCACATGCTGCCAGGAAACAACAATGTTCCCACCATTAGACAGAAGTATCATGCCATCCAACACTGTCTAGTGGCGCTAACCAATGATAATTAGCAAAGTCAATAGATTAGTCCAAAGAGTTCCATCCTCACTGAGACTAGCTACAACTTGCAAACATGAACTTAAATTTGGTAACGTTGATGACATACAGGACCACAAAACGCAGGCACTATCTTTTCTGTAATCAGAAGTGACGTGACGAAAGCGATGTACCAGGTATGTGGTAACCACTCAGGAATTTGAAAATTCTGAAGTTGATATAAGCGAAATAGAGAAAGGACGACGCCTACAATCACAAACGAAAATGCCTGTTATTGAAGTGACCACAGAAATAATGGTTGTTGGATTGTAGCTCACTAGTCGAACTGTTCTTTCCTTTCGTTTGAGCATGAATGATAGTGATAGTGACCTTGCAAAGTTCCATTAAGAACTATGGGCAGAATAGGCCTCCAGTCAAAACTATGACCAAGTGTTTGTGATGTATGGCCTCAAGTCAAAACTATGACCAAGTGTTTGTGATGTATGCAAACCTTATCCAGCACAGTTGCATGAAAGATTGTCCAACACCAAAAACTACCGCGTATCGACAAATGCTCATGTTGTAACAATATTTTTTAGACAAAGGAAGATTTCATTACTTCTGCCTCTTCACCAACTAGAGATGCACACAACCATAATTATTATAGAGGTTAAAAAGATGCAACCAAAATGCTGAGAAACTCAACATAAAAAGAAAGAAAATAGGCACTGAAGGCCGAATACATTATCGTGCCTGAGCAATATGAATGCAACCCCTACGCCGAGGGCTACCATGTTGTACCAATATGAAAAGCTTTCTACTTTCTATTTGTGGATTAACTAAGAGGAAACAGCTTGTAGTCAAATCAGGACAAATTTTCTAGATATCCATGTAATCATGTATACCCCAGGTTATACAAAATACACATTTCACAATTTATATGTCTAAATAACCATGACAACTCTTCCAAATGAAAATTAATAATTATGGACTATCTATTACCATTCTGCTGTTAATTTCAGGTCCTATTTAAATTAAACTCCCTGGGACAAATGCTACCAAGAATACCAGTCAACTTCGCAACCAACAGTCTTGGCTGGAGCCAGGCATTATCTCTAATTATCAGATTACCACCACCTTTTCTGTTGCGAAAATTAAATTATTAAAAAGTAATATCACATGAAGGAACTCGAGTAGTGCGTTGCCATCATCTCCCTCTTTATCAAAAGCATCTTTTGCTTGTAGCCAAATAAAAGGACACCATCACTACAAGTGAGAAGAGTGTTACTAACTACCACCTAAATGATTTGCAACTATCTTTCTGTGAAATAGAATAAATAAGAGAATAAAAGGAGATCTGATTCTTTGTAGTTGGAAAATTTTCTCTGAAACGGAAACTATCAAACAATGGCAATAATAATTTAACAACAAAGGGACAACATTAGCAAACGTACAGTAACTATTGTTGTCTGCTAGGTACTAATTCCTTTCTGTATCAAGGTTTTCTAGATCATGAGCATGTAGGACAAGTACTTCTGGAGTTAAGGATATATCGCATGGAATGTATAGATCAGGACAACTGCGCATGCAGTTCACAGAAAACCTGCTCATGTATAGCAGCTACGCGGGAGACCGAAGAGGACCGGTGTAGGGGTGGTACATGGATGCCACGCCCGGCCGGCGATGAGCATGTACCCCTTGCGCTCATACAGCCGCGTCAGACAGTTGGTGGCATGGCTAGCTTCTAAGGGCCAAATTTGGTGCCGCATGAGGTGGTGGATCGCGATGGCTTGACCGACGACGAGGATATCATGGTAGACTTCAGCCTCCCTATGTAGGTGTGTTAGGTTTCGACGTGGCCTCCTCTCCTAAGGTTTGAACTCCATTTTGCAGGAGGGTGGCAACTGTGACGATCCGCTATGACAGAATTGGGAATTTAGGTGGGGCTATGGCGGTTGGCGACACTGGTGCAGATGGTGAACACTAGAGATTTAGGGTGAAACCCTCGATCTATCCTTCATAGGACGGATCGGCAACGGCAGCGCACGAGCGTTGCCCTCTTCTTGAAGGCGTTGTCTTTGACAACAACATATGTTCCTCGTGGTGAAAATCCTTGATCTGTCATTCATCGGATGAAGCTGGCAATGGCGGCACATATGCATTGTTCTCTTTGTGAAGGTGTTGTCATGTTGGAGAATTGTTATTTATCTACACTAGTATCGTTTAGGTGGTTGTTCTGATTGTAGATTTATCCGTTGATGTTGACCAAGGAGTGGTCATTGCTTGTCATTGGTAAGCCGTTTTCTGCATCGATGTTTTGTACATCGCTGAAGAAAATTTAGTAGAGGCTGGGAGGATAATCCGCCCATTATCTAAAAAAAGTTATATAGCAGCTACTATTGAAAGCCATGGAACTGTCCAATTCAATAAGGCACTGTATCTATCACTAGCAGGTAGTTCCCTATCAGCATCTGTAACTCCTTTCTTAAACAACTAGTTCACGTAATTACAAAATCTACTAAAGTGCGCAGAAATGTTCTCGTGGACGCTAACTTGTTCTCAGAGTCTTGTATATAACATTTTCTTCTTTTGCGAAGTTGTAATGTAATGTAACATTATTTTACTATATCAGGACGCTACACTACATACACCGAAAATGTTACATAAAAACCCTTCCTCAGTGGTTTACAATATTACGCACCCGTAACGCCTCTTTCTATGTTCATGTGAGGCTGTTAAATCTGACTGGGGGACAGATCAATCTTGCCGATATGGCAGGACAAATGCTCTTGGCACCAGAAATTTTTTAAAGGGCTGGTTGTGTCCCATACTATTCCCATGCTCTCGTAACAACCAAACTAATGCATGCATCTAGAAGGATCAATGGTACGAACATGAAGCCTAGATCCGCAATGCATGCATGTGAAGTCATGCATGATGTAGGAGCAAGATATATTCAATAAATATCCCTATATGCTATACGCACACCGACATAATTAGTGAAACATTATCCTTTAGGCCTCCATACCCCTCCTCATCAAATTTATTTTCTCTGACACTCCCAAAAGAAAAGAGGAGTGAACATAGGAACCAAGAACAATCTTTTCTAGATGATGAGAAACCAAGAACATGAAGGCTCAAATGGTAGATACCTTTCATGAAGCAACTGCATTCCATGCCATAGCCTGAAACAAATGAGAACACACAACAACAACAAAAAGTCAACCCCCATGATTAGATAGATCATGCACCAAATGTTCTAAAGCTCTTTTGTTTTGACCAAAACATTCTTGAGAACTAGAGATGCCACTGTTAAAGCTTTGAGATGTGCAATGTTAATTTGGGCCATATGGTTGACTACAAAGCAAGGATTAAACGAGTAGCAGTGGCACGAACCATGGCAGAGGAAGACGAGCGCTTTGGGCGAGGAAGAAGAAGGCAGCCACCCGCATGTGAAGAGCTGCACCCCCCTCGGATTCGTCACATATTCCTGGATCGATCCATCCCAACCAAATCGATCAAAAAGATCACCCACAAATATGCAAGATACTGTAGTTATTCAGAGCCAAAGGCGATTAACAACGAAACAGGCTAATTAACGAAATTCAGTCATGCACAACTGATATATTTATTCATTTATATCTATGAAATATATCCAAAGAGCAAGCATATCTATATGTGCGTAGTGGTCAACTTGTGCTCACCTCATGGTATTCTATATCCATGTTTTCCGATTGTTCTTCCACGCGCAAGAATTAAGCAGCGATCACGAACAATCTATGCCCGGAATTAACAATGTTAGAGAGAACACATCACACAAGTACATTCGTAGCTATACACAGGTGCCTCTAGGGAGAGAGAGAGAGAGAGAGAGATAGAAACGGAAGAAGAGAGAGAGAGAGGGAGGGAGAGAGAGGGGTGTTTGATCACGGGACAGGGAGGAGGAAAGCGAAGGCGTGTGGAAGGGAGGCAACACGTGTGCCGTGCGAACGCCTGTATAGGGAAGAGGGAAGGAAGCTGGACGTGGTCGGTTGGACCGCGGATCCTCTGGGCGGGGGCCGTGGAGGGGACAGCCTGCGATGGCTGTATACCAGATCGATAGGTGTTATTTGCCCACTGTGCAAGGACGAAGATGGTGGGAATTTTTCGATATATTTTTTCCATAAATTCCATACTAGACCACCGATACCAGAAATTTTAAAAACGTGGCTCAGTCGGCCCGTCACCCGCTGAAAAGTGGGTATCAGCCAACGCTTAGCTGACTTTGATGTATGACGTCGTCCAATCTGCAATGCGCGTCATCTGGTGACTAGCCGATTGAGGCCACGTGTCGTCCAGTTGGCAGAGGGACAGCCGACAAGGGTAGGTGGCATTAAGTTGCGTGACTCGGCCACCGACCAAAAAGGAGAGAGATGAGGCGGGAGGCGGAGTGGGTGAGGCAAGGAAAGGTGGCGTGGGCTCGAAAGGGCGGCGGTGCTGCAAGGCCAGCGACGCTGACGGCAACGTGGCGACGTTGGCGGTAGCGTGGCCTGAGGAGGGAGAGGAGAAGAAGAAGAGGAGGTGCGTGCATGTGAGGTATACCGTGTTCTTGGAAACCCTAAATTTTTTCTAGAAAAACTATAAAGTAAATTGTAAAATAGTTAGGAATATGTCGGGGCCCAAAATCCATAACAGAGAATCTTAAGTGAAATCACCCGCTAAGTCAAAATGTCAACCCCGACCTCAACTCTTGGGTATTAATTCCAAGAGGAGTGGAGTGATATGGTTTCGAATAGCCCGAGATGTCAACCGCGAACTTGCTCCGGCAAACTAATGGACAGATAAGTATGGCGATATGGTCTCCTCACTCTTTTCTCATTGAGCCGGAACATCAATCCAAACTTGTCCCGGCAAATGAATGCTCGGCTGGAGTAGGATGATATAGTTCCTAAACTCCCAGTGGAAGAGTCACTTCACAGGGATGATTAAACCTAACAACTCTATGTTATAGACTCTGGAACCCTACCCGCACCATGTGCTTCAATAACATACACGCAAGGCACATGAGGTAGGTGAGAACAAACAAGTATCACAACAGGAACTCTACGACTGAAACTGCAATAAGACTAGTTGTTCTTTAAAACTTAACAACATAATTCACACAAGGAGTTGATTACACAGCGGAAGATTAAACATGGCTGAGAAGCCAAAAAGTAGGGCCAAAAGATGGCAGCAAAACATACCAAGCTGCCGAACCCTGGGCAGGACCACTGCTTGGGATTCCCAGCGACTAGTCGTTGTGGGCGTCGATTTCTATATAGAAACTGTTGAGGGGATGATTTCCTCTGCACAAAATTATCAATAACTGCAAGGTGAGTATAAAAATTATACTCCGCAAGACTTACAAGGGAAAATTAGTAATAGATACAACAGGTTTCAATAAGGGGGTAATTGTGGACTATTTTGCGGAAAACTAATTATTCTTTTGACAATATTTTTAAGTAGAATGAAATCGACTACTGGATTGCTTTTAAAGGAGATGAGTCGAATCTTCATACCGAAATCTACTGCAGACCACCGAACACTTAAACCCTCGATTCTTCCTCAACCACCAGGGAGGAAGCAATCGCTAACACCTCAATCTTAGAGTTGGCATGTTTTAAAGTAATGTTGTAGTTGTCTAATTCGATGCGGATTGTTACCAAGTTGTTAATAACCGCGGATATGGCTATTCGAATAGTTCAAACCTTGTAGGGGAGTACATTTTTACCTACACGTATCAATCGACTCTTAATGCTAGGCCAAAGACACACTTCACGAGGTGTGTTAACAGAGTGTGATTGAACACGACCTTTACAATGTTTTTGACTTAAGTATGAGCCACCCTAATGGGCTAATTCGTGTGCACCAGTCCGGTCGGTACCCCGACACGGTCCCAAAAGTTGTAGCAGGTGATACGTCCCCGGTCCCAGATCGTGTGTAGCCCTTACACCTATATTGAGGCACCACATCACATAATTTTTCACTCACCCAACAAATGGAAACGGTAAACTATGCAGCTCATAACTCAAGTCTAGACAAATTATTCAGTCATGGGTGGCTCATTATACCACCCGTGTAGAAGTACGCAAATCTTGGTTCAAAAGCACACCGAGAACCGGTCCTTGTGGGAAAAACGAGACAATCCACCATGTTCCTAGCCATGGCCTCTCGTCTAAGCCTGATCATTATTAATCAAGTTCGTTGGTTACTTCCCGTGAACACCCACCTACCACTTAACCCATCCAGATTATTGTGTTTTGTCTGCCATCCAAGGAATTACGACTTTTACGTGACTAAGCATGTCTAAGCATCATTAACTATATAAGTAACTTAGAAGCAACAACTATACTACTCTAAATAGGTTGGGAGGGGGTGGTGGTGTTGATTGAGCGACAAAGTAACTTATGCAAGGAATAAAGTTAACACTTAACATAAAATTTAAGTTGAACGCATGCGATAGGGTTTTGGAAACAGTTAATAACTTGAAAATAGTAGAATGATCGCAAAATTTTCAAAGGGTTGCTTGCCTTGCGGTTCGGATATTAAACCTTGTGCCTGCTCAGGATTATACGCTTTGAGATCTTCGGCTCTATCAGGAAGAACGGAAACACCGGAAAAAGGAGATGTGATAATGAATATCACAATGATGAACACCAACATGATATGAAATGTATGCCATGGCATAGAGGATTTAAAATGAAGACTAATGCAAGTGGAATCAATTTAATCGGAGTCCGGACGCTCGAGATATCGCGATCCGACGATTTCCGGCTAATCGGGAAAACCCTAGTTTGAGTTTCTAGCTATTTATATTTTTCCTAACATGCAAACATGTATGAAAATGACATATTTGAATAGATCTCATTTTCTGAACATTTTGATATATTATTTGCAATTTTCTAATTAAAATGGATTTTTTATGAATTTTCTAAGATTTAATCAATTTAAATACCCTTTTATATTTTTCTCAGTAAATAAAATTAATATTAAATAAGAAATATTTTATTACTCATCTCTATTCTAGCCTCAGAGACTGACATGTGGGCCCCATGGTCAACTCTGTTCAAAGTTGACTGAGTCAATGACAGATGGGGTCCATTTGTCATAAATCATTTATTTTCTTTATTCTTTTATTTAAATTCTGCCGGGTGGGTCCCCCATGTCATACACAGAAATAAAACTAAATTCAATTAGTGCATTAATTACTGTCATTAATGTGTCAGATTAGTATTAATGACCAATCATTAGCATTAATTATCATATTAATTACATATTAAGCATTAATGTGTCGGATTAACACTAATTACTAATCATTAGCATTAAATGATGTAATAATTGGTCAGATTAGCATTTAATGTGTCTTAAACGACATATTTTATGGGCATTAATGCCCTAAATACGCCCGGTCGGGACTCGGGCGCGTGGGCTCGGTCCGACCGGTGGCTCGCCCGGCGCGGCGCCGCCGACGGCGAGGTCTGGGGGGGAAAGGGAGAGGCGCCGACGGCAAGGCGAGCGGCGGCTTACCGGCAAGCGACGGGAAGCGGGTGGCGCGACGGTTGCAGCGGCGGGGCTTTGGTCGGGCGGCACCGAAGCAGGGCGGCACGGCGACGGGGACGGGGTAGTAGAGCGGCACGGTTGGGGCGGGGCGGCGACGGGGTGGGGCGGAGCGGAGCGGAGCGGCGGAGGAGGTGGCGAAGCTAGACGACAGAGCTAGGCGGGAGACGAGGTGGAGCAGAGCCGGACCGAGGCGGCTCGGGCGGCGGGGTAGAGCGGCACGGCGGGGGCGGGGCGGCGAGGTGGGGCGGAGAGAGAGGGAGAGCTGGGGGGAGGAGGAGAGGCGGTCGGGACCAGAGGGGAGAAATAGAGAGAGAGGGGGGGCGGCGTCCGAGCGAAGCAGGAGGTGGCCGAGGGAGGGGCTCCGATTGCCACGGCGGCATAGGGAAGCAGGAGGTGGCCGGTGCGCTGGCGGCGGATAGGGATGAGGGAGGTGACGGGGGCGAGAGGATGAGGACGGGGCGAGCGGGCCAGACGGCGGGGATGGGCTAGGACGAAAGAGGGAAGGCGGGCCGGGGCAGGCCGAGCGCGGGGAGGGAAGCTGGGCCGGTCGGCCCAGCCGAGAGGGGAGAGAGGCGGGGCGGGCCAGCAAGAGAGAGGGGGGGGGGAGAAAAGAAATGGGCCCCGAGAGGGCCCATCGGCGGGGTGTTTAGTTTTAGTTTTTCTGTTTTTTCTTTTTCTATTTTTTTTTCTGTTTTTTGATTTTTTTCCCTTTTCAAACAAAATTTAATTTTTTTAATCATGCTCATGCCATGATGCACATAAGCATGATATAGACTAGGGATGTTACAGAATATTAGAAATTTCCGTAAACTCTAGTATGTTAGGTATATTAAAACAATTAGAAAAATTAGAAATGAGATGTTAAAAATTGTCGTAAACCCTATTAGCTATATTCAAACAGTTAAAAATATTACAAATTTTCGTAAACCCTAGTATGTTAGGTATATTAAAACAATTAAAAATATTAGAAATTTAATGTTAGAAATTTTCGTAATATTTTTTGTTTATTTGTACAGTTAGTTATTTAAAGTAGTAGGTCAGGGATATTTGAATTAGTATGTTAGGTATATTCAAATAGTTAGTGATGTTAGACATTTGACGTTAGAAATAGTCGTATAGTAGAGATATCTATTACTATCTATTACATTTGAGTTGGTGGTGATGGTACGTCATTTAAATTAGCCTTAAAATTTATATTATTTACGAAAAAACTGCCACCGTCACCCCCATTATCCAACTAAAACAAACAAATCATCCTAAAAATCTCTAACAACCAAACAAGCCTTCCTAAAAATCTCTAACAAACAAACAAACAAAATCTCAGATCTTCTCTCCTTCTCCTTCTCTCGTATTCTCACAGGCTTCTGTCCACTGAAATTTGGTGTCTTTCCTTAACAATTTGGTCATAGGCCCAAAAATTTCGAAGAATTCCTCGATAAATCCTTTCTTCGATAACTCATCCAACTCTCTTCAACTCTGCTAGCTCTACGGGTCCCATTCGGTATGGCATTTGAGCTATTGGTGAGGTGCCCGGTACCAGGTTAATGGTGAACTCCACTTCTCTCTCTGGTGGCATACTCGGCAACTCATCTGGAAATACATCAGAAAATTTCCTAGTAACTAGCATTTGTTCATTACTCTTCTCTTCCAAAGAATTTAACTGAAATTCCAATTCGGTTTCTTGGTTCCTCTAGCCTTGGAACACAACTTTTCTACCTACCTAGTGGTCAAGAACTATGGTCTTGCTAGCACAGTCAGTCTGAGCTTTGTGGCGTGCTAACCAATCCATGCCTAATATGACATCTAGGCCTTGGGGTGGTATGATCATAAGATGAGCAAAGAAGGCATAGCCACTAATCTTCTATGACTAACCATTCTATCTTCTTATCCACTTTTATGGGTCCTCCAGGTGACCGCACATGTAGATACTCTCTAAAAGAACTAGCTTTCCCATGGTACCCCTTCATGAACTCCTCAGAGATGGGTGAATGCTTTGCTTGAAAACAAGGAATACGAAGTTAAAGATAAGATGAGATAGATAGTGTACCAGTCACCACGTCACTGGCTGATCCGACTTCTTCGGTAGTCACATAGTTCACTTTTCCGTGAACCTTGCCCTTGCCACGGACTTGAGTACCTTTTCCTCCTCGAGTTGCTACTCCTGGAGCTGGTGCTGCTGGTCTCGGTGTTTGAGGTTGTGGATTTGGGCAAACTTTGATTTTACATCCAGACTGTCCACATCCATAGCAATCCTTCTTCTTTGGACACTGTGGGGAATAGTGACTTCCACCACAAATGTAACATGTATCAGGCGGTATTGATTCTCGAGTTGGTTCTGCTGATATTGGTGCTTGAAGCTGTAATGGTCAAGCTAGCGGATTTGGCAATGCTTAACTCTATGTCCGAGTTGACCACATCCAAAACACTTTTCATTTCTCTTCCAACATTGCGGAGCATAATGAGCACCACCGCAAAGAGAACATGTACCAGGAGGTATTCGGGCTTGGGTTGTTGCTTCGAAAGATGTTCTTTAGGTTGATTCCTCTGAACATAACCCACTCGTCGTGAATTATTTTGTTGATATTGCTACTGCTCGGTTCGAGCTTCCTCTTCCCATCATTTGCACCTTGTGGTAATTATCCTCCAAAGTGCTAACACGATCCACCAGATTCTGGAACTCGGTTGCATGGATAAGCCTTAATTCCATTAGCAGGGATGATTGAAGTTCTCCCATCCTTGTAGTATGTAATTGGGTACTGCAAGGGCAATACGGATTACCCTTAGTTGTTATCGTAGAAGGTGTGCTTCATGGGACAATTAGGTACTTTCAAGAGAGGTGTCAAACTGCTCTGTTGCATATGAGTAGATTACTGAAACGTTCTTCTGCACCAAGATCATGCAATACATGGAGGAGAAGATAGAAAAGGGGAAGATGCACACCGTCATAAGAGTTGGCAACATGCAGCAGAGGTACGAGGTACGACATAGGGATAAAACTAGTTTGGAACTACAAGCGAGGTTCGGAGGTACAAGGTACGACTTAGGGATAAAACTAGTTTGGAACTACAAGCGAGGTTCAGACGTGCGAGGTTAATTTTGGAGCTAAATAAAATCTCTCTTGCAAGTGTACATGTACAAGTCTTTCCTTCTACAGAAGCCATGCTCCCACATGCTTGTGACTTGTGGTCAAATTGGGATGGAGTCAACGTCCCTTATGTCAAAGTACTATCATAAGGAGGCCATCGTTGCTATATGGAGTGGTGAATTAACTGGATTTCACGCCGCTGACAACTACGTGAAGGTTAATGTCATCGAACGTTTAGTATATGAGGATATTTATACCTCTTTTCACATCTGGAAATATGAAATTCAGACGGATACGACAAGCCAAGGCTCCGCTGAAAAAATCACTAAAGAAATACCACATCTAGAAGAATATTTATTCACAATTTTGGACAGAAATGGAGTTGTTAGGTTGGGATCCTGGGTGGAAACTGGCGATATTTTAGTAGGTAAATTAACGCCTCAGATAGCAAGCGAATCATCGTATATCGCGGAAGTTGGATTATTACAGGCCATATTTGGCCTTGAGGTATCCACTTCAAAAGAAACTTCTCTCAAATTACCTATAGGTGGAAGAGGGCGCGTTATTGATGTGAAATGGATCCAGAGGGACCCCCTCGACATAATGGTTCGTGTATATATTTTACAGAAACGTGAAATCAAAGTTGGGGATAAAGTAGCCGGAAGACATGGGAATAAGGGAATCATTTCCAAAAATTTGCCTAGGCAAAATATGCCCTATTTGCAAGATGGAACACTTGTGATATGGTCTTCAATCCCTTAGGAGTACCCTCCCGAATGAATGTGGGACAAATATTTGAAAGCTCGCTCGGATTAGCGAGGGATCTGCTAAAGAAACACTATAGAATAGCACCCTTGATGAGAGATATGAGCAAGAGGCTTCAAGAAAACTTGTGTTTCAGAATTATATAAAGCCAATAAACAAACAAAAAATCCATGGGTATTTGAACCCGAGTACCCAGGAAAAGTAAGAATATTTGATGGAAGAATAGGAGACCCCTTCGAACAACCTGTTCTAATACGGAAGTCCTATATCTTAAAAATTAATTCATCAAGTTGATGATAAAATCATGGGCGTTCTACTAGGCCCTACTCACTTGTTACAGAACAACCCGTTAGAGGAAGAGCAAGCAAGGGGGACAACGAGTAGGAGAAATGGAAATTTGGGGCTTTAGAAGGATTTGTTGTTGCTCATATTTTACAAGAGATACTTACTTATAAATCTGACCATCTTATAGCTCGCCAAGAAATACTTACGCTACGATCTGGGGAAAAAGAATACCTATTCACGAGGATCCTCCAGAATCTTTCGAAGTGCTCGTGCGAGAACTACAATCTTGGCTCTAGAACTGAATCATTTCCTTGTATCGGAGAAGAACTTCCAGGTTAATAGGGAGAAGTTTGATCCGAATAAATATAAATTCTTTTCTTATTTCTGTTTTATGATTGACCAATATAAACATCAACAACTTCAAATTGGACTTGTTTTCCCTCAACAAATAAGGGCTTGGGCTAACAAAAACCTACTAATGGAGAAGTCGTTGGCGAAGTCACAAGGCCCTCTACTTTTCATTATAAAACCGATAAACCAGAAAAAGATGGGACTGTTTTGCGAAAGAATCTTTGGACGATCAGAAGGAATATGTCCCACATTGGAGTCTTCTACATGATAACAAGGGTCACCGCAAAGTATGTGGTATTCATAACGACATGGGTGAGTCTAAGGTTGGTGGGCCTACTAGGCAATGCTTGCATTGTGTGAGCTACGGGCACAGGAAGAAGCATTGTCGAAGTTAAAATATGTAGCTGGAGGTGATCCTATTGTGAGTTAGTTAGCACCCCACCTGCTAGAGGCACCCGAGGGCGTGGAATAGGCTGTGATAACATCCAACACGGTTACGGCGAGGCGATATGAGAAGTGGGATGTAATAAACGTACTATGATGAAATATTTGTACTTTATTCGTATGTCTGAACTATTTTGTAATATTTGTACTCTATTTTTATTACGTTCAAACTGGTTTATAATATTTGCACTCTATCCTTACTATGTCCATGCTAGTTGTAATATTTGTACTCTATACTTCTTATGTCCGAACTATTTTATAATATAATAGTTGTATCCTAACTATGTATATCAACTAAGTACTTTATCTTTCATTTATACTTGTTTCATATTATGTGACGCTTGTTTGTATTTGATATTTTGTAATTTTTTCATAGCTTACGTATATGTAAAACAACATTAAATATATGACATGTGCTAGTGAATTTTTATCTATGCCACATGCAAGTATGGCGAACTTCGAGTTGCTGGATGTCTGGATGGATTGTAAGCATCAAGAGAAGAAGATTGCCGATGCCGAGTGGCACCCCAGTCCTGAGAACTCGGACCCCAGAGTCACGTTGATGATTCACCTAGTGTGGATCGATAGGTACATATGTTCAATACTGTAAATTGGCTTACCATTATGTCTCCTAACATGTGTGCACTATGATAGGTTGGGATGGGCGGGACTACTCCCATTGGCACGGGCATGGTCGACGGTACTAACGAGGACTACCAATGCGTCAAGCAGGAGGATGACAATCAGCTCGCCGAGGTCAACGAGAAGTCGAGGCGTTTTCCTTTCGACAGGTCACTACTGACGTGCCTAATTGATCGATGGAGGCCGGAGACTCACACTTTTCACTTCCCTGGGGCGAGATGGCATCGACACTGCAGGATGTGTCTTACTTTCTTGGCCTCCCGCTAGTGGGGGTGACAGTAGGACCCTTGGAGGCTGCACCTATTTGGCCGGGGGATATCCTAAGGCGGTTCGATGGAGTTTGTCCAAACATAGAACCTACTGATGAGCGCGAGAGGCACGGTAGTGTGCATGTACCGACAGTTCGAGGTTAGTCAAAATGGTTTAATTTACATGATGCTAGTGTAGTATTGTTTTATTTTGTAGTATTGTTTTATATGTTCTAACCTATTGTACACTCGATGAGCTTGGTTGGCCAACAGCTTACTGACGCACAGATCACATCGTTCCTTGGAGGTGTACGTCATGTGGAGTTGTCAAAATTACTATGTTAGCGATATTTATATAACTTACCGATGTTCAAAATAGTATGTTAGCGATACTTTCATTAGTAAGAGATATTTAAAATTACTATGTTACCTTATCTCTATTAGTATGTTAATTACATTGAAATAGTTAGCGATGTTTTTCTCCTTAAGGTGTGGTCGTATGAGCGTTTCCTTTCGTGGACGCGGACGAGCTGTACAGCCCTGACTTGTATCACACCAACCCCCTTGGAGATCCTACTTTGGATCCTACTCTACATTTCAATATTACTTTTCTTCATATCTATATGAATGTTACTAATTATCCTTTTTACATTCCTATTACAGACATAGTTTGCATTCACAGCTCAAGAACTGCTATCCGGCAAAGTAGTTCGACTCGTTGCTGCACGAGAAGATCACGTGGGAGCCAAACATTGAGGAGGCTTTGCTCTGTTATGCTCCCCATGACCTTTCTCTTTTGTGCACCAGGGACCAGGCGTACTACATGATGGGGAATAAGGTTGTCTTCGACATCTTCATTGAGGGCAATGTGTGCATTGTGTGATGCCACATTTTAGCAGACACCAAGATGGACCTCCGACACCTACAATCTGTGTCGATCATTCAACACATGGGTACATCTAATTATCCATTTAATTACAATTTTCATGATCTTACTTGTCTATAAGTAACTTTGCCAACTTACCTTATGTAGGTGGACTCACGGAGGGGAGGGGGGTTCTATCAGGGCACAGGAGTGGGCACAGCTCTTGCACCAATACGTGCATTGCTGGGAAGTAGCTACGACGAAGTGTTAGCAGGAGGTTAGGGCCTTTGACCTTCAAGACCATCAGGCTTACCTTCGGTGGTACATCCCTCGTACTCGTACTTTCCTTGTACCCCGTATGGAGCCTGAAGAGATCCGCCCAGGACAGACAACGGACTTGTACCCGTTCGAGAGTGCTCTCTTACGGGGAAATGCTGTAAGTACTACTCCGTGTTTCAAATTTATTTTGTTAACAAATGTGGTTTATGATTATTTCATGTTGTACGTCCAGACTAAGGTGGCCCGCAGCCTTGTACCCGTTCGAGGTTAGGACCGCTTTGATGAGCTCGAGCGTGTTATAGAGGATGAGAAAGGACTCTATTGCGTGGTCCCGTGTCGACAAGTTGACTCAGAGATTGTTGGACCTTATCTCGTGCACTCGGTCGCCTGATGTGGCCAGGTTTTAGAGAGGCCATGGACCTCACCACCCTTCGAGGCACTCTACATAGCAGACTCGTCTGACTTACTTCGGCCAATACCCTACACAACAGTGTCCGCTAGGACCTACGCAGGCGAGTGGGTCGTCCTGGCAAGAGCCTCACCAGCAAGTGAGCCAGCTGTTTCCGTGGGACCAATTGATGTACCCTCAGGGCACACCTCTGCCGTTTCAGTGGGAGCAGCTGACGTCCATGATGCTAACACCACGTATGTCTTTATTATTGCTTCTGTAATCAATTTCGCATAGTCCGTACGACCTTTAGCTTTTATTTTCATGTAGATTTGGGTGCTAAGTCTCAAGGGGGAGGAGGTTCTCGGAGCCCATCTGAGTACTTCCTCAACACTTACTTTGACCTCGCCGATAGTTCTGAGCTAGGAGGGGGTTTTCCTACTCCCTCGTTGCGACCGACCCCATGCAGGACAACTAGCTTACTCCTCGTCAGCCAGATGAGCCCTTGTTGGGTAGAGGATGTCATGCGATGGTTTCCCATGATCCATTTACTTTCTCGGACTTTCGCAAGTGGCAACAGAGGGTGGTGCGTCGAGGCGATGCACAAGGAGGCCAAGGAGGACCTGACCAAGGAGACAGGTAGGATCAGTGATTAAATTAGACTATCACAATTTCCTTTTTCATGTTATATATCTTAGGATCAGTGATTAAAGTAGACTATCACAATTTCCTTTTTCATGTTATATATCTTACTTGTACTTGATTCCATGATAGATTGAGTTTCTTCATTGCCAATCTAGAGTTGAGTTCGATAAATTAAAGGAGCGACAACATAATAGAAGAACCTTCCAAAAAAATAATTCAATAAATTAAAATCATTAAACCAGGCGTAACAACATAATAGAACAACCATCCGAAGCAAGGTAACATAACATACATATTACTACTTACGAAATTTGGGGTATTTCTCCTTCCGCATACGACCTATGTGAGCTTCTTCTCCTTCTCCCTTTGTGTGACGTGCTACCTCGCACTTCCTCGCCCTCTCTGCCTCACGTGCCTCCGTAGCTAGACATTCCGCCTCCTTTTTGTTGCGTCGCGCCTCCTACAAACACTTTTGCTTCTCCTCCTACTCTGCCTTATGCATGCGGCACTTAGAGAAATCGTGCCTCCACAATATCTCATGCCTAAGTTCTTCCTCACCGTCTTTTGATTGTATACTATCTAACCACTGTAAATAGTCATAGATATTTCGGAAAGACTGCATGCAAGTTTAGTTAGCATTACTGATACATCACATGGTTGTGCATCACGTAATAAATGCGGGTACGTGCGAGTTTTACCCATGGACGACGGTTGTACACGCAAACCTTTGCTGAGTCATTATCGTACTTAGCACACATGAGGAACCTTCGACATTTCTTATAACTTCATGAGCCCACAGGGATCCTAGTACCAACAAAGCAGAACCTCCAAACCTTCGAGCGCACAAGCCATCACCTTCTTCTTAGGCATGTCATCACAACCAGATGAAGTCATTCCTATCAAATTTCAATATTAACATAGTTACTATTTTCGTAAAACTAAATAAAATAAAAACACAAGGATTTACCTCACAAGCGTGATGTCGAGAGCTCTCTTACTCCTCGTCTTTCCCTCCTCCACTCATCTCTTCTCCCGCGATGCTACCAACGTCGGGCTGGCTAAGCTCTCTGGTATTCGTAGTCTAGTTATGGAATTTATGGAAAAAATATTTAAAAAAATTCAACATGGTGCGGTCTTGCTACTTGATGTCTGCCATATGTACCCTCCTTTTCTTTTGCAAGATGGCATGTGTACGCTTGATATGGCTGTTATGGGTACAATTAAGATAGATCTCTCTGCCTTATTTTTTATATTTGTTTATTACTCTCTCCATATCATAAAAAGTGGCGTTTAGAACATTGTTTATAAATCATGAAAGTACTTTTCGAGATAAATCTATAATATGATTTTTCAATTACCTAATTTAAATATTTAAGACGACATTAGTAGTTAAAGTTTTAAAAGTTTAACTGGAACTATGTCCAAAACATAAATTTTTGTCATATGGAGAGAGTAATAATCTTTCCATGTCATGATACATGTCTTCGTGAACATTGACCACGGTTGGCACTTTGACCATTACTTCGTATACAAATATTTTTTAAAATAAAAATAAGTATACTTTTATAAAGGATCTAGCATTATCAATTTGGTGTAGATGATGAATTTTTTTTGATATGAATGATCAAATCACAAAATACTCACTTGACGCAGATTTTAAAATATTATTTATTTTGACATTTTTAGATGTCAGAAATTGTTCCTTTTTTTTTACAAAAGAACAACATATATAATGCCAAGCTTCCTAAAAAAATCGTCTTGCCAGTACAAAATGGAGTAAAAGTATCACCAGCTCTAGTCAAATATAATCCGTAAATAAAAAGAGAAAAGTACTACTCCAAAGGTTACACATTCGGTAAAAACCACTTCAAAGTGCCATACCAAACGTTTGAAAATTATGAAAATCCTGTTGCCGTTAACATTTTCATCCATAATCAGCTTTAGTGAAAGTGTTGGTGAGAGAAATGATTAGAAATGACATTCTTGTCCTTTGACTTCATTGACCGGTGTTCCAGCTCCAAACCAGTCTAATGGTCGATTTTGCCCATTCTTTAGTGAGTGCGAGAGAGAGGACCGACCAGATAACTCTTTCTCTACTGTTCATCTTGTTCATCTATTCTCTCTCAACTCCAACCTTTTCCCCCAGTTCTAATCAATCCCAATCTTTCCCCTAGGTAGATTCAGTGGCTCCCTCCCCTATCTCTTTCCCGGTGACCACCGGCGTCAAGCGGAAGGGGGTCCCAAACCGTTTTTAGCCTCCAATGTAAATTGCCCTAGTGTAGTTTCTCCTTCGTGGTGGCTGCGCGCTCTTGCTCCACAAGGAATGATTTGATTCTTTACTTTTATATCCAGGATCTTTTGTGTAAATTATAGAAGCAGTTTTCTTATTTTTTGTGAACTTTTCAGTAAAACAGTTGTGTACCAACCTTCATCAATGCAATCCAGCACTTTCTACGGCTTGAGGGCCCTGTTGCCTTAAAAAAAAACTCCAAACCAGTCTAGGAAAAGCACCAATTACATGTCAAATCTTTGATCTATTTACATAGTACTTTCTCCGTCTAGAAATGTGAAGCGTATTTTGATTGGTTAAGATAAGATTTTAACCAATAATTATCCTATAAATATACGGTTTATGTGATACAAAATCATAATCATAAGGAAGAATGTTTAAATACGAATCTCATGATATTAATTTTATGTCACATAAATCATATACTAATAAAATAATGATTGGTCAAAATCTTGTCTTAACCAATCAGAATACGTCTTACATTCCTGGACGGAGGGAGTAGTGATTACTTACCAAAAGAGCACCAAACTACAAGAAGGGAAAAAATAGATGGAAAAGGTGACGGTAACTTCTATATTTTTGTGTTATTTGGAGTGGTACTTAGGACATCAAATAGTGTTATGTTAGTCTTTCTTTAATCATGCCACGTAAATTTTTCTTAACATGAAGAAAAGAGAGTAAAGAGAGAGAAGCTTGACTTCCCTTAGCTAAGACCACTAAAGAAGGCTTATGCACCTAAATTTAACGATATTAAACACATAAATATTAAATATAGAGAAAGGTAACCTTCTCTACTATGTCTACTATCGTACTATATATTTCTATTGTCATCTTTTTATAATATATATAGACATAAGAAAAATACTACCTTTCCTACTGTTAGAACTGCCCATAGCAAAGAGCTATTTCCAATAGTGTTTGTCAAAATTTCATCCTTTGAACTTTTCGAGTGGTAGGGGCGTAATTTTCTTGAAGAAACGGTAGAGCACATGGTCAACACAACGTGCCATTGTAATATCATACGACAAGCTATAGTTTTAGTTGCTCCAAGAGCAGGGCTGTAAAATAAACTTAAATAGGACTACTTTCCATGCCGTATTTATTTTATCCGGAACTGATACTCGTTTAAGTGACTGTAGATCAAGATGTGCTGACATTTTATTTAAGAGTACAAGACGAGGTAGATACATGCATACGTACATACCGTCACGCACGTACAATACAGGTACGTGTTATGCCCTCAGTTATTATTATACTGCAGTGCAGAGAAGAAGAGATTGATGGACATGGCGCAACTAGCCTCCTTGTAGTGTGAACATCTAACTCAAAACAAATCTGTTAAATATGCATTACTTGTTGTAACAAACAAGGGTATGCATTAGGTGCAATCCTTTCAAGCACTGAGTACAAGACGACACACGCAATCTACTTACCCACATCACACTCACAAAGCAATTGGTTTTGCTCATACAATATATGGATCACTCGTGTGGAGTGCACAGTCTATTGTAGCCACGCAAAGCAGGAAACATCATATTAATTTAAATAATACTCCTTTGACATTTTTGAAGCGGAGTCAGGGGGGCATCAATATTAATTCGAAGCATTATACCTATTTGATACAACAACAAACAGCTCATTATGTGTTACTAGGATTTCAAAATTTTCAATTCGATCAGAAGCCAATCCACCAGTATAATTTAGGGAAACATTATTGTCCTAACCATGGTATTTTTGCATCGGAAATTACAGGACGCCCACAGGACCTATCTACATGACCTTGTGAGAGTTGAAATCTTCAAAGAATGACCATTAATTAGTTCTGCACTGGTGTGAATCCAATTAATCCAAATTGTACAACTGTACACGACCACACAAGGAATCGCTGGAGGATGCTCACAGATGATCTTTTCCTGTGGTCAAAGCTTCCGTCTCGATCTGCATTAAGCCCTTCCCAATGCTCTACGGTGTACAGGTGCTAAGAATGCCAAATAGGCGAAAAACTAACGTGGCAAAGCAATTAAAGAGGAGAGAGAGCACTTTGATGACCCTAGGAAGAAACGATGCTAAGCGCGCGGACCTATGTAAAACGCCTATGTGGCATCTATGCATTGGGGAGTTTAGTTGCTAAACAATTAAATGAGGAAAGTTTAGCTACAAAAAGCTAAGCACCTATGCATTGGGGAGTTTAGTTGCTAAGCCCTTTCATGCACTTAGCACCTCATCTAAGCACCTGTGCATTGGGAGAGGCCTTATGCTTGCCCGGATTGCGATGAGATTACTTCCGTTTTCTGACGTGGGTGTTATACTGTTAAAGGAAAACTCTTTGCATCGCTTGATAAGAGCTATTTTATCTCTCTGGCATCGTTTATCCTCATATTATTCATATAGCCATTCACTTTTTTCTATAAAATCTCCTGACCGGTCCCTAATCCAGCTCGAGCCTGGCCGCTGCCACGGCCTGCTACGCGCCGACGGAGCCATCCCAGAGCAAGTGGGCGAGCCGTGGGAGCACACCCAGGGACATGAGACTGTCAGGCGAGATGGCAGACGCAAGGTTGCGGAGCACACCCATGGCGGGCTCCCAGCCCCCACGCTCCTCCCGTGCAGCACTACCATGGAGTCCCTCCCCTCACCCCACGCCGCCTCGGCTTCGGCTTGCCGATGGCGGCGCCACCAAGCAAGGATCCTCCCAACGCCGGCCAGCTCTTCCCCCGCCTCCTTCGTCATCTTCACTAGCCCATGCCGCCACGCCTTCTCCTCGTCACCGCTACTCCCTGTTCTCGTCAAGAACATGCCGCCGCGCCCTCTCCAAGCAGTCATCGTTCCCCACGCCGTCGCCCGCTAGATCCCGCGCCACCTTGTACCTCACTGCCACTGTCGTCTCTCCTGTGGAGAATGAGGCCAAGAGGAGGAGCATCTCACTAGTGAGATCTGCAGCTTGAAGTGCTCAAATTTGACATGACCTTCTTGTTTTGTCTGGCCAGATCCATTGCAATTGTTTCCTTGATTGCTTGTATGTTTCAAAAGTGATTTTGTATTGTATTTGTTGCTTTCTGTTTTGATGAAAACATTTGAAACCACTTTAAATTAGATAAGAAACAAATTTTCATAATATCTGAAAACAGATTTGTGTTAAATTGAGAACAAAATTGAGTATCATTGGAAACACATTACCTCTTTGATAGAAACATATCCCCGTATTAACGAAAGCATTGGAATCAAATTTGCATTACATTGGAAACAAATATCCATTATATTGGAAACAGATTTAATTTTCATTAAACTAGAAACAAATTGCGATAGCACAGGAAACAATCTGCAGTAATGCTGGAAACAAATCGGATCTACGTCGTGTGTTGCATGCATATTGTTGTTGTATTAGTTCAACAAGATTGTTGCCTCTGTTTTAACTATATGTTTTCATATCACAACCGCAATGTTTCCATAGACGTCCGATCTAGCCAATTCAACCGTCCATTGAACCAAGTAAATTTGGAATTTGTTTTCTGTAAGATTGATTTTCTTAAAAATCGGATCTACGTCGTGTGTTACGTGTTGTTGTTGCATTGGTTTAACAAGTTTGTTGCCTATGTTTTAACTATATATTTTCGTATCATGACAACAATGTTTCCACAGCAGTCCGATCTGGCTAATCCAATTGTCCACTGAACAATTTGGAGTTTATTTCCTGAAGTTTCGGGACTGGTTTCCTTAAAAATCGAATATACGTCGTGCGTTGCATGCATATTGTTGTTGCATTGGTTCAACAAGTTTGTTGCCTATGTTTTAACTATATGTTTCTGTATCACGATAATGATGTTTCCATCGATGCCCGATCTGGCCAATCCAACCGTTTATTGAACCAACATCCGAAGGCTACGAAGTATGACTACATATCCTAATATCGGTATGTTGATTTGTAGCAGCTGCCATTGTTAAATCATGTGCAATATGCAAATGTGAATCCTTTCTGGAATAAAATATCTACTGGAGGCCACACCTGACGACAGGAGCGACACATGAAAGTTGACTTGGATGTTGTTTTGCACGGCCTTTCCTTGTTTCTTCCATATGGTACTTCCTCGGACCGGAACTATAAGACATATATATTTAATTATAATTTTTTAATAATACATGGATCAGGTGATATAAAATTGACATAGTTGGTTTTGTATTAAAAAATATTTTCAATAGTATCAATTTTGTATCAAATAATCCACATATAGCTACATTAATCATTGGTCAAAGTTAAATCTTAAAAAATGTGTCGGCCTTATAATTCTAGATCATTTCACAATTATTGTTAGAACACATTTTTTAAGATAGATTTTGAATTTTCTTTTGTTTTGCCTTTCTCCATCGGGCCCTTTTTTGTTTGAGAAAACTTTCATGGGGCTTCATGCCGGGATCCTCGTTCCTCTCTTTTCTTTAAACAAACAATAGATATAGGAGTACTATATTATTATGGAGGGAGAATAGATATTACAAAGCCCTAGAGAAGCTCGAAGCAGTACAAAACTGCACGCAACAGCATACAACATAAAATACATGGAGAAGAACAAACATCTAGGAGTCGCTGAAAGCACCGACAGGAGCCACGTACTTGAACGGTGTAGAACTCCAATGTGAAAGCAGCTACTAAAACCTCTAGGGCCTCCAAAAGTAGGCATGCCAGTTGAAGCCCTATCGCCAGCTAGACGTACAGTCGCTCTAGCTTGTGCACTGGAGATTGCAGATTGAGCTGTATATTTCGAAGAAGCTTTGTCGAGCTCAGTCGAGGATTACCGATCTGCCGCATCTGGCTTCGACGACGAGGGCTCTTTCATTCGCCAGCGATTAGCCCTAACAGGCTTGGCGCAACTATGAAAAATACGCCTATTCCTTCGCCAATTGACGAAAACGTACAAGCTCTATGTTGAAGAAGGCCGAAGCAATGAAAATCGAGATGGTCGCCTTCGATGAACAAGCTGCAAAAGGCATAAAACAATGCAGCAGCTCCAAGCAAACATGCTTGCCAGAGCGACGGCGATGGAATCAGCACAGCAACCCAACCCCATAAGTGGAGGCGCACATACGAGGCTTGGGTCGACATGCTGAACCCTCCGGCGATGCTTGGACCTGCGTCGACGAGGTACCTGTGAATAGAAGACGACGACAAATGCTGAGCCCTTCGGTTCTGCTCCAAGGCCTTGGCCGTGCACCTCCACTACGGAGGGAAGACCAAGAGACCCAGTTTGGGAGATGAACTCGATGAAGACCTCCTCTCTCATTCGGGCTCCTGCTAAAATCTAGCAGCATACTGAGCCAGCTTGCCACCGGCAACAGCCACCCAATCCGCACCAAGGGACCAAGAGAAGGAGGACTCGAAGAGCTTGAGAATAGGAGAACCGCCTTAAGATTCGGCAGAACCACGCTGCCGTCACCAGATGCTTAATGTATCTGGATTATAATTTTATCTGGCATATTTATCCGGATTTTCGATCCATTATTCGTATTGTCCGACCTATTCAAAAATTAAAATTATAACGGTGTTAGTAATACCTCTTTAACTAAAAACAATCTTAATATATCGTAGTTTAAGTTTTATCTTATTGTATTAAATAACTATTTAGATATAATATTTCAGTGATTTGTATCTTATTGTTATCTCTAAAAAGCTTTCATTTATTATATTTTATGATTAATATTACCATTTTAACCTTGTAGCCTGTTTGTAGCATAGTTCGAGCACATAGTACTATGGGTGTGAGCTACACGGGTTCGCTCAAGAATTAATTTGCATTGATTATTACACTAGTAAGAGTTGTATCTAGATTAAGAGACAGAGACAGTTTTTCTCTCTCTCTTTCATAATTATCCTGCCACATAAGCTGGTGGAGCATTGGGACTGCCCTAAGGGTATGCCCGCGCCATGTTGCAGAAAATAATCAGATTATGTTATTATTATGCTTCAAAATTGTAAGAGTACAATACTGTGTCAAATCTGTTTTATTTATAGTCTAGTACAAATTGGAATTTTGTTGTCGGATTTACTCTACTGTATATAATATACTTGTAAAGAAAAAGTTGTCTAAAGAAAGGTCTTCTTGCCATTCCATTGCTCGTATTTTCGAAATGTACAACGATACACGGATAGTTCAGTTTCTTTCATATCTATTTTCCTTGGTGTATTGCACCGCGGTACAACTACTTGTGTGATGGATGCAAATAGTATCATGGGACCTGGACTGTCGCTCCTTTTTATAATAGAACTTCATTCGTAGATGCAATGCAGGACAATACGCGATTACTGTGATACCAATTCTCGATCCGACGTGTCATGCAATGTGTGCGTGCAAATAATAATAACTTGCTGCTGCTGCTGCCTACGCATCCAGTTCTTGTTAGGCTGGTCATAGTGGGAAGTAACTTAGACTAGTAACATGCATATGTTACTAGTCTATGTTACTACCTTCATAGTGGATAGTAACATATGTGTGGTACCATACAAGCCTTCATTTATTTAGATGTAGACTCATTTTGCCTTGAGATGCGTTATGTTACGGTACCATATTATGTTACCCTAAACACTTCTCTCCTCATTAACTACATGTCACATAAGCAAACTTGTCTTGGGGTGCGTTATGTAACTAGCTAAGTTACTCCCACTATGGCCAGTCTTAGTACTGCGGACGCATCCCTTCCCCTTTATAACCTTCTCATACCCCGGATGATATCATCCAGAAATGAGCAATTCATCTGCTTGAGGATATATGAATCACATCAAGCCTATTTCCCATGATTAAATTTTGTTTTCTTAATTAATTAAAGAAAAATGGAAACCGATCACAAGTGATTGTTCGCCAAAATTCATGGTGAAGTTGCAATCAATATTGTTATGCATTAGGCGTAACCGCGTTATTATGAGGCAAAAAACACAATACCTCCTTACGCCGTGGGGTGCGCTCAAGATTACGCTCCAGCGGCTGCGCCTTCGCATGATGGAGATGAAGCTACTCAGGCACTCAGCAAACGGGCATTTGTTGTGCAAAAAATCGTGGCTGCGTGTCCTCGTCATGCACCTGTGCTCTGCCGACGCCGACCGACCCAGCCCTCTCGCCCTTCCGGCCGTCGTTCAAAGCCCAAACACCACAACAGCTCGAAAGAAAAAGCAGTTGCCAGTATTATATCGGCAACATGATTGGGATTCATCAAAGTGCAGTTTCAAACTTTCACCCTTTCTCAACAGATGTCTCTTGATTTAAACACCTCTTAGCAATAGATGATCCAAGAGTTAATCTGTACACTTAAGTTTAATCCGGTGGCTACCATTTTAAAGGTGACATGGCTTAACATGGATGCTGCATTAGGAGTCAGATTTAGAATAAAGAAGGATTTGATCATCGTATTTGAAGTATCCAATCCGCGACAAAGCAGAGAACGGCCCAAACACTAAATCTGAAGGATGCTCAGAATTTTTATTAGGGAAAAAGCAAAGGGAGGAAGAAGCAGAAGCATTGAGGGACGACTACCAAGGCAATGCGATGGACATGAAATCGTCAGATCTAGCTCCGGTGGTGGTTGGACATGCTCCAGTCGCCCGGGCACCACTACAGAATAGTGCCGGAGAGTGGGAGACAACGCCGGAAAAAGAAGATCATGCCAGGATTTATTGGGACTCACCTGGAGATATAGGACGGTGGCGACGTAGGAGCGTCCACAACTCACAACGGCGTGTCGGGGGAACAACAAAGGCACAAGTAACCTCACGACGAGCAGACTAACAAACCAGGGGAAGGAAAACTGCCACTAAGGCCAAGTCCTGTACAGAAACGACGGTGGAGACCAGAACTCTCTCCTCCTCCTCTCCGGCCGGCGAGTCCATCGGAGAAGAAGAGAGGACACTGAGAATCGTCAGGCTCCTCATGGGAACACATTATGGCTTGGTGGGATCATACTGTAACCTGGATGAGATGATTCACTAAATGGGATGGTTCAGTTCAAGCAACTTATTGTTTTGTCGGGTGCGTACAATCGTACGTACATGGTTGTGTTTGTTCGGTCTTCGTATGTTTTGTGTTTCGATCCGAAATAATTTACAAGATGTTTAATTCCTTGAGTCGTATGCATCACAATTATGCATAATTCAACTTTTGCATAAGTATTTACGTTTTGTGTTCATAATTATCGAAAACCTTGGCTAACAAATTAGCACTTATCCTCAATAACCATTGGTAAACACAAATTAGGTTGTCACTAATTACCACCAATCACCGCTAACCATTCACGATTGTCAAAGATGTAGAACTTATTCATGGTTAGCCATTTATTTTCTTTGATTGGACGTCACTTATTTCTACATGCACCATGGTTCTTATGGCACAAACATCAAAAGAAAATGTATGACGGAGATAAAAGGTGTGGCCCATTTCGAATACAAGAAGTGAAAAGCCCACTCGTTCAGGTGCCTACTCCTGTATCACGGTGCAGGTTGTTTTAAAATACGTGCTAGTCAAAACATTTAGTTTTGACTATAACAATAATAACAACTAAGCTTTTTATCACAAACAAGTTAGGGTTGATTAGAGATAAAATTCAAATAAAAATTACATGAGCCAAAAGGTAAAGAAGAAAATACTTAAAAGAAATATTATGGTTCAGACACGTGGATCGTTAATTTTCATGCAGTCCTATTTAAAGACAAATCTTTGGATACATTCCAATCTTTCAAGTCACTTTTTATTGTTTCCTCCCATGTCAACTTTGGTCGCCCTCTACCCCTCCTAGTATTGTCAATAGATCTTAAAATACCGCTATGCACCGGTGCTTCTAAAAGCCTCCATTGAATATGTCCAAACCATCTTAGTCGATGTTGGACAAACTTATTTTCAATCGGTGCCACCCCTACCCCATCGCGTATATCCTCATTCCGAATTCGATCCCTTCTTGTACGTCCACAAATATACCGTAGTATACACATCTCTGTCACACTTATCTGCTGGATGTGTTGTCTTTTAGTGGGCCAACATTCTGCTCCATAGAACATCGCAGGTCTAATCGCCGTCCTATAAAACTTACCTTTTAACTTATGTGGGACTTTTTAATCACAAAGAATACCAGATGCTTGTCGCCATTTTATCCACCCTACTTTGCTTATGTGGCTAACATCCTCATCGATACCACCATTGCTCTGTAGCATTGATCCAAAGTATCAAAAATATCTTTCTTAAGCACTATTTGTCCTTCTAGACTAACCTCTCCCTCCTCACACCTAACATTACTAAAATCGCACCTCATATACTCGGTTTTGATTCTACTAAGTCTAATCCTTTTCGATTCTAAAGTCTGTCTCCACAGCTCTAATTTCCTATTGACGTCCATCCCACTCTCGTCTACTAGCACCACATTATCAGCAAAGAGCATACACCAAGGAATATCTTCTTGTATATCCCTCATGACCTCATCCATCACTAAGACAAAAAGGTATGGGCTCAAGGCTGACCCTTGATGTAATCATATCTTAATTGGAAAGGCATCAGCCTCACTGTCACAAGTTTGAACACTTGTCACAATGTTATCGTACATATCCTTGATGAGGGTAATGTACTTTGTTGGGACTTTATGTTTTTTCAGCGTCCACCACATGTCTGCCCTTGGTATTTTGTCATACGTCTTCTCCAAGTCAATGAATACCATATGTAAATCCTTCTTCTACTCCCTATATCTCTTCATAAGCTGACGTAGCAAGAAAATCGCCTTCAAAGTCGATCTCTCGGGTATAAAACCAAATTGATTTTTTGTGACGTTCGTCAATGTTCTTAGTCGATGTTCAGTCATTCTCTCCCATAGCTTTATAGTATGACTCATAAGCTTAATTCCTCAATAATTAATACAATTTTGAATATCTCCTTTATTCTTGAAGATAGGTACTAATATACTTTATCTCCACTCTTTAGGCATCTTGTTTGACCAAAAGATGCGGTTGAATAGCTTAGTTAGTCATACTACTGACATGTTTCCAAGACCTCTCCACACCTCAATAGGGATATCATCAGGGCCCCACGCCTTGCCTCCTTTCATCCTTTTTAGGGCCTCCTTAACGTCGAACTCCTGGATCCTCCGCACGAAGCGTCTGTTGGTGTCATCAAAGGAGTCTTCTAACTCAAGCATAATGCTCTCATTCTCACCGTTGAACAGTTCGTCAAAGTAATCTCTTCATCTGTTCTTGATCTCCTCGTCTTTCACTAGAAGTCGATTTGCTTCGTCCTCCAGGCATTTAACTTGGTTGAAGTCTTTTTTCTTCCTCTTGTGAATTTTAGCCATCTTGTAGATATCATTTTCACATTCCTTTGTGCCTAATCGCTAGTAAAGCTCATCATAAGCCCGTCCCCTTGCTTCACTCATAGCTCGCGTTGCTTTCTTGTTGGCATCTTTGTACTTCTCCATGTTGTTTGTGCTTCTGTCATGATGTTTGCACTTGTAGCATTCTTTCTTCTCCTTGATAGCCTTTTGGACATCGTCATTCCACCACCAAGTGTCTTTAGGTTTGCGTTTACTTCTTTTGGTCACTCCAAGCACCTCCCTAGCTACCCTTCGAATGCAAGTTGCCATCTTCATCCATATGCTATTCGCGTCTTCCTCTTCGTTCCATGGTCCTCCTAAAATCATCCTATCCTTAAAGATCTGTTGCGCTTCCCCTTTGAGCTTCCACCACTTTGTTCTCGTAATTTTGGCACCTTTGTCCCGAGAAACACGAAAATGAAAGCGAAAATCAGCCACCACTAGCTTATGTTGTGGGACAACACACTCTCCAGGTATCACCTTGCAATCTACACAAGCTTGTCTATCCACTCTTCTGGTAAGGACAAAATCAATTTGGCTGGAGTGCTGAGCACTACTAAAGGTCACTAAATGGGATTGCCTTTTTTTAAAAGGTGTTAGCTACCATTAGGTCGTAAGCTAGAGCAAAAGCTAAGATGTCATTGCCCTCTTAGTTTTTATTGCCATACCCAAAGACCCATGCACCCCCTCAAACCCCACATTTGATGTACCCACATGGCCATTGAGATCTCCTCTTATGAAGAGTTTCTCATTAGTAGATACACTTCTAACCATGTCATCTAAGTTTTTCTAGAATTGCCTCTTTATGCTCACATCAAGACCTCCTTGTGGGGCATAAGCACTAATAACATTCAGGACCTAATCCCCAATGACTAGCTTGACTAGGATAATCCTATCCCCCTATGTCCGAACGTCCACTACTCTATTCTTGAGGTTCTTATCAATCAGAACGTCTACACCATTCCTATTCCCAACTAACCCTGAGTACCATAGCTTGAAACTAGTATGCTCCACCTCCCTCGCCTTCTAGCCCGTCCATTTAGTCTTTTGGACACATATGATATTTACACGTCTCCTAATCGCTGCATCAACTAACTCTCGCAGCTCTCCAATCAAGGACTCTACATTCCAACTACCCACACGAATCCTATTTGCATCGACTAACTTTCTTACCCTTCGCATCCGTCGAGTAAAATGCGAAGACTCTTGCACACTTATCACTACGTCCGGGCGCTAATGTAGCGCGCAACTAAGAGAGTGACGACCCGGCCCTTACTCATTTAACACCACACCCGGGTTCCAATATGGCGCGTCGCTAAGAGGATTACACCTCCAACGAATTTCTATTGGGTTTCATATCCATAAGAGTGGCTAGGTTTTTATGTTGACTCGCCAGGCTTATCACAACCCTCTTCCTTTACTCGAGCTTGGGATCGGCCACGGCGGAGTTAAAATATTTAGCTTTGACTATAAAAAAAGAATACTAATATTTACAGCACTACGTTGATATTAGAGTAAATTTTACATAACTCCATATTTAAGCATTAATTTGATAAAACTCTACATTTAAGGATACTTTGTATCGCAAAACTTTACATTTGGATCGTGCAGTTATTTGCCATCGGTTTGACAAGTATGGTCCATTTGCTACAGCGTCTCTTCCCTGACTCAAGATGTTTTAGACCCTGAACTCTCACCTCATGTTGCCTTATGATGCCGTTAATCCTGATGCTGTCGGTCACATATGCAAGTTCACAGTTGTAAACAACATCATTCACTTGATTAAACAGTATGGACCAAAGTTATAACTAGCAGCACGTCCTCTTCTAGGATTAACAAAGAGGCACCCGATTGACAATATTCTGCGGTGTGGCATACATCGGTGGCAGGGTAAGTAACAGATGAGACCGAGTCAGGTGGGGCCATACTGGCTAGACTATCAGGTAGGTAACATTAGAATACAAAATGTGGAGTTTTAAGATACAAAGCGTCTTCAAATAGAGTGTTGTGACAGTTTGTACACAATATATATATACATATATGCAGTTATGTAAAATTTACTCGTAATATTACTATATTTATCATAAAATATACTTCCATAATGTATATTTAGTTTTGTCTAACGTAATATATTTTTATAAAAATTTATGGTTGAAGTGTCACATTAAAAATCGTGTCAGTATCTGAAATAATCTACACATTAATTATTACACGAAGGTAGTATAATCCTGTAGGAAAATGAACCACGTCCCAAATGGCTGTTTGAAACCTTTGCAAGAGTTATGCAGGAATTTGAAGGGAAAAGTAGCAAGCTCAAGAAGCCAATAAGAACTGTTAGATCTCATGTCTATCTCCCTCTGAATTTCCTTTGCATGGGGTCAACCATATGGTGCTATCCTTTTGTTACAAAGATAAACATACGAAATTTTTCTATAAAATTCAAATCCTTCGAAATTCCTCCATTCGAACAACCAAATGCAGATGCATGGGTGCACACATATTTTTTGTTTTCCGTGATCTTATGCCGAATCCTTTACACACGTGGTCTGACCAACCACATTGTACTTCAAAAACCCTCCTTTAAAACCAGAGAAATAAACAAAACCAGGCGTAAGAACCAGAGAAATCCTGGACCTTTGTGGGCCTAAACTGGAAGAGTGGGCGGCCCAATTCCTATTAGCATGGCCACCGATGCCCAAAGTAAGGGGACAGCCCAATCAACTAATCTTGAGGACTGTAAAAGTAAAACAGTAGGTCATGGGCACAAAAATAGTTGATTTCTGTTCTTTCTTTTCTATGAAGGGAAATAGGTGCTCAAACTTGAAACCATATAAATCTTGAGTCTGTTAATAATAATTACTTTTCTTAGCCCATAATAATTATTATTCATGTACAACCGACTATAAAATCCAGACCTAAACCCTAAACCCTGGAGTACGTCTAGAAACAATGGCAGACTTGACTTTGGGTGGATAAAATTGAACCCCAAATTAAGTTTATGAGAAAACATGCTATTTTGGCATTCTAAAGCCCTCTTGCATCCTTGTAATCTAAGTATATATAATATATATTTGAACCTAACCAGCGATGCAAAGTGCATCCGCAAGAAATGGAAGGGGAAGTGAAGAAGCAAAGCCTTTCTGTGCACGTCCCATCCATCAGACGGTCGGATCAGGTAGTCAGGTCCCCCCGGGAATCGCTCGCGTCCGTCCGTCTGTCCGTCTCCATGCATGCGTGCTTAATTGCTATCCTTTAATTTCCATGCATCGATCTCCAGTGCTCCACTCTACTACCCTGCGTCGGAACAAGAGAACTGACTGACAGTAGCGCTAGTACTACAATACAAACAATAAATCATTCCCAACGCAAATGCAGGCTCGGTGTCGCTACAGCTAGCTCTAGATACAGTTGGCGACTAGGCCTCCTGCATGCATATGCACAGATGCATTCAGTCTGCAGTGCAGTGCATGCAAGATCGTCTAGATAAAAAGATGTATAAATTATCAAATCAAATGTCACCATGTCATTGCGTGAGCGTCGATCCATAGCTGCTACTGCGAGCTAGCCACCCCGGTCCTCTCTGAAAATACCTACCAAATTCGCTTACTCTGTCCTTTTTGGGGTGTGGTAACACTAAGAAACAGTAGGTAAGTTATATTAGCACAAGGCATATTATAGATGCATTTATATATGGGCGCGCCATGCCATGCATGCATTGTCAGAAGAAAGAAGAGATATATAATTAGTCAGAAGTAACTAAGTTAACTTAGGATTTGGAGGTTCAACTATACCTGCTCTTTCCTCACTCTTTTGCTTCGAAAGGAGGTTCTTGCATCAGTGAGTATGTGTAGCTAGGTGCGAGCATTTGATTTTATTTGTAAATTTTTCTGAGAAAATTTAATTTGTAATACATTTTGGTACACACTAGCTAGAAACAGAAGAGAAGGAAAGGAACGATGGCCAGGAAGTGAGTAACAGAAGTTTAGAAACTAGCATAAGTGGTTTGCATGATAATGATACTGAGACAAATTAACGTACTGCGCCATTTCCCCTGTATTAACTGACAATTTTTCTTAATGAGCTTTGGTGCATTTAGCATGTCATTTCATTTGCATACATCATGAGTACTTCTCTTCCGGTTCCCGTCCCACTAAATGCTCCCTGTTTAAATAATAATGTTAAATTTCGCCATATGGAACTTGTAAAACCAAATATACGTAATAGTAGTAGCTACTGATAGATAGATAGTATTCTAGGAACTTTTTATCTTCAAACGAAGAGCTAAATGTAATATGTAGCTAGCAAGCATGCAATATATAACGCGAGATCGAAGCCGTTACTGCCGCAGAGCGTACTACTACTCCAGGTAGTGGGTGCAGACGAAGCCAATGAAGACGAAGCTAGGTGAGAAGGCCATGGTGGAGAAGGGGAGCGCGTGCACAGCGATCCATATATGCATGCACGTACGTACATACGTACATGCTCCGATCTTTGCACGTGCCCTGCTTCTCCAACAGGGGCCTCCTCACCAATTTGTTTAGAACGCACAGGAAGCTGGAGAACGCTGAGAGCAAGAAGATGAGCAGTGAATTAAGAAATGAGATAGCTGGAGAGGTATAGAGGAGGAAGAAGAAGAGGTGAATGCACAAGTAGAAAGCAAAGCCTGCCTGCTGGGTTTATATAGCCGGCCACACGGAGGAGACCCCCAGCCATACTGATCCGTGACATTATGACATCACACACACATGGAAAGAGCTCAGTGATGATCAGAGAGAGAGAGAGGTGTCCGGGATTGAGTCTTGAAGTGGGTTTGCCCTCCCGGAGGAAGCTTGTGGTGTGCCCATCGAGTGTGGTTCAACGAGAGTAGGTAGGGGTTCCCGGCTCCCTCGGACATGACAGTAGTTTCTTTATCATCACACAAAAATATCATGGTTGGTAGTAGCTGTAATTATGTGTTGACGTATCACTTGGCAAGGTTACGTTCCGTTCTTCTTCCCTTCGACCATCAACAACGGTTTCATATATCCAATACACTAGAAAATTGAGGATTTGCCACTCTCGACAATGGGTTTAAAGAAAACGGATATGCTATAAATCTATCGATAAAACATATTTGCTCAGTTTTTTCCACCGTTCACTTTGCTCCGACATTGGTACGTCTCTCCTCTTATCTCTCTCTTTCTCTCTCTCCCTGACCCCCCTTCTTCTCAATTTCTCCCCGATGTAGCACATCTATCAACAGCAGTGCTCTCACGCCCAACCAACGGCTTCCCACAATCACATCGCCTCTCCGTCCTAAATTGCGCAGCTACAGAAAACCCTATCTTTACCGGTGATGCTCTTGATTCCACAGCGTGGTGGCCTCATCACCACCGTATGAATACACTATGTTTTTATTTTTATGTTTTTTTCCTAGATCATTGGGTTTTTCTTTTTCTTCCTCGTCGCCAGTCTAGTCTTCTTTTTCCTCGTCGCCAATGGATGAGGGTGCCCACCACCTAGATGGATAAGCCGCTACGTTCTTTGTTACCTAGATTCTCTTTTACTTCTTCTTCTCCATCTTCCTCGTTGTCAGCCGGATCACCAGAGGTGGAAGCCGTGGCAACGTGCGGTAGCATCGGGGAAGGAGTAGGCCGTGGACGCGCGACAGCTCACCCGAGGCCACACCAGCAAGTCGATGGATCGAATCCTGGACTAGCTCCCCGCTACATAACCAACCGGTAAATTAGGTTCTTCAATCTCCAATCCCATCTGTGGGTGGAACCAAGAAATTAATGTAGGGAGAGCCATACAAATGTGATTACACTTTCTCATTGTTCTGAACAAAAATAGTGAAAATTATAAATATTTTTAAAAGATACCTGATATAGGGCTAGCACGCCATGAGCGCTAGTCCACGTGTCTAACTCCCTACGATCGTATCATCCCATCTGTTTACTTCATTTTCCTGCTTTCTCTTACATAGCAACTCGAAAAAAAATCCCCATATCGTTCTCTCCTCTCTTCTCCTCACTCCACCACCTAAATCCACGCTCCACATGCACACCTCACATGGCGGCCTCGTCCTACCAGAGATCTTGCACCATCCCCACCACCTCCAAACCCCCTTTTTGGGCGAGGGCACCACCGTCCCTCCTACCTCGCCGCAACTGCGGCCTTTCCCACCTCGGCACTAATGGAGAAGTATGAGGAGGTAGGGGTGTATTATGAAGCCATGTGTGATGGATTCTAGGATTTCTCGTGGATTCTTTCTCAATTTTTCTAATTTTTTAGTTGAAAGTTGGGTTTGGGGGTTGAAATATCATGATTATGTAGTTGAAAGTTGAGATTTAGGTGTTGAAAGATCAAATTAGTTGAGTTGAAAGTTAGATTCTTCTAGATGGAAGTTTGTAGTCCTAGGGTTGAGAGTTAGATTTGATTAGTTGAAAGTTATGGGATTTGCTTGAGTTGTAAATTGATGAACATGGAGTTGAAAGTTGTGAATCATTCAGTTGAAAGTGAGGTTCAGTTGAAAGTTGATTACATGCAAGGTGGATCTTTTTTTGTTGAATTAGTTGAAAGTTGTTTTTTTTTCTCACCATCTCTAGCGGCCGTTGCTTGCCGACGATTACGCCAAAGGAGGAGGTAAAGAGGAATGGGTTGCAAGTAGTGTCTGGCAGCAAAGCAGAGATGGCTGTAGGGGGTAGTAGGGTGGAAGCAAGGAGGCACACCAAGCGGGAGGTCACGACTGTGCTCAGACCATCCCGACAAAAGCCATTCGCCACTTGATGAATCAACACAACTTCATAAATTAGCAATTTCACAAGATATATGCTTCACTATTTTGAATCCATCCAATTTGGAAGGGATTGTATACATGGTTGAAGTATTTTTTTTAGCATAGAAAACAAGGGTATAAGTCTTTTTTTTCAATTCAGTATGGGGTGGGGCATTGCTCCCGCTAGTTACCCCCCGCCCTCTCCCTCATCTACCTCTGCCACTGTTGTCAAGAGGCAAATAATTTCAGTAGCCTTAAAGACTCTAATTCGCATCTCCTTGAAGTATAAGAGAAGGGGCACAAGGAAAAAGAAGGCATCATGGGACGAGCGCCAAAACATTGCCATGGAATTAAGGGAAATCTCAGGACTCCACCTCCTTCAAGCACTAGGAAACCACCAAAAACTCTAGACTCTTAGCCAGCATCGTGGTCCAAGGGAGCAGGAGAATGGGGTATGAAGGGAAGTAGCTCTGAGAAATCTTATTAGAGCTGATTCCAGAGAGAACGTCAAGCCAATGGAGACAATGAATACTGGTGCCATGGTCCCCTGCCAGAGTTGACCTTGCTCTGAAAGCTTTCTCCATCGCCATCGTGGAGTCTACCATTATGGAAACACCTTTATTGTAGTTCCTAACTAAAATAGGTGGTGGGTCAAGAGGGTGGTGAGGTTGGGTGGCTCCCTTCACCGGGCATCAAGGCCACTAGAGATGGTAAGAGGGGTTAGAAGAGGGAGAGAGAAGAGGAAAAGAGGAATCTGATCAAGTCTACTATGAAATGAGATTTTTCATCCCTTTTTAGGTTTCCACCGTTCTCTCTATTTTTTCTAAGGTTGAGTTGAGCTATTTGCCTTGAGCCTTATTGTTCGCCTTGAAAAGAGGGAAAGAGGAATGTATATCATTGTTTTTTGCCTTTGTGTGTAGTTACTCTTTTATTCATTACAGACTTTTATTGTACAAGAAAATCTATGTTTCTATTTAGCTTAGTGACTGATTTCAGCCCAGCAGGTAGCCCTCTACCCCGTTTCACTACATAGACTAAGCCAGCATCGCTTGTTAGCCATACCCAAGTCACAAGTAACAACACCACATTGAATTGTCAATGCCATTGATTGTGTGAAATCAACCAAAAAAATGCTTGGATGATCTTAGGAGAAATGGATAGGAATCTCACCTAGGTGAAGTATACGCCTTTTTTGAGAAGCATGACATCTCCAAATTGGAAATGACTGAAGCATACGTGGATCCAAAGAAGCCACGGCGAAAGACCGGAATTAGCAACAAGCATCATTATGAAGTGGACTGTTTTAATGATGTTATTGATTGGCTTTTTCAAGAAGTCGATAACCGTTTCAACGAGAGAAACTCTGAAGTGTTTGTTTGCTCGGCTGCTTTGAGCCCAAGAGAATCATTTCGCGATTTCAATTTAGAGCATTTGATGAGGTTGGCTAGTCTTTATCCTAATGATTTTGATAATGGGGAATTGAGAGACCTTAGACATCATCTTAGTCTCTACATTGCCGATGTGCAAGCAGATGATCGATTCTCTGGCATAAAAACTATATGTGAGCTCTCTCAAAAAAATGGTGGAGACAAGGAAACATATTTGCTATCCTTTGGTTTATCGACTTTTGAAGTTTGCACTAGTTTTACCTGTTGCCACTGCTACAGTTGAGAGATGTTTTTCAGCCATGAAAATTGTGAAAACATATTTGTGCAATTGCATTGTTTATGACTCCTTGAGATATAACCTTATTTGCTATGTCGAGAAAGGTGAAATGAGGAGGGTTACTAATGATGCAATAATTCATCACTTCGATGCAATGAAAAAGTGTAGAAAGCCATTTTAAAGTGTAATATTCTCAACCTTTTTCTATCGCATGATTCTGTTACTTAAAAAATTACTAAGTGTTTTCTTTATTTTTGTAGGAAATCAAGCCATAGAGAGCAGATGTTTTGTCTATGTCAGTCGTTCTTTTTGCATAGTTTGGTGTCATTAAATATCTATTGTTCAATTTTCTATGCTCAACTAGTGAAACTTATTATTGTGGTAAGCATTTTCTTTGCTATCATTCATCCAATCATGTTGAATTGTTAGACCTATTGTTGTTATGTACAACATTACTTGATATCTAGACATATATAATATATACAGACACCGAGTTAATTCTGTTCTAAATCTGCCACTGGTCACAACCACACTGAATCGATTCCCCCACCAAATGGCACAAGGAGATTTATTAGTTAATGATCTAACAAGCTGACTCGGCTAGATGACCTAAACATGTTTTTCAACTTACTAAGCTAACGAGCCAAGCTGGTAATTTCATTATCCACCCCTTATTAGAGAGTCGATACATTTGATGGCAGTGACGGCGGAGCGGGGTGGATGATACGTGGCGGGAGTAGCTGGGTTTCAGGGGTGGGTACGGAAAATTAGGGACTTGTTAGGGGCACTAATCCTGATGCATATCTATAATTTCAAATTTTATTGCCTGCAACGTGCAAACTGATACTGTAGAATGTAATCCCTGCGTTCCCTGGAAGTATTGTGAATAAGCGTTCTGGCCGGCCGTGTGCATGACGCGAGTTAGGTGTACCGTGCAATGTATGCGAAAGCTAGAAAGATGATCGGAGCAGCACTGTGGTAGTACGTACAACTTGAGCGATGAATCGAGTACGCGACCGAATGATTCGGGACCGTGTGTGGCGTGCAGAGAGGAGAAGCTAGCGAAACCTAGCGCTGGATTCTGTAATCATTTCGTGGCAGATCGAAGCGAGTGGAGTCGGAGGAGAGCGAAGCAGCTGAACCACAGTGATCGGGGAAGCCAAGGAAACGAAAACCAGTAGTACTCCACTAGATTTTCAGCTGCTGCCATAGGCATGACCTCTGCAGTACACACCTGCAGCTCTGCTCTGCTTCTGACTGAGCTAAGTCAGGCCGGAGCAATGAATTGCAATGATGGCGCGCGCGTACTCCTACTAGCCAAGCTACGTAAGCACGTCCGCCGTGCATCATTGTCCAGGGGCCTTTCTTGGAAAGTTTATAGTCTTACTGTTAATTAATGTGGCTGTGCACCTCCTGCACAGCCACTGCATGCAGTGATAGTGAAGTCAGTACGTAACTCGATCGAACGCCCAACCGGCTGGTAAAGGTCAGCGTGTTTGGTTACAAGTATGAGGTTGGATATGATGGAATGGTATCAAATGGTTTAGGATGATCTTTAATGAGATAATCACTTTAACTTGGTTGGTTGACAGGATAGGATGGTATAAGAATGTGTTTGATTCGTGGGATGAGATGGTACATGATGATTCCGGATGTTGTTTGATTAACTGGATGGGATAGTACGAGAATATATTTGATTGGTGGGATGAGATGGTTCATGATGATTTGAGATGTTGTTTGATTGACACGATGGAATGGTACGAGAATGCTCACATGATGGTGATATCAAACTGATCTCACACTTGCAGCTTACGGTTTCGCATAGGGTGAAGAGGCGATCGAGATGCTACAGTGAACCGGTTGTAAGCACGCGAGCCATTACTCCGTAAGCACGTACGTGAAATGCATCGACGAAACTACATTGTCTAAACACCATTAGTATATCGTCTCAGAAAATATTGATCCAAGTGTACGGGCAATCTAGATCCAATAGACTGTGATTACATACTAGTTAGTAGTTAGTAATCTAAAACCAGTGGACTCACCCGGGTAGGTGTAATTCATACAAAATGAAAACCCGACACGCTAGTCAGCAATATTGCAAGGGATTCATTCAGTAAATCCGAACAACATTATCGTTAATTCAATGCTACTATAAAATATGTTCATCTTGTCATCTGCTAGTCTAGTATATTCTAGTCCAACTCCATCGTCCTGCTAACACCATAAAAACGATCTAGTAGGCAGTTATCATAATGCTAACTCCTGAGACAAACATGCCGTCTCCATTCATCCAGCACCCCGGTAGCAATATTTATCCTAGTCAAGACGAGCCAAAAGAAAGGCGACCAGAAAAAGTTTAAGGAAAACAGCCACTAAGACTTCTTAAGATATACAACAACTACGAAAGTGACATGGTAACACATTATAACTGCGACACATTCCTCCCAACTTGTCTTTCGGGCGTTAACTCTAACCAAGATCATAGCATAAATCCTTACCTCTGTTGGGAAACGTGCTACGCAAAACAAAAATTTACCATTCACGAACCAAACCAAGATTCACTATCGAGGTGCAGGCAACGATATCATACCTTCACCGATCACGTCAATGCAGCGGAGAAGTTGACGATGTCGATGAAGTCCGCAGACTCCCGTAGTTAGGTTATACCTCCTAGTCGCGAGAGTGATCTTCTCGCGAATAGTTCGCCCGATCTAACGCCGAAGTGTACGACGTCTCTGAGGTATCCACGCGTACCGGATCAGCGACACCGTGGTAATGTGTGGATCAGCACACAAGAACAGCGGAGATCTACGAGAAGGAGAAGCAGCAACGCGCCGGCAGCTGAACTAGATCCAATCTAGAAGAGAGAGGAAGAGGAGGCTGCGACCAATCTAGAGGTGGCGGTTGCCTAGGGTTTCGGCCAAGGGGCTAGGGCTGCCTTTGGGGCTGCTTAGGATGCCCTTTGAGGTGCCCTGCCCCTCTATTTAAAGGGGGTGGGGCAGCTCTCTCTGGGAAGGTGGAGTTCTACTCCAGCAGGAACTCCCTGATGGAGTTGGAGTCCAACTCCATCAGAACCTCCTAGAACCTTCTAGAACTTCTGGAACCTTCTAGAACTTCTGGAACCTTCTAGAACCTTCCAGAACCTTCCGATACTTTCCGGAACACTTCCGGACATCACCGGAACCATCCGGGACCTCCTGGAACACTTTCTAGATCATCCGAAACACTTTTGGAACCCTTCTCTCTCGTTCTCCATAAATCGTAGCATTCCTAAATGTCGCTAAAACGTTAAGCGTGTGACTCTATAGGTTCGAGTATATGTGGACATGTCCAGAACACCTTCCGGTCAATAATCGTCAGCGGAATCTGGACACCCATAACGACTCCCACATATCATCGAAGATCTTTATCGAGCGAACCTCGTATTACCGCATATCATCCTTTTGCCTCACGATACATTACACAACCCGAGACGAGACTTTTATGGTATCCCTGTGATCAACTCCTTGATCACTATACCTAGTTATCCTCGTTACCGGTTTGTACTCTTTTCTCGTTTCCGTATTCCGGTGTCCCCATGACTAACCCTTTAGTCACAATATCTGGCCAGACGATGCTGAACACTGTAATACCGAGTGGGCCCAGAGTGTATCTCTCCATCGCCGGATGGGCAAATCCCAGTCTTGACATATCTTGAACCACGATATACTTTCTGGTGTACCTGAAAGTCACCTTTATAATTACCTAGTTACGGAGTAACGTTTGATGACCCCAAAGCAACCATCCGGTATCCGGGTCTACGATGTTCTCATGGTCTAAGGACGCAAGTAAACGTTAACACATAATGAGAAGATACTGACAACATATTGACGAAGTGATCTCGCAGTATCTCATAAGGGGGGTTATCCAACACCATTGTTACCCTAACAATGTGTTCCCGTTATTGCCGGCATCCTTGTTACATTAACAATGCCCATGATCAGGAAAACAAGACCATCAACAATACATGAGCTACTCCAGAGGCCTGACTAGGGATCTGAATGGTGTTTATTATTCCGCACGTGCAATTAGGTTTTCCTCTGAATCTCATATCCAAGAACCAATGCAATTCTAGCATAGAACATAAACTTAATCATGAACATGAAAATAGAATAATAACAACTTTATTATTGCCTCTAGGGCATATTTCTAACAGTCTCCCACTTGTACTAGAGTCAATAATCTAGCCAATGCTTAAGCTCCTAACACCTATGGCATTCCGGTGCTTCTCATACTTTGCTTGTGGTAGAGGTTTCGTCAATAGATCTGACACATTCAGGTCCGTGTGTATTTTGCATATCTTTACGTCTCCACGCTCCACCAATTCACGAATGATGCGGAATCGGTGTTGTATATGTTTAGACTTCTAGTGGGACCTTGGCTCCTTGGCCTGAGCTATGGCGCCACTATTGTCACAATAGAGCTCCATAGGATCCAGCGCGCTCGGAACCACACCATGCTCGGTGACGAACTTCTTAATCCAAACGCCCTCCTTTGCCGCTTCTGAAGCGGCGATATACTCAGCCTCCGTTGTAGAATCCACCACAGTGTTTTGCTTGGAACTCTTCCAGCTCACTGCGCCACCGTTCAGTGTATACACAAGGCCTGACTGAGATCGAAAATCGTCCGGATCTGTGACAAAGTTAGCGTCGGTGTAACCCTTTACCACGAGCTCTTCGCCACCACCGTATACGAGAAACATGTCCTTAGTCCTCTTCAGGTACTTAAGGATATTTTTCACTGCTGTCCAATGATCATGACCTGGATCACTCTGGTATTTGCTCGTAACACTTAGAGCATAGGACACATCTGGTCGTGTACATATCATGGCGTACATGATTGATCTAATCGCGGATGCGTATGGAATCTTATTAATGCGTTTTCGCTCATCAGTTGTCGAAGGACACTGATTCTTGCTCAAACTTTTCCCATGCGACATCGGCAAGAACCCCTTCTTGGCGTTTTCCATACTGAACCTCTTCAGTACTTTATCTATATATGTACTCTGGCTTAGCCCTATTAGGTGCTTTGATCTATCTCTATAGATCTTTATACCTAATATGTATGCTGCCTCGCCTAAGTCTTTCATTGAAAAACTATTTTTCAACGAAGTCTTAATATTGTCAAGAAAAGATACATCATTCCCAATCAACAATATGTCATCCACATAGAGTATTAGAAATGCTATTGCGCTCCCACTTACTTTCTTGTAAACACAAGTCTCTTCGCAGTTCTTAATGAAGCCAAACCCTTTGACCACTTCATCAAACCGAAGATTCCAACTCCGTGATGCTTGCTTCAGTCCATCGATGGATCTCTGAAGTTTGCATACCTTTCCAGCATCATTTGGATTGACAAAACCCTCGAGCTGTATCATATACACGTCCTCGGTTAGCTTTCCATTCAGGAATGCTATTTTGACGTCCATTTGCCATATCTCGTAATCAAAATATGCAGCAATCCCTAGAAGAATCTGAACAAACTTAAGCATCGCTACGGGAGAGAATGTCTCGTCGTAGTCAACTCCTTGAACTTGTCGGAAACCCTTTGCGACTAGTCGAGCCTTATAGATGTATACATTCTCATCCGCGTCTGTTTCTTTTTATAGATCCATTTACATTCGATAGGCTTCACAACTTCAGGAGGGTCCACCAAGTTCCAAACTTGGTTCTCGTACATGGATTCCATCTCGGATTTCATGGCGTCTAGCCATTTAACGGAGTCAGGGCCCATCATTGCTTCCGTATAGGTCACAAGTTCATCGTTGTCTAACAACAATACCTCGTCCGAAAATCACTGTGGTTTCGTGCGTATCCTGCCAGACCTTTGTGGTTCATCTGCTGGCTCGACCGAAGTCTCTACATCACATGCAGGGGCTTCCGTATCAGTCATTGTGGGAAACTCCGAAACCACTTTCGTCATTTCATCACTTTGACCTAATGACGGAGATTCACCCATCTCGTCAAGTTGCACTATCCTCCCACTCACCCCTTTCGCAAGAAACTCTTTCTCGAGAAACACACCGTTTTTTGCGACAAACACTTTGCCTTCGGTGCGGTGATAGAAGGAATACTCAACAGTTCCTTTAGGATAACCAACGAAGAAGCACTTATCCGATTTGGGATCGAGCTTGTTTGGTTGTAAACGCTTTACATATGCATCGCATCCTCAAATTTTAAGAAAAGACAAGTTGAGTTTCTTCCCATGCCATATCTCATATGGTGTCGTTTCAACGGATTTAGATGGCGCTCTATTCAGTGTAAAAGCGGCAGTATCTAAAGCATAACCCCAAAAAGACAATGGCAGTTCAGTTAATGACATCATCGATCTTACCATGTCCAACAAGGTTCGATTACGTCTCTCGGACACTCCATTCCTCTGTGGCATTCCGGGAGGCGTAAGCTATGGAACAATTCCGCAACTCTTCAGATGTTCGCTAAACTCGTAACTAAAATACTCCCCTCCGCGATCCGATCGCAGAAACTGGATTTTCTTGTTATGATGATTTTCTACTTCATGCTGAAATTCTTTGAACTTTTCAAAGATTTCAGACTTATGTCTCATCAAATAGATATACCCATATCTACTCAAATCATCCGTGAAGGTAATAAAGTAGAGAAATCCACCGCGTGCAGCTATACTCATTGGACCACATACATCCGTATGTATGATCTCTAATAAGTCAGTCGCCCGTTCTACGTGGCCTGTGAACGGCGTTTTAGTCATTTTTCCCATTAGACAAGGCTCGCAAGTGTCAAATGATTCATAATCAAATGACTCCAAAAGTCCATCACAATAGAGTTTCTTCATGCGCTTCTTTCCAATATGACCCAAACGGCAGTGCCACAAATAAGTGAAATTCAAATCGTTTGTCTTGCGACGTTTAGCGTCAATGTTATGGATGTGTGTATTACCGTCAAGATTCATAATAAATAACCCATTCACAACGGGAGTATGGCCATAAAACATATTATCCATACAAATCGAACAACCCTTGTTCTCAGACTTAAATGAATAACCGTCTTGCAACAAACATGATCCAGAAATAATATTTTTGCTCAAGGCCAGGACATAGTAACAATTACTAAGCTCTAAAATAAATCCTGAAGATAAATGTAGAGGTAGGACGCCGACGGCGAGCACAGCAACTTTTACTCCGTTCCCGACGCGCATCGTCACCTCATCCTTTGCCAGTCGCTTAGGCCTCTGTAGTTCCTGCATCGAGTTGCAAATGTGAGCAACCGATCCGGTATCCAATACCTAAGAATTACATTGTGGACCTGCAAGGAATACATCAATAACATGTATGACACTCATACCTGAGCTGGACTTTCCAGACTTCTTCTTTTCTGCCAGATATTTCTTGCAGTTCCTCTTCCAGTGTCCCTTCTCTTTACAGAAGAAGCACTCAACATCAGAAGTGGCGCCAATCTTGGACTTTTTAGGCGTGTCAGTCACACTAGCACCCTTGGACTTGTCATTTTCTTAGACTTGCCCTTCTTCTTGAAGTTGGTTGTTTTATTCACCATCATCACATGATTGGCGTCCTTCTGGATTCCACTCTCAGCAGTTTTAAGCATAGTGAATAATTTACCCATACTCTTTTCCATCCCATTCATGTTGTAGTTCATGATGAAGCTACTGTAGCTCGGAGGGAGGGAAGCGAGAACAAGATCAGTGCCCAACTCTTGGGAGATTGGAAAACCTAGCGCATCCAACCTTTGCGCGTACCCAGACAATCTGAGTACGTGCTGACTTACTGAGCTGCCCTCAACCATCTTGCATTCAAACAAGGCTTTAGATATCTCATATCTTTCAGTCCTTGCTTGCTTCTGAAACAAAGCTTTCAACTCTTGGATTAACTCATAAGCAGCCCAATTCTCAAAACGCTTTTGAAGATCAGGTTCCATGGAGGCAAGCATGACGCACTGTATTGCAATGGAACCATCCCTCTTAGATTGATAGATACGAGTCTCATCATCCGTAGCGTTAGCAGGGAGTTCACCGAGAGTTTGCGATGGGACATAGTCCTTCTTGGCACTCTTGAGGACAATCCTCACATTACGGTACCAGTCCGTAAAGTTGTTACCAGATGAATTCAGTTTTTCTTTCTCAAGCAACGCGCATAGTGGAAAGGTGGTTACGGGTGCCATAGATCTACAACTAAAAACAAATATACTTTAGACATTATTCATGATTAAAGCAACTCAAATTAACACTTAATTAGAGTAAGCTCTCACTAAAACCAATATCCCTCATAATTGATTATTAGTGATTCAAGATCCACGACTCACTTACTCCGCCATTGATGTGACATCACTGATGACGGAATAACGAGACCGGTAGGTCAACGTGCCAATCATATCCCCATATGACTCTTGTTTATCTTTCGATGGGTGTGTTCCGAGCCCAAGACGATCTTGCCAAGCTCGTCAAGACAACCGAGTGCCCTGCTGCGCGAACGGTTCACGTCCGCCTCATATATATCAAACCTATCGTACCCATGTGACATGGCACACCTCAGAATGGCAAATATTCCAGACGGTGCTACACTTGGAAGAACACTAACTACTTGATATTTGTGTGATGGATCACCCTATTTAACAACGTCTACCACGCATCAAACAAGGTGCATAAAAGGGTTTAACATCACATGCAATCAAATTATTGTGATATGGTATAGCCCCTTTTGTTGAAGAAGACTTCTTCAACATCCTTTGACGGAGAACTCCTTCTTCGCGTACGGCGTAGCATCGAGGTCCATCGATGTAAGATTGTCACCACCATATCCTCGCAATTACAACTATTTGCTATCACATAGCTAATAAAATAAATGCATTACATGGCTTTCTAGTTGACGCGCAGGTCAATACAATAAATAATGACAATCATATTGGCTCCTGCCGATTGCCGTACTCACGACACGCAGGTCATGACAAAATTAAAATTACAAACACTTTGCATCTCATACAATCACCTTGCATCACATAGGCTATACCACATCACATGCATACCCTGCAAAAACAAGTTAGACGCCTCTAACGTTTATGCTACAGTACGTGGCTTTATGGCTACGTTGCAAACCGTTTGCTACCTACGTTACCATAAGCACGATTGCTCTTACAGTTATTTAACTGTCGGGGTGTATGGAATTGGAGATTCGGAAATCTCGAACCCCATACTAAACTTCGTCATACGCATGACCCCCGTGTAGATCACATCTACAAGCCCGCTCATTGTAAATTTGTCTTTCTCAACTAAAGTGAAACCAAAGTCATCCTTAGCATGTCTTGATCCGAAGATCGTAAGGTTCGCCGGACCTCTGAAAATTTCACGATGCCGCCGAGATCAAAATTATGCAATGAGAGGGAAACAACAAGCAAATCCGGTGGTAGATCTCATCTAACACCCCGCACATCATATGTGCAATGTCGCATATCACATATGCTCTAGTCATACCTACAACTACGCATAGTACCGCTCTGATACCACTGTTGGGGAACGTGCTACGCAAAACAAAAATTTACCGTACACGAACCAAACCAAGATCCACTATCGAGGTGCAGGCAACGATATCATACCTTCGCCGATCACGTCAATGCAGCGGAGAAGTTGACGATGTCGATGAAGTCCGCAGACTCCCGCAGCTAGGTTATACCTCCCAGTCGCGAGAGTGATCTCCTCGCGAATAGTTCGCCTGATCGAACGCCGAAGTGTACGACGTCTCTGAGGTATCCACACGTATCGGATCAGCGACACCGTGGTAATGTGTGGACCAGCACACAAGAACAGCGGGGATCTACGAGAAGGAGAAGCAGCAGCGCGCCGGCAGCTGAACTAGATCCAATCTAGAAGAGAGAGGAAGAGGAGGCTGCGGCCAATCTAGAGGTGGCGTCTGCCTAGGGTTTCGGCCAAGGGGCCCTTTGAGGTGCCCTGCCCCTCTATTTAAAGGGGGTGGGGCAGCTCTCCCTGGGAAGGTGGAGTTCTACTCCAGCAGGAACTCTCTAATGGAGTTGGAGTCTAACTCCACCAGAACCTTCTAGAACCTTCTAGAACTTCTGGAACATTCTAGAACTTCTAGAACCTTCTAAAACTTCTGGAACCTTCTAGAACCTTCCAGAACCTTTCGATACTTTCCGAAACACTTCCGGACATCACCGGAACCATCCGGGACCTCCTGGAACACTTTCTAGATCATCCGAAACACTTTTGGAACCCTTCTCTCTCGTTCTCCATAAATCGTAGCATTCCTAAATGTCAGCTAAAACGTTAAGCGTGTGACCCTATAGGTTCGAGTATATGTGGACATGTCTGGAACACCTTCCGGTCAATTATCGTCAGCGGGATCTGGACACCCATAACGACTCCCACATATCATCGAAGATCTTTATCGAGCGAACCTCGTATTACCGCATATCATCATTTTGCCTCACGATACATTACACAACCCGAGGCGAGACTTTTATGGTATCCCTGTGATCAACTCCTTGATCACTATACCTAGTTATCCTCGTTACCGGTTTGTACTCTTTTCTCGTTTCCGTATTCCGGTGTCCCCGTGACTAACCCTTTAGCCACAATACCTGGCCAGGCGATGCTGGACACCGTAATACCGAGTGGGCCCAGAGTGTATCTCTCCATCACCAGATGGACAAATCCCAGTCTTGACATATCTTGAACCACGATATACTTTCTGGTATACCTGAAAGTCACCTTTATAATTACCTAGTTACGGAGTAACGTTTGATGACCCCAAAGCAACCATCCGGTATCCAGGTCTACGATATTCTCATGGTCTAAGGACGCAAGTAAACGTTAACACATAATGAGAAGATACTGACAACATATTGACGAAGTGATCTCGCAGTATCTCATAAGGGGGGTTATCCAACACCATTGTTACCCTAACAATGTGTTCCCATTATTGCCGGCATCCTTGTTACATTAACAATGCCCATGATCAGGAAAACAAGACCATCAACAATACATGAGCTAGTCCAGAGGCCTGGCTAGGGATCTGAATGGTGTTTTATTATTCCACACGTGCAATTAGGTTTTTCTCTGAATCTCATATCCAAGAACCAATGCAATTCTAGCATAGAACATAAAGTTAATCATGAATATGAAAATAGAATAATAACAACTTTATTATTGCCTCTAGGGCATATTTCCAACAACCTCTTCTACAAATAAGTAGCTTTTAAAGTTAGCTGACTGACTCCCCTCAAAACATGCTCCAATGACAACCACCTTTGAAAAACCTTCAAATCACAGCACCAATCACAGCAGGTAAGCAGTAACTAGCAAAGTTTCTCTTTGCAGAGGCATTGCTTACTAACTGAACAAACATAAAACGAAAGAGTGAAAAGAAGACATAATGAATGCTAATATTTGAAGACATGCTACTTATCTCTGGAACTATCAAGGGAACACCTCAGGATTAAAAGGGTTCGACTTTATCAACAACTGCCTCACACCAGTCACTTACACTGACTTCTCAAGTGGATCCCCAATTTTGCTAGAACACAAACACACATGAATTTTAGGCAGACTAGTCAGAACTGAGCAGTTAACAAGGTAAAAAATAAAATCTATAGCACAATTCCCTACAGTCATCAAAAGAAGTATAAAAATTTGGCAAGAATCATTTGAAACCTAGGTATCTATTAAGCTGACTGAACTTTTTGAACTATTACTCATACAAGGTACACATGATGACGAAATTTCTTGTATACATAGACATAATAACGAAATTTCTAGCACAACATGATGTATACATGGACATAGCATTACCATAACATGAAATATTTACAAGTTCAACCACAATTCCATTGTCTAGATGTTACATAACACGACTATATACACATAGATATACCATGACAGAAAACATAACAGTACAATAGCTTGGCATCAAAAGCACAACCATACCATATAGATATACATAGCACAACCATACCATATAATGATTGTTTTGTTTGGCATCAAAAGTAGTCTACCACATAGTTCGAACATAAAAGTACGTACTAACCAGAAAGGTGGTTCTTGATATATCTGGCAACCCAAATCATTTTGTTAGACATGCTAAGCTTGTTGAATGCGCTAGCAATTGCAGGATTCTCAACTAAATGGGCATAGTAATGAGTAAGATGTGCCTCTTCAAATCCAAGGAGATTCATCAAGTTATCCCAGAGGTCTTCAGGGACATCGGTATCTGAAGAACCGTACTTCTCTATAGCTTTGGCAAGGCTATCAAGGCTACGAGTCATCAAACCTATCAACTCGTCATCATTGCTTACCTTTGCCTTTTTTGGTGCTTTGCTGCCAGAGGATTCACCACTGCTCTCCCGTTTGGGAAAAGTAAAAGGCAACGAAAACTCTTCAACATTGCCAGCAAAAGGGTCACTCCCTCCATTGGCATCTTCATTCTCAGTCACATTTGCAGCAATAGGCTCACTCCCACTCTTAGCATATACACCAGACGCCATACCATTGCCGAAGATTGTGGCTATCTCATGATAGTGCTCAATTGGAGTGTTCAAGAAATTAGCATCATTGCGGTGGTCCTGCCAAGTAAACATCAAAATATTAGATAGCTTATATGCAATAATATCACACTATTGTGAAAATAAGATTTGCTGCAATTTTACCTTAACATGATCCGTGTAATGCTCCCGATCCAGCACAATGGTGCAAGTATTCTCATCCCAATTGGCACCACTTAAGGTCCTGAGCTTATTAACCTTTGTCCATATCTTTCGCCACTTCCTAAGGTGGTTACTTATCTGAGTGGCAGTCACTTGAACCTTGAGATGCTCATTCAAGGCCCTAGCACAACTATTAAGATGCACTTGCTTGAAACCATGAGAGGTTCTAGTTCCACTAGCAACTAGGTTAGCAAGGAATTGAAGCACAAAACTTGACATGGCATTTATCCAAACTGCTTGCCCACCACCACCATTGTTGCCCCAACCGTTATCCCCAATTTGTTCCAAGTCCATTCCTTACTAGCCTTGTATGTAGCTTGAAAAATCAGCAACACATAAAATTTAAAATAACAATGCATGACACAACACTACTAATAGAGTAAATTAACAGAGAACATAACAGTACAGTAGCTTGGCAGTATACAAGCATTCAATATTACACAACATTATGAACTAATGGCCGTGGTATTTTTGATGGTCTTCCCACATTTTGTCGGCAAGGACTTGTCGGAACTCAACCATGTGCCTATGGTCATGTGCTTGCTCCCTTTGTGATCTAGGGGGGTTAGGTGTCCATGTACTCTCCGGTAGAATGAAACTGTCGGTGCCTTCGGAGAGAACCCAGTTGTGGAGGATGACACAAGCTATGACAACATCCACTTGAGTAGCAAAGGGGAAGAATGGGGTTGCATCATCAAGAACTTTAAATCTCCTCTTGAGTGATGAGAATGCACGTTCTACTGTTACTCGTAGAGATGAGTGCCTAAGATTCAAGTGACATCTCATGCCACGGAAAGGTGACAAGAATCCAGGTTTAGCTCCGTATCCAGCATCCACTAGGTTAGAATTTACCTTACACACATGAGGAACACATGAGCACCCAAGGTGACATTACGGACCAAATAGTAAAACTCTATATGGGCATATCGTGCTAGAATAAATCTATTACCTCGAGGAACACGTAATCCATTCTCACGATCTATTGCATCCGCTAAAACAATAGCATCATGTGCAGATCCCTCCCAACCAGCCAACACATATGTGAAACGAAGGTCAAAATCAATGGCTGCCATCACATTTTGGCTTGCAAATGACTTCCTACCACAGAAGGCCGCCTCCATGTTCTTACTTACAGAAGCTCGTACGTGTGTACCATCAATGGCTCCAATACAGTCCTATATGATCAGGCCCACCACAAAAAATTAGTAACTATACAGTTTATACCCTACAACTAAATGATTATATTTGTTCATGGTCATACCTTAAAGTATGGGTCCCATCTTGGGTTGCCAGCAATTTTGGTTGGGGTCTCCAATGATGGTGGCCTAATAAGCTCGTCCCTTAGCTCACCTATGGCATGGAGGACTAGTCCGAAGTAACGGCTTACCGTTTCATCGGACCTATTAAAAATAGTACCTACTAGCCTGTTACGAAGGTTGTGTCCTACTGTGATCAAGAACATGGCAACTTGCTCCTCAATACATATATGAATGGTATCATAGAGCAAAGAGCGTTCCCTCAAAACTTGACACAGCCAGAAGAAAGGAGACCTCATAAGCCTTAGCGTTTTCTGACAAGTTATGTCATTCCTGTAAATCTGATTATTTAGAAAGACTATTTTGTTCCTGTCCCTTTCCTCAATTGGGGCATAGGTAATACGCTCTCTATTTCTCCGTAGTCTAGATCGGACATACAAGGTAACCATACAAGCTGCCACGAATGCAGCAGCTCTTGTAAGCATCATCCTTCTCCTTCTAACCCTGTTCTTGTCCATCTACAATGCATTTGGGACAAATGCAGGAAACATTCTATGAATCAGAAAGAACATTACAAATACAAAAGAATGTGAAGGCAAACAGTAAATTAAGCTTGTCACATGCTTATCAAAATATAAGACTATATCGTATTCCAAATTTAAGATAAATGCAAAGTGACATTTTTTGGTGCTACTGCAGACGCCTCATCCTATTCCATGTCTTTGATTCAAACTATGTAGTACTATCTCTACAAATGCCTACCAGTATTATCTGTTTACTTTGGAAATAACTGAACTAGCATATTTTTCAGTCCAAAAAAAAACAGCACTAGCATATGAAGCAATACCCTGAAACGTAATTTTCTTTATAGTTCTCTTAATGCTGTCTTGAGCAATTACTCATTGCACATCTTTATTTCTATGATGTAGGCTGAGTTACAGAAGATGAGAGTTCAAAGACTTCATAGCACGATAAATCTGAAGGTAATTCTTCTGTAATAAATCAAGTATCGTATTTAGCTATGTGTAATGAAACATCCACATTGACGTTGCTAACATGAATGCGGAAGATGAATCTAACTCTCCTATATCTTACTGCCACAAAAAAATAAGAACTTCTGTTATGATTTCTTTGGAATTATTTTCTTGTTCATGGATATTAACAAATCATCTCAGGAATCTATTGTCTCGAAAATCCTGCTTCATTGAAGAATGGAAATAAAAGCGAGTAAGGACCACAGGAATTTAGCATATAGGTACAGGGTAGGGTGAAAACATAAAACATTTGACAGATCGACAGCTTATGTAAGCATCATTCAAGCTATACTCGCATAGTTGCATAGCTGATAAACAGCACACTTCTGAATTTTGACTTATGATATCACTATGACATGATAAGGTGTCAACAGGGGGTAACATAGATCACTACAGAGTTTCAGTTCAAGAGTATTTAAGTTAATAGCTAGCAACCCTGACAAGCAACATACTTCAGCGATGTGTTTTGGACCTAAAAAGCAAGGCAAGTATATACTATGAAATGTAACAGTATTGCTAAACTAGTTCTTGAATCAGTAACTGCTAGAGCTGTTTTGGCAAGCCCTTTTGGCAAATGAGGGGGAAAAAATCAGAATATCAGACCCAACTCCATTGTCCATCCATGGGGATTTGGATTGCATACCTTCAGTTGGAGCACTAGGTTCAAACCCTAGGTGAGGGAGATTGGTTGCGGGGGAGCAGCAGGGGGCAAGGGTGTCCACACCGGCCGCCGACCGCTGGTCTCCGGTCGCCTGCGGGAGGAGGTTGAAGCCACCGGCCGCTGGTCTCCAGGCGTCTGTGGGAGGAGGTTCAAGCCGCCAGCCGCTAGTCTCATCGGTCGCTGGTCTCGTCTTGCAGCAGTGGGAGCGGGGGAGCAGGAGGAGGAGCGGCGCACGTCGCTACCGATCGCCGGCCGCCGGATGCTGGGCTAGTCGCTGGATGCGGGACGTGGCTGGGGGCGAGCTCGTGTGGACGGGAGGAGTTGGGGCTGAGCGACGGGAGGAGTTGGGGGTGAACCCAGGCTGACTCAGACTGGTCCCGGATCAATTGGTTCGACCGTTTTTGTTGAATCATATGGTCTGAAATCTCTACGGAATATTCGGGATTTGGAGATCAGTTCATCCCGGACCAATTGGTTCCATGCTCCCAATCAAACGTTTGGATCCCCTCATATCCCAGACCCAATGGTGCAGAAATCATCCAATACTTCAAACCAAACACAACCTTACTTATCTATGGCGATCTATCGTCGGATCCGGTCCGATTTCTCTCGCGCGCTGGACAGGGACATGCATCCATGCATCCATGCATGTGGTGGTATGCTTGCAAGGCATGCGTACCTGCGTATGCACATGTGTAATACGATCGATCCGTATGCAGCAAACAAACGGTACAGTAGGCAGACAGATGGAGCAACGCTAGCTAGCTGGTTGATTGCTGGCTATACTTATTTTCGATTATATAGGAGACTTCTTTATCAGTTGGGAAAGAGTGTTACTCTTTCCTTTTGAGTGTTCTTTTGCGACAGTAATGGGCGTACGTCTCGTACCGTGCTTTCATCTAATAATAGAATCAGGGGTAACTATATAAAAAAGGAGAATCCTGAAGGCAGATCAAACCCATACACATTCTGATTCTGGACAGGTTTTATAAGTCGTATTAATACATTTTTAACAGGAAAGTTGACTCCCTCCGCCTGTCTGTCTATCTCTCTCTAACTCGCTCGCGCGGTCGTACATGGATTTAAAAATACTATGAGTTCGTGCGGTGTTTGCATGCGTGAGGAGCAAGAGACGATGATAGACAGATGGAATGATGGATGGAGTAGATAGATAGCTTGTGTTGACCCAAACCTACCTGCTAGCTAGCTGCAGTTATTCCGGACATGCAAGGAACCTTAGCCACGGTAGATCGATCGACCGTCCTGGCCGGGCAAAGGAAAAACCTAGCTAGCTAGCCAAGAGTAACGCTAGCTGCAATGCGCCTCTCCGTACGTACGTCTACTATGGCATTCAAGTGACGCTAGTGTTACTGATGCTACAAGCAAACAGTAAATAGGAATAGACAGATTGATCGATTGATGTGGGATAGCTAGCTTGCCCATGCAAGCAGAGATCGATCTACTGCGTGCGTGCATCCCCATGATGATTGGAAACGCTCTAACTTCGCGGCTGCCACCGCGGAGTTAACTAGCGATCGAGCTCGCTCCAGCAGCTGGGAAGCAGACGTACGTACGCCAGTTGACCACCGTCACATCCACGTTTCGTGTAGGTAGATCTCCATGGGAAAGCATGGAGCAAACTCATGATGTTGGCCGCTGGTTTTTATTCAGACTTCTGTAAGTATTTAATTTGAGCTAGCTAGCATGTTGGGTGTGCTTGCTTACGCTACCTTAACCTACCCTCTCGTGTCTCAAGGCTGCAGGGCAGTCATGTATGGTAACTAAGCTCAATGAAAAAGTTAAATCTGTCACTCTTTGGAGGGGTCAACGGTTCTCAAATCAAATGGTCAGGTCTTGTGACGCTGCTGAAAGTGACTTGCATGCAAAACAACATCAATGTCTCAGGAGTTGAGGGCGCTGCGAATTGGATGCCGTTGGAAATCGAAAACACACGAGTTAGTAAAAAAGAGGGGTGTTTGAATAATCCATAGGAAAATGTTGCCTTAAGCTTCTGAATGTTACTACAAGAAATGGACGAAATAACGGATCACTATACGAATTTTCAAAGCCAAACCTATTAATCTAAAGAGGATCATATAAAATTTTTTCTATAGAATCCTCATCTTACCTTTCTCTCTAAAAGCATTGCTCACCTTACCAAATTAATTAGCATTATGTTTCATCTCAAATTAAGCGCGATGACCAACACGCACACGCCCATCCCGAAGTAAAGAATCGCGTCTCCCACTCCACTATCACTCAACCCTCCACTGCCCTAGCTTTGGCGTTTCGGTGATAGATGTGCATCATAACTTTGCCTCGCCGTCGCGAACACTCAAGCACCTGGAATTGGATGGTTGCTTGCTCGGTTCCTGCAGCCTGTCCTGCCACCTTCTCAAGCTCTCTGCAACTGAGATGATGACATGCGAGAGGACAGACACCTCTCCTATCTACACTAGATCTCTGAATGATGGAAGCAAAGGTAAGGAGTGCCCTGGAGAAGTGGCTTTTCTTATTTGGCCTCTTGGGGCCAGACATAGTGCTTGCTTGTGTGCCTTTGTTAGGGATAGCTAGGGTGATGACGCAGGATCCTAGGATAAGAAAGTCCTTGGCTATTGATCTTCACCTCCTATGTATCTTTTTACGCCATCTTGTTTTGAATTTTAAAATATGTAATATACGATTAATTTGCAGTTCTGTTGTTTGTAAGTAGCCTGATTTTTGTAACGTACATCGATTTTCTTGTATTTCTCGTAGCAACAGTACGGCATCCAACTAACATGAAGATAAAACCTTGAGCACATTTGGATTATAAATCCTTTGTTAGCTAGCTATTCTGTGTCCAAGTATTTAGGGCCTCTTTGATTCAAATGATTTTTATAGGAATTTTGGAAAATTAAAATTTAGAAAAAAAAATTTATATCTTGGTTGTTTGATTTGTAGGATTGTGTCAACATCTAACCGTCATCATTTCCATCTCACTTCAATATAATCAACGGACTAAAAATTACAGTAACATTTTGATAATATTGCACATTTTCGAGAACTACAATTTTAGGCTAAGTAATGTGCAATTTTAGGTGACTAAAATTTATAAAAATTTCAGGCAACTAAGAGTTAGCAAAAGCGTAATACATTTGTATATTTTTGTTAGCTATTTATTTATAGAAACTTATATATAGTAGAGATAACAAAATTGTGGGATGTTTGAGGACATTTCACATGAGCAAATATGTTGTTTGCCATCTCAAACGATGATCTCTTAATAACACAAGACTAAAGGAGCTAACCTATCCCAATTGGCTATGGCCCAAGTGAAGCCCAAGAAATTCTCATGCACACTTATGTGGTGATTACTCAAAAGAAAATATCACCAATGTATAATTAAACCCTAGGACTCCAAAGTAATTAACCATGTTTAATCATTTTATATGATTTGAATTAAGAAAAATACCTGGTTAGATATATAGTGTGCGCCCGGCCAAAGTGAAAGTCGATTTGAAACCTAATGCGTTACAGGTGCTATAAGAGTTGGTTGTACATCAGGTCCTTTAAAAATGAGTATGTGTATGTAATAACCCGGTCCAATTGACTTTGGAACTAGGTGCGACCCAAGAAATGCTCTTATGCACGAGAACTAGTGTGGTGATTAGCCCGGCGCTGCTTAATTAAAGAAAATATCACCGACATATAAATCATACGACTCCAAAGCAACTAGCGTTAACCATTTTGCAAGAACTAAATTAAGAAAAATACAAATGATTAGTTGTATAGTGTATGGCCAACCTAAATGGAATTATACCTAAGTTAGTTTTGGAACTTGAGACTTTATAGTGTCCTCGAAAAAAAGTACATAAACATCGACATGTATCGATGACCACGATTTATCAAAAAAAATTAGTACCCTCTTAATCTAGAAATGTAAAACATATTTTAATTAGTTAAGACAAGACTTTGATTAATAATTACTCTATTAGTATGTGATTTATGTGCATAAAATTGATATCATTATATTTGTATTCAAAAGTACTTACTCATGATTATAATTTTGTATCACTAAAATGTATATTAATAGAGTAATTATTGGCCAAATTTTATTTTAACCAATCATAATGCACGTTATATTTATAGACAGAGGGAGTAATAAATTACACGGCTTTCAAACAAAGGAAGAGTTTTATTAGGCCTTCAAATTTAAAGCCCATTTAGGGGCTTGGTTTAGTCACGCGAACGGCCTAGCTAGGCTGATATGTTATTGGACCATCAACTCACCTAGGGCAGGGCCCATATGCGCTATGGGGTTCTCAATCTCATTTTGCTACACCTAATTTTAGACACGTCACAATTTCTTAGGTGTATGTTTTACTATGTCTATAGTTATGACTTGCTATATTATTTTTTTATATATGGTTCATGCGTCATAGAGTCAAATTTTTATCAACTTTTTCCATACTTGTGGCTTCGATTTTATTAGCCAAACTTTTATGGCAAGCCACACATTGTCTAAACTTACTTGTGGCAATGGTAATTGTTGGGGTATTAATAAATCTCCGACGGGCCGGCCCGCTACATCCCGTGTGGTGCCTATGTGTTGCAGGACCAAGTCAAATCAAGTCAAAACGAGTTAAATAAGGGGTGCATAAGAGGGAAGGTGCACCATGGATCATGAACTACCACTACCTTCCTAGTCCACCATGAGCTCATGAGCCACTTTTCTCAAACTACCCCTCCACCTCTCATCCCTCAAGGGTAGCCATGGTCTTTTACCATGGACCCCTTGCCTACATAAACCCCCCTATGGGGGATATAAAATCCAACCCCATAAATGAGAAATCCAACCCCATAAATGAAAAATCTCATGGAGGGAAGCCTAGAGCTCCAAGTCCCGTATGGGGAGCTCTAAGAGCGACTTCAAGAAGTCCCAAACGGCCTGAGTCGCTAACCAAGCCCCGCATGAGGCACCTCTCCCGACATAGCAGTAGACCGTACTCCACGAGACGGTCGAACCTATTCAAAAATATCGAAGTGTCACATATTGTCGAGTGTACAACGACCTTCTCATAAGGCCGTCGTACATGGCCTATTACTATCGCGCTCTAACCATCGAGCTATCGAACCCCTCTTCTGTGTTGTTTCTACTACAACAACAACAATCTTGAACCAAACATGTCCACATATGTTTGGCTATTTTGTGATTTGTACAAACGTCTGCACCATACAGACACGGAATTGGGAGACTATTATGCCTTGAGCTTCTCACCCCAAGTCTTGCTTCCCCGATTATAATCTCCCACATCCAATCCGACTCTTCCCCTTTTGATCCACCTGAGCAATTCTCGCCTTATATTTACCCAATTGGTGGAACCACCACCCTGTGCGTTGCCACAGACACGTGTCGTGGCTTCTCCTGGTTGCACTCTACTCCTTTTCTTGGTCAACATCGTCCCTTTTGGACGTCACTGCTAGCCAGTAGTCGAGAAAGCCAGGGTTTTGAATGATTAATTTTTTTTTATTGTATGCCTTTCATTAAGAAGAATAGTGGTCTGGCTTGTTAAGGAAATATTGGATCGAAATTCAGATACAAGAGGCCATAACTGGCAAGAACCAAGGCCCTGCAAGCCAACAAAGCAAAGAATGCTACAAAACAACGCACCACCAAAAACACCCACTCTCGCCACACTCACAAGGCAACAAAGCCCGCAATCCCTGCAGACTGCTGGAGCTCGCCCCATCGAGTCGAGGTTACACCACACCTCGCTACATAGGCTAGATCCAGCGTTGCCCATCCAAGAAGGCACGGTGAACCTCAACAGGCCCCAAAGGAGCACGAAAGACATCCTGCCAACTATGCCGAGAGAAAGGGCCTCGAGCCGCTCAAAAGCTGCACTACCACCCAGCAATCCTCACCACTGTCACTAGGAGAGAGAGAAGCCGGATCCACTATGGAAGGAGCGGACCTAGGTCGCTCCAGCTTCGATGAGAAGACCACGTGCTATAGGACCCTACATCATTCGCAACACCATCCCTGCCACCTGCTGATGCCGGTTGCCCTGTCGTCCACATGACACTAGGCAATTGCGCAAGCCAGCACAATGTCCAATGATGTCATGCCGATTTTGGATCCGCTGACCCGGCAACCACCCTAAATCGCCATGCCTTGTGTAGCCCATTGTCACCACCTCTCGGGGCCGCCACTCCGACATCCATCGTCTCCCGGGTCGCCGCCCCCGATCATCTCCCCGGCTCACACAAGCCACAATGCCGGACAATCTGAGCACCACGCGGCCCTAGCTTCCCTAGGAGCACCGCTTGCGGGCCTCGACTACTGCGCCACCACTGAGGACCGCCCACTTGGCATCCACTCCTAATCGAGATGGTGAGGAAAGCCGTTGTCGTCGCACGGGGCCTTGCCACATCGCTAGGACGCCCAGAAGCCCCACCACTAGCCAGGCCTAACACACCCGCCCAAGGGAGGGTGCCTTGCCGATCAGGTCGGTTGCCCTCCCGCACCAATAGTCCAAGATGACCACCCTTGCAACAACCAGGCATAGCCCTGCCCCTTGGAACCGCCGTGGTAGTGTCACTTTCCGAGGCTACTGCCCTAGCCTCCTCCTTTCCGCTGGGTTTGACAGCTGGGACCTCGCCTACCAAAAACCATCGAGCCCCGTCTAAGGCCACTACCTCGACATCCATGGATAGAACACCAGAGACCCTCCGTGCTCACATCGACCACAAGCTAGTCACATGTCACCTCTGCACAACAGCTCCACCATCACCCACAATGCGATGACCACCGTCGACGGCACCAGCATCTGCCGCACCTCGCCGCATATCTTGTCATACCATCATCTTTGCCAGTCCCCCAAGCCATCCACACAACCAGCTGCCACAAACTCGACAGATTTGGATGAGCCAGATTTGGAGGAGGGACATCACCCCACCTGGAGTAAGGGGCTTCCACGCCCCCTGGAGCTGAGGAGCAGATCACATGTGTTGTGCATTCGTCGCCGTAGATGCAGCAGCAGGGAAAACGTTAGCCGCACGAGCAAAGGCTCCCCACCACCCTCTCTTGTAGCTCCACCGCGCCTCCGTCCTCACCTGCACACGGCCTTAGCCATCACTGCGTGTGGACGCCAGACCCGCCGACTGGGAGTTCCATGGGCTGAAGATGGCCTGCCTGTGCAACCACGCTCGCCTCCACCCTCTCCTGCACTTCTATTGCGCCTCCTCCCTCTCCTACACATGGGCCTCGGCCATCACCGCGCGCGCACCTTGGACCTGCGTTGTTGCATGCGAGCGATGCCGTTGCTCAATCTGCAAGCTCCCCCCACCCCCTTGGGAGCGAGGGGGCCCACTGCCACTGTGGCGATAGCCAGCGGCCGCGAGAGGAGGCGGGATGGGACGCTGATGGCACGCGTTGGGGTTTCACCTTCAGGTCACCCAACACGGAGTGACATGAGGAAGCGGGGCCAGAACCTTATGAATCTTCAGCATTTTATTTTGATGTTTGGAGTTGAATCTCGTGAGTTCGAAAGTTTGTAGTTTTTTGTTTTCAAACATTGAAGAGGGAAACGAAGAGATGCAAGGAACGTACTGCCACGTGGCATAACTGGGGGGATGGTCCGTGAATTTTTAATCTCAAAGGTTAACCATAATTCTCCCTGTATATTAGGCGGCGTGCAGATGATATGTAGAGAACATGTGTTTCCTACATGTGGTGGGCCGAGAGGCTGCTCCCGATTTGGCCTCCGACATGTTCTAACAACCTTCCATTCTCATTGCTCATTGGTTCGGCTCCCTACTATATTAACCTGCATGCGCCTCTCTCTCTTTCTCCCCGAAAGAAACCAAAAGAAAACGTGCAAAGAAGAGGAGAGGGAGGCAAGATTATAATTGACTCTGTCCGACCGATCTCAATCAGATGGCGCCAGTTGCATCAAGGTGCGCTGCCCTTGTGGCACAAGGTCCGCACCTACAAGGGCTTCTTTGATTCATGAAAAATTCCTAATTCCTGCAAAAATTGAATTAACTGTTTCCTATGATATTCCTGCAAAATTCATGTGAAACAAAGAGGCTCCAAAACCGTGTTATGTAGACATATACACATCTCCTTCTCCCGTCTGATCCAGCTCGTCTTTTGAACTCAAAACATGATGTATGGCGCAGGAGGGGATTTTCCACGGCAATAACCATCATTGAAGTGTCCACGAAGAAGATCGAGGAGAAGGCAGTGAAGCTCGGCACGGTGACGAAGAATGCCACTGCTGCAATGGCAACCACGACGGAGGACAAGACGGCGGTCTGGGAACCGGACCCCAAGACAGGGGACTACCGGCCGGTGACTGGCACCAAGGAGGTGGACGCGGCCGACCTGCGGGCCAGGATGCTGAAACAGAGGATGCTGCAGGAGTGATATGCACAGCACGTTGCGCTTCCAGATTCACGCTTGTGCATCCCCCACCCCCGGTGCCTCTTGCTGGTGCAGACACAAATTCATCCGTGAAGATTTTTACACGATGTTGCTGCTTGCTGGCACCTGAGTGCATAGCATACATTGGAAAGCGTACTACATATCTAAGCCCATTTGGAACCGATGAATTTTTTAGAATAAAACAGCGTCCTATCAAATTCTACAAAGTAGTTTAAGTTTGCGTGTTCTTAACATATATTGTCAATGTATGTAAAATTTGTAGTTATATATTATATTGTCAATGTATTTAAAATTTTATAGTTATTTTAGCCCCCTTAAGGACGGCTTAGACTTGTGTATAAGCCAGCTGTCTAGAGAAGCCCTCTATAAGCTATTGTGAAAATAAGATCTAAAAATAAATTATATCCGTTAGAGATGGCTTATGGGTTTGAGCTTGTCATCTATGCTGAAGGGTATAAAGTCTAAAATACCCCTAGACTTGTCTATGCTACATACATACACATGTTCTTATAAATAACACTCACAAACATGTTGTCAAATGAAAACCGAGCATTAGCAGATTTTACATGCATATCCTTGAACAAAAGAATTACAATACTAGTTGACTAGTTGATTGCTCACTGCTACACCAAAGCATTGCTCATTAATTTAACTCACTCCATATACATATGAAATTTTTATCTATTTACATAGCCAATTATCCAATTCATACATATACACAATGAACTTTCCAGTTGTCAGAGCATCATCCACCTGCAAGCCCAAGAATTATTCACATTGTTCATAGTTTATTCTTCAGAAGGCATGGAGTTCAACATAATTATGTTCCGAGGTGAAACAATTGTAAGGCATCATAACAGCAAGCCATAACAGGCTAATCATTTAAGCACTAGTATTAGGTGATCGACATGAAAAATAAGTGAAATTATCAGTAGAACAACAAGCCATACTGCTATATTCTGCATCCTACTTAGATCCAAGCTGTATCTCTGGAAAAATGGATTTCAGATAATTAAAAGAAAAAATTAGAGGAGAGGAGGGGCCGACGGGAGAGGAGGGGCCGGTGAGAGCTCGGGGGAGCCAGGGAGGACGTGGCTCGGGGCGGCAGAGGTGGCAGAGCCCATCCACGAGCTTGCGACGGGTTGGCTCGGTGCTGTCCGGCGGTATTGGGGTGCAGACGGCACGGGGAGGCCGGCACCGGGAAGGATGCAGCAGCGACCTGCTCTTGGAGGACGCGGCGCCGGCGACCTACTCGGGGAGGACTCGGCGCCGGCGACCTGCTCAGGACAGAGCACTTGGCGCCGCTAGGATGTGATCATGTCGGCACTCGGGGAGCGCAGCGCGAGCTGGACCGAAGCAAGGAGGCCGGCGCGGGGACGAAGACCTAGTCGACGGCACCGAGCTGCTCTGATAGGAGGCAGCGGCAGAGACTAGCTTGGGGAGGGAGACCGGCGAAGAGGGCGGACGACACGAGAGGAGGGTGGCACGGGGAGGGAGGAGGCGGCGCGCGAGGAGGAGGAAGGGAGGTGGCACGCTGGAACCCTAGCACGTGGGTCAGCCGCTGGGAGGAGACGGATCAGGGATGGGCTCGGGGAAGAGATGGGTTGGAATGGGAGGAAAAAGCTGATGTTTTTTTTCATTTATACCAAGTGGTATTTTTTTGTAAATACCGCGAATATGAAGGGCAATTTTGAAAGATGACAGAAGGGAGGAGCAGACAAGCTCAAGAAGCCTCACCTTTGAAGCTTCTAGCTACCAACAAGAAATGTGAGAAGCTTAAAAATTAAGCCTAACTTCAAAATGTCTTAGGAATAGTTTATAGCTTAGACCTATAGCTGCATATAAGCTATTCCTAAGGGGCCTTTACACATCATTATACGATTTCAGCAACTCAATTGCAGGAATTACAATCTTACCTAGTTACTGATCGCACATTAGATATGGGCAATGCATTCACGGCATATATCTTAGTCAGACCGTCTGACAAGTTCGTAGCTGAAATAGACAAATGCATAGTACACTCTCGAGATACAAGTTCAACTATTTCACATTCTTCTACTGGGGAAAACATTTTAGTCTCGACCTACAATTTTCAAGGAGCACGTAGACGTTTTCCGTCATCTGATGGGCACATGCCACAAACACAACAGTGAAAGCAGCTGAAGGACACTAATGGCAAGATACTCTTAACGTTGCAATCAACTGTCCTGATTGTTTCCACAATCACAAGTGTTTGGACGACGACTCCAGCTTCTCTCCTAAAAGGTTGAAGCAAAATATCGAGTGGCAAATCTTATCTAAATTAATCTATCCAACACTGAAGAATCTGGCTCTTATCTGTCACGGGTATATCTGAGTCTTACCTCTGAACCGGTTTCAGGGAAGCCATAAGTTAGATATGTCGCTTTCTGATCTATCAACTCTGATAGTCAGAGAATTCATGCTTGCGGGACAGCTCACAAGCTGAAATGGCAGGAGAGCCTCCAACCAATCACAATGGTAGTTAGGCGCATTCCAAGCCCAAGTTTACAGTTTGGGTGCAAATCCTAGCATAGACCTTTAAAAACAACATAAGCAAATAGAACATAAGAAACAGTAACATGTCTACAATGATCATCAATGAAAGCTCTCTTCATATTTGAGTATTACCAATAAGCCTTGTTCACGTATGGAACTGTTATAGCAACAAGCCAGCCTCTAAGTTATGTCGGTTGTGAGACTGATATCTGATGGTATCTCATTATATAGCTTCATTAGATTTGTTCAAAATTAAAGTTCCTAGGCATCTATCTGTGTGCTACTGACACCACTTGTTTCAGTTGTACTAAACAGATACGACCTTGTCTTACGAGTGTCCACTTTGTTTTACATGGTGCCGGAAAACAGTCCCACCTGAGTTCAGTACCTACTTTCAGTGGCCTCCGAGGAGGACACGATCTAGTGGAAAATAGTTATTAGCAAGAACAGAAATTGAGCAAGGGAGGTGAGATTTTAATCTTGGCCAAGATTATCTTCTTTATGTGTGAGTGACTAGCCCTTTTGTGCTTCGGTTTTTTGGGACTTTAAATAATCAAGTGGTCTTTCTAGTTGTGTTCTAGGGTTACTGGACTTCCCTAACTTCTGGAAAAGTTGGATTCTGAAATTTTACTGAATAAACTGTATTCCTGATATGCATATGATCAATTTTCAGATCAAAGTACTCAAATGATAATTTATCTAATAACAGAATTTTATTTCTTCTATGCAACCTCAACTGCCTAGGAACTCCTAAATGCCTATTTATCCTTAAAAATGCACTGTTTCTCAGATAAAAAACATGGGTTTTTCCATGATTAAATCGATAAAACAATGCCACAAAACTGTACAGTATTCCCAAACATGAGTGTCCCAGATAACAAACTTAGGGCTTGGTATGGCGACATCCTTTTTTTTGGGTTGAAAAACCCAAGTAAATCGAGGAAAAGATAATGCCAATCCAAACAAACATTACTAAATGGTGCTTCAAATATCTAAACCTCACGGTCCATACCTAACAATAAAACTTCAACATTGGTCTAATTCGCTAACAATCTATCTTTTATTTCTGAAAGGGAAAAAAGAACTAGGACCTAGAAACATTAACTAGTTAACATAATCTTTTTAGAGAACATAACTAGTTAACAAAATCAACTAGATAACTGAAGAAAAACTTATTATGCCAAAGACACAGTTGCAGGATGTTTTATGCTTGTAATAAACAGTAAGAACACGAAAAACAAAATTCTTGTTACGTAGTTATTCAATATTAATAGTGATTCTTAGTTGGATTTACATAATTTAAGAGAAATCCAAACCTTGTGTCTGACGATCATCTTGAGTACGCGTTTCACGTAGTTATTCAATATTAATAGTGATTCTTAGGGGTTAAACTTGATCCCATTCCAAATCCCATTTAACCACTAGCGCAAGTTTGCTTCGCTCTGATTTCTGAAAACAATTTCCATCACAATTCCCTTTCGCATGACTATGCTCGAAATAGAAACGAAAAACAAAGCGCTGCAAAAGTTAACATTGAATGTGGTTTCTTACCTGGAACATAGCTATTCTTATTTAGCACACGTGTAGCCTTTCTTAAAGGTTCCTCAAAATATATTAAGCCTTCATTCAATCTATATCTCATCACAATGGCAAGTTTATTAAGCCTTCATTAATCATAAGCTTATGCTAGTATGCTTTACTACTTGTACTTGTAAGACTTCTAAGTGCCAGAACAGATAGTTAGCACTTAGCACACTATCCATACATAGGATTCAAGAAACATCTTCAATCTTAGAAAGAACTTGCTAACCTGCCCGATTCATCAACATACGGCGGAAATAACAAGGCAAGGAACATGGAGATTTCAGAAAGATTTAGAAATGAATAGAAACCTTTACTGATCTGAAGTGATCCTCTCTAAACTACTGAAACAGTAGACCACTGACGGATCCATACGAATCGAGTTCTGAACTTGTTGCCCCATCTAAAAGCTGGGACCCTTCCCCTTTATTGAGACATCTAAGACAGCATACAGAGCACCACTACCCCTTGGTTTCTTACAGCAACAAGTGCAAGATTAATTCATCCAAGAAGTACTTGAATTTCGAAGCGAGTCTCTCCACGAACTGGGTAGGATTCTAAAACGCACCTCGCAGGCTCAGGCTCGACTCCGCGGGCTGCTGCTGCGGCAGCATGAGGTTGTTGCAGTCGAAGCCGCATCCGCAGGTGGGGCTGTCGAGGAAGTTGTCGAGACCGAAGTCGGCGGAGGCGATGCCCACGGAGAAGCCGAGGTTGTCGCCGTTGCGGGTGACCTCGATGATGTTGAGCCAGAAGAAGAGAACCTTGACGGAGACGCCCTGGAGGTTGGTGAGGCGGTCGACAGAGATGCTGCCCTTGATGGTGGGGTTGTAGCGGAGCGAGTAGGAGCCCTGGATGGAGAACTCGCAGGTGGAGGAGGAGTTGAGGTAGGCCGCGAAGTCACCGGTGGAGTTGTCGAGGGTGTAGTCGACGACCCCCTTGGGGATGATGCCCGGGGGGAAGTCGAAGGTCGCGAGCGCCTCGTAAGCCGTCGGCTTCGCGGAGGCGGCGCCGATGCCGGCGCCGGCGAGGAGGGGCAGGAGGAGGAGGAGGAGGAGGGGAAGCATCGTAGATTTGGTTTGGCTTTGGGGATTTTCTTAGCGGTGGTTTCGGAGAATGTTTGAGGTTGTTGGATTTTGGGCGTTTGACAGGAGGTGCGCTGGTTTTAAAACACCGGGTCCACAGGCCAGCTAATGTGCTAATGCGCCTCTTAACAAAACAGGAAATAAAACCCGCAGTTGGAGCATATCCTGTCCACTCGTGCTTCTGTTGCAGTACACCCGAGTCCGGAAAAACACATACTACGAGTCGTTTGAAAATTTGGAAAAAGTTGTATCTAACGCATTATAAATTTTTTAATCTAAATTTAATCCATAACTCAGAGAAAGAAAAAAAAACAAATTCAATCGTGATAATGTTAATAGGCTAAATGAACAACCTAATTTTGATTAGATACTATTTATAATAGAATTTATCTTTTTTTATTTCTTGAGTCATACTTAAATTTAAATTCAAAATTTTATGACATAATAGACGTATATTATGTATATATTGTCAAAATAATTTCATATATTTTGATGGTTGCAATAAGGTTTTCGGCCTCAGGTGCACGAAGTGCACCACAAACATGGACGCACCAGATACGTTCTCCTGCTAACACATCGAAGACCTAGCAAGACAACAATACGCCCCCGTACCTTCTCGACAATGACTTTGCCTTCCTCTTCCTCTAGTTTCCTTCTCTACCAGGCTTTAGGCGCCACTTCTGTATCTTTCTCTGGCTTGATGTAGCACCTAGTTTACTACCTAATGGCTATATCTACCAGAAGCTGCTTCTCCACCATTTGCTCCTCGAGGAACGATTGTTCCCCATGTTTTTTTTCTCTTTGGCGTAAAGCAGGTTGTATGCCTTTTCTTTATTGCTCCTTTTGGTCCCAGTAGCCAACTTCCGTCCAACCTGTCCTCAATGAGCTTCCACTCATTTTCTCTGTTGCTATGGAGGCATTATCTCCTAATTCCAAGGCCAATTTCAAGCATACTCTTCTAGATCTACTCATATGCGTTCTTGGCACCGACGTTGATCTGGTCATCAAAACCTCGTTAAAGAAGCCAACAAAATCTACCTCCTCAAGTGGGTGTCGCCATCAGCAGACATCTCTACTAGAGCGGTGTACAACGGCCTCCTGGTGAGCTACCCCTCCTGCCCAACTTCGATTGAGCTAGCTTTCCAGCATATCTCCGGCTTCTATAGCAAAGAGTTGCTGCCGACCCGTCCTCGATACCTCTAGCAAACTCAAGAGAAGGTGCTCGCTAGTTGCTCCGTGCATTATCGGCAAAGTTTTGCCGAATTGGTTGTTGCCAGCCATCCACAACCCCAGCAAGAAATTATCTAGATTTTGAACGACCTCCGGCGTCTTCAATGCACAAATTATTAGTTGCTTGGTCAGCTGATCTGTTTTTAATTTTCTTAACCTTTAGGTCCTCTATAAAACCTAGGTTGCATTTTTCTTGCCTCTAAGGCTGCACTCCCTTAAAAAAAAGGAAATACGAATTGTACTATGCAAATTTTTGTCTATCTTTATTTTTTAATCTTTTCATGTACATGTATTATCATATTTTCGTAGATAACAAGCTAGAAAATCATTTATCATGGTGAATCGCATGAAAATAATTAAAGATAAGTGTATATTACCCTCTTGAACTATGTATGGAGTTTAAAGTTCCACCGTCAAGTTACAAACTGGTTAGAACATACCCCTCATATCTGAATATCACTTAAATGTGCCCTCTCCCTCCTCTTGACCCCAGTTTTTGTCCACGTGGACCCCATGTCAGCTCGTGACGTGGCAGATCTCACCTCGTCAGTGTGGGAGGGTTATGTCACAGGACCCCGCCAATTCTCTCCTCCCTCTCCACTCATTGTTTCCCTTTCTCCTCCACTGAAAACTCTAGCCATGTACCAACTGGACTCTTGAATCACTAACAGAATTAACCAATTTGTTCTTGTCTATCTGAAGTCCCCTCACATATCCAAAAATTGCATCCTCCCACCTACACGAATCAAAGCCACAAATTACAGAGCCCAATATCAAATGGAGAAAATATCAAGAAAAAAAGAAAATCAAATCTAAAGGTATATCACTCACCTGAGCCTTTGTGCAAGTCAAGTACCTCCTCTCACTCCATGAAATCCACCATGACGCGTACCTGTTGCAATGGCAGTTGATGGTCAGTGCATACTCCAACATCCGCTACCTGTAAGCTATCAGGAAGGAGTTGTCTTCTTCACGGTAAGCACGAGAGGTGGCACCTGACGAGCTCGACATCACCTTCAGCCATCTCCTACCTTCCCATCTCTCTTTGTCGCTTAGCTCAAATCAATGGTGGCTAGGGTTTTCGGTGGGGGAGAAAGGAGAATGAGGAGTGGAGAGGGAGGAGAGAGGTGGCGGTGTCCCGTGATTTAACTGTCCAATGCTGACGAGGTAAGATCCGCCACGTCACAAGCTAAGGTGGGAACCGGGATCAAGAGGACCGATAGGCCGGGCACATTTAGATGAGAGGTGTGTTCTAACCAGTTTTACATCTAAGGCTTAGATTGAACTTTAAACTCTGTCATTAGTTCAGAGGCTAACGTGCACTTATATATATATATATATATATATATCAAATAATTAGGTACATTGTGTATTGTCTTTACCGGATTCATCATAGGAGTGTGCGAATATTCCGTTTTCAGACCTACACATATACCTAGGAGTAGATTTTCCTTTTTCTTCTCTTGGCATGTGCTGTCGCAAGAATATACTTTTCGGCAGGGATGCGATGGTGCAAAACGAAGCTCTTTCCTTGAAATGGATTCCCCAGAGTGTCATCGTAAGCTTTCCACACTTCTCTACTAGTAAGCTTTCCACGCTTCTCCACTAGTTTCTCCAGCGCAGACGTTTGTTGAGACGAGCGTAGAGCACGGAGCCGCGAGGGCACATGTCTCCGGGCTGCAGCAACCAGCAGCTAACATTCTCGTGGAGCAGGATGCCCTGACAGGAAGCGGCTGACCTCCTTGAATCCTGATGGTTAGTTGCCTCTTGATTGTCCATTTATTGATGTACAGGGAGGTAGTAACTGAACCATGATTGTTTTAGAGACCGGACAAATCCGTATAACTGAGTTAGGTCCAACCCACGACGCGTCGGCAAACCCATATGTAACCTGTTGCAGTACGTTGGTGAGCCTGGGAAGCTGCCCAAGGTCGCCGGGTGCGACCTCTGCCTCTGCACAGAGGTGGCGAGCTCGCATCCGAACATCCAGAAGGGGAGGTCTTGAGTTGCCGTGCGTACGTGACACAGGTCGAAACTGAAATACGTGTTGGCCAAACCGACAAATATGGGCGGCTCATAATCGGCCGCCATTAGCAGATGCCGGCGGCAGTTTGGGTTGCACGGCCAGAGGAGATCCACGTCGCTCATCCAGTACCGTTCCATCCAGCCCGTATCATCCCGTCCCATCCAACTTGATTTATCCAACTAAACACGCCCTAACACAACAGCGAACAGTGGTGTTCCTCAAGGAGCTCCTACGATGCCCTTTGGGCAGTGAGGTTGCGTGACCGCGTGAGACAGTTCAAACGCCCGAACTTTACAAACAACCTCCTTTTGGACACGTATCGACGGGGAAGCACGGAGTGTGCCCTGGTACGTCGAGGGTTGCTGTTCTCTGCATCGCGGAGACCTTGCATGCAGTTAATGACCGCTGATTCTAATGTGTAGAAAGACTTCGGATCAAATAAAAGATCTAAAATACAAATTCAGAATGGTTGATAATTTTTAGTTGGTTTCTGCTAACTTTAGTAAAACTTGCCCATTTGGTGTTCTCTCGTACAATAGTTTATGGCAATGTTTAAAAGTCAGGAATTAGTAAAATTTTCAGCAAAATTCCGCACTGCAAGCCAAGTTTTTGTATGAAATGAACAGAAGGGAAACCGCAGATGGTTCGTATATTATCTCCAGAATTGCTAAAGATCGCTCGTACTGTCCTGGTAAAAACATCGTGAAGCGCATCATTATTTCCTCCGGTCCACCGACACCTCCCTATTATTTCCTGTGCGGTTCTTATATCTTCAATTCCAGGTCTTTCATCTCAGATTGGAGAAGAAGAAAGGCAGAACTCCGCATAAAAACAGCTACACGAACCTAAAGTCGCGATTTTGCACCATCAACCGTGGCAGCCTGAATCAGTTTCCAGGGAATGCAAAATCAGGTGATGCACTTGGCACAAAATTTAGTGAAACAAGAAGAAAAAGTGCCATCTGATATCAGAAAGCTATCTCAAACATGATGAAAGGTATCATCATGCTGTCGATCTTACCAAAGATGCACCCCTATGAGCTCTCACAGCTAAATATTCACAGGGTCTGAAGAACTCCCCGTAATCCTTCGACCAAGCTTCCAGTCTCTTGTACACGTATTCCATGCCGAGCGAGTCGGCCCAAAACATCACTCCACCCCTGGTGTACATGAGGAGTTGCACGGAAGACTGATCAGTTAGCATAATCATAACAAAGGAAAGTAGTGTGAGTGAAAGTGCAGGGTAAGCAATTGAACCTATAAGAAGGGAAACCCATTCCCATAATGGATGCTACATCGAGATCAGATGCTTTCAGAGCAATTCCCCTCGTCAAGCACTCGGCAGGCCTCATTCACCACGGGGAAGAAGATCATCTCTACAATGTCGTTGTCTGTTAATTTCATCAGCTGAGGGAAAGAAATCATCTGTCAGATTTCTTTGAGCAAAAGCAGTGAAAGACTGGCATTCGTGAAAAGCAGTGAGACTGGATCTACAAGCTAGTATGTATAATGTAACGAGTAGTATTCTGCACATAAAACGACAGACAAAAGATGCATGAATGTACAACGATGTACTCGCGAATTGTGATATGGAACAATATTGATAGCTCAATTCACTTATAATTTATAATACACTGAATATAGTGTGCTGAGTAATTTTTTATACTTGAATAAAAATAATTCCAGTTGGGTTTATTTCATAAAGTTTTCTGCACCTTGCTACACAGAACATAGTACATTTCTGCATTTTTCAGACCATCCATAGAAGTGAGCCCAGAAAAGAAGATAGAACACATGGCAGAGAAAGAAAAAGGTACAGAGAGAAGTAAACCAAATACATCTGTGAGATTGACATGTGACCATGCATGGGATGTATCAGGTGCATAGAGAAAACGAGAATAATTTGGTTCCAAACCAGGTAGATATAACATGACCTTAGGATCTTGTGCAACACCTGCCATGTTTCTTGATTTCTCAACGTACTTCTTGATATCAGGATCTGGAGAAGGTTTTCTCTTATCATCATATAGATAAAAGCCCCTACGAGAAGATTCACCTGTTCAGCATTCATGGAGTATATAATCATGAGATGCAGCTTCATGGGACCAAACTAAAAAAAATCAGATTCACATAGCATGAAGAGAATGAAGTGAATGTATTCTCGATATGAAAGGACCTGTCCTGCTTTCCTCAAGCAAAATTTCAGTAAGCATTGATTTATAACATCGCTCAGGATAACTTTGATAATATTGCTTTCTGGTGGCAACGGCAACACCAAAACCTACAAGATCAGCTAATCTGTACAAACAAGATAAAAAAGAAATTACTGTCAAAAAAATAAAAAAAATATCTACCCAAAATTTCCGTCAAAAAACATGTAAGGTGCTACATATGTTGCACTCAATCTGAACTAGATGACATGGGAACAATGTTGCCGCACTAATGTAAGAAACAAAACAAATAATCCCACCACTATCAAAGCAAGTAACGAGCAAATTCTACAAAGCAGACAGAAGACGAACAAGACAGCATAAATCTGTTTTCCATCAAAAGACTCCTACCACAATACTCTACTGGAAGGCATTACACAAAAAAGGAGGTTAAGTACCAAAAAAGGAAGGAGCTACTCAGAGCTATTAACTTAATAGATGGAAAATTCTGCGGCCAAATCCTATCTAACAGAACTTAAATATATTACAAAGTTAGCATGACAAAGATAGAGTACTTGACCAGGGAGAGAATGGAAACAAGTAAGGACTGCACATCAGCACATGGCAGAGGACTGAGAGAAAGCAGTAGCAGTGCAGACTTAAATTTAAATGTCTGTTATTCCTCTAAGGTCAACATTGAACCATCATGCTGACCGAGAGAAAGCAGTTGCAGTGCAAACTTAAATTTAAATGTATGTTATTCCTCTAAGGTCAACATTGAACCATCATTCTATCAAAGTTGTGGAGAATCTAGTTGGTTCCTATGGCATCAGAAATGAGAAAATAAGGGTAAATTTTAAATCCTAAAGTCCTGCAGTAAATCAGTAAAAGCCGTAGCCTAACTTCTCAAGTGTGTAAAGGAACTAGCCCATTCAGTGCATCTGATACATCCTTACCGAAAAGGTCCCATTGGCATTCCAAATTGTGTTATCACACGATCTATGTGATACACATCCAAACCATAATCAACAAGCAAACCAGCCACCTGGCTGTAAGGAAAGAACATCCTATTGACAGCAAAGCCAGTGCAGTTCCCAGCGACAATTGGTGTTTTCCGTATCTTCTTTGCCACATCTAGCAAGTCCACAATAACTTGTGAGGAAGTCTGATGCGTACAAACTATTTCCAGTAGTGGCATGACATGAGCTGGACTGCAAGTATACAACAGTTAGATACTTGAGTTAAGAAAAATGGGAAATGAAATATTAAGTGCATAACACATTACCTGAAGAAGTGTGCACCGACAATTCTATCTTGAGAAGCTGTCTTTTGGCCAATTAACTGCAAGTCTATTGTTGAAGTATTTGTGGCAAATATGCAATTAGAATGGCAGTACTTTTCAAGGTCAGAAAATATTTGCTGCTTCAGCAATATATCCTCAATAACTGCCTGCAAGATTTTATTAAGTAGCCTTCAAGATCATTATGTGTTCTCCTTCATCTAAGCATATACTTTAGTGCAAGTTAAACTGCTTGACTCAAAAGCTGTGATGGACATAAGTGATTATACATAAGCAAATGTTCACTTAGAGTTGCAGTACTTTGAAGTAAGAAAATATTTCTTGTTTCCACAATATAACATCAAGAGTTTTTCTCTTCGGCCCTATGCTAAGTGAATATTACTGTTTATCAGAGGAAAAAAATTGTTTTTAAGTGAATATTCTGATACCAAATCTGATCTTATAACTATGTTTGAAGTTACCACAAACTAGCGGAATTACTCACGCAGCGTGGTTGTATACTACGACACAATTGTATTTGTTATATATCTCAATTATCTATATATGATTAATCTTAGTCCTACAGAAATAAGCCGAATAGCTCTTTCTCATTTTCTCTCGATTTATGATTGTTTGTAGGATAGGATTATTGTGGAACTCTCTTAGCCAATTTTTTATTTTTTAGGATTATTGCAGGACTTTCTTAGCCATCAATGCGAAGGAGGTGTCATGAATATCACCAGTTGTTTCTATCTACATAGACTATTATTGGGGAGCAAGATGAAGGAGCACTCGTCCAGTGTCCAGTGATACTTTTGGCTGAATAAAATGATAGAAAGAAGCACTTCTAAAAACTTGGATCTACCTCAATGACCATATCTGCATCTTTAAATTGTTCGTACTCAAGAACACCAGACAGTAGAGAAAGTTTCTTTTCATAATCTTCTTTCGTCATTCGGCCCTTTTTGACAAAACTCTGCAAATTGGCTGAAGAGAAAAGGGAGAATCTTTGATAAACTTCAAGGACAATCTCAATAGAAGTTTCCGAGGTAAAAGAAGAACTCACCTTTAACTCTGTTAATACCAGCATCTAAGAACTTCTCATTTACTTCTTTCAAGACTACCAAGATGTCGTTCAATATCAACACAGTTGCAATTCCGGATCCCATTAGACCTCCCCCAACAATAGCTGCCTTTAGTATTCTCCGTGGTGTCAAACCCAAGTTGGTAATCTTTGGAATCTGCCAGAGCTTGAGATTGTCAGATAAATGAATGCATACGACATGGTAAACCTCTTAAGTTTCAAGAAAAGCCTAGGTTCCATTTGTAGTCCTATACCTGGGAAAGATTACGATCATTTGTTATCAGGGAATCCAAAAGAAGCTTACTTGTAATCATGAAAATCACAACACGAATATCCAGAAATTTTTGCACAAATAATAAATGTACTGCACTGTACTATGTGTTGACCTTCACCGGATTAGATTAAGAGGCAAAGAAGAAGGGTTATTGGTTTGGTTTTTACTGAAAGTTGATAACTAATTAACTGAATAAAAGCAAGTATGAGAACCAATATTTTCAAAGCTTTAACCTCGTAGTTCTACCAACCTTTGAAGTCGCACGTTGGGCGAAAAAGACATGTCTTAAGCTTTTGCTTGTTTGAGACTGCTGAAGCACTTTTCCAGAAAGCACTTCCTGTCAATTGTCAAAAATGAACATTGAAAAGCACCAAGAACCACTTAGGCATGTGATAGATGCTCCAAAAAGGTAGTACTAACCAATGATTTACCTTCATGAGGCCAGCACGAGGGCCAGAAAGTATTCCCTCCTCAATAACATCAATGCAAACTAAGGGATGTTGAAGATAAGCAGCCTGCTTTTGGGCTTGAACTCTCGCAAATTTCAGAATTTTCTTTGCTTCCTCAAGATCTGTAAGTCTATCAGTTCTATCAAGACTCTTGAACCATGGTCTTTTGCGTTCAAGAATTTCCAGAGCACAAGAACAGGCGGTGCTGACCAACTCATTAGCTGAAACTATGGAATCAACTAAACCAAGTTTGTGAGCCTCCACTCCTTTTATGGACTTTGACATCTACTAAGAGAAGACACCAGTACCAAGTCATGGTCAACACTCAACACTCATAATTTTTTTGCATGACCAACGCAAGGAAATTTACAAGTCAGCCATACCAACATCATCTCGAGAGCTTTTGGCAGGCCAACAAGACGAGGCAATCGTTGTGTTCCTGCAGTATGTGAAGACCTTTCAATCAACATAAAATAGGAAAGAAAATAGAGCAGCCTGTGCTTTTAACAGAGAAAGCAACATGCAAAAGGCTGTCCCTTGACTTTGATGCGGAACTTCTTTTTTCTTTTTTATACCTTTAAAACGATTATGCCTCCAGTACATGGTTAGCTGCATGATATACAACAGACAGATCAACAAAAGAGTGTTTTCAAAAGATTATACCAAGTTCCCTTTACTTACTAGTTCCTTTCGTATGTATACTGCGGATTATGTTCATTGACTGGAATACCTCAACACTAGGAACCACTAGTTTGAAAAGGTTATAATTCTACTTCTACTATGGCTCAGTTTGCGGTTGCTGTGCTGAACCACGCTGAACTGTGGGATTTAGTTAGTTAGGGGAATCTTTACTAGTTCTAGTAAGATTTTTCTGCCTCTAAAACAGGTGCTTCCAACTAACTGCTATATCCATAATTAGAAATAAATAAGTGCTACTAAAAAGCCACTGCAATGCCAAACGGAATTTATGTCCAGCATAGGTCAAGTGCTGACGGGGTTGAATTTCTTGCATCCTATGGCATCGATGAGGATTTACCATTCTTCTTTTGCTTCCTTTGTATGTTATCAGTAATGGAAATATGAACAAGAACACAATAGCCTCTTTCTGAAAGGAGGCAGGTGCAGAGCAAGATCTACCAATGTTTAGGCCAAAGGTCAAAAACACACACAGGAGAGTATGACCAAATATACTATCACATGAAAGACCATGGTGGGACTTGAGATTACCTCCCATTCCAGGAATGATACCAAGTTGAAGTTCAGGTAGTCCTAATTGAGCTGATGGTGTACAAACACGAGCGTGGCAAATCTGCACAAAAAGATGTTATAATGTTGAACAAATAGCCACTTATCTGGAGAAGCCCAAAAGGTTTAAGCATAATCCAACTAATACAACGTAGACATACCATTGCAACCTCTAAGCCACCACCTAGAGCAATGCCGTCTATAGCAGCCACTGACGGTTTCCGAGCATCTGGCAGCAGCAAGTACTTAATGACGAAAATTGTCTACTTGTTGACAAATTTGGTTTGCAGCAAGAGCGTCACAAGTTACCTTCCACTATGTCAGTCAAAAAATCAATAGATAGGGATCCGGGCTTCTCATTTTCTGGTGGCATACAAAAACTTAGCAGTGGAAGAGAGAAATGCAAGAACATACTCAGCAGAATGCCTCATTCTTACTTGGCTTATTTTGGAATGCATTTATATCAAATCCTCCTGAAAACCTCCCTTTGACGCCTACATATCATGTAAAACATTATGAACACAGCACTGGTATATGATTCTTGACAAGATGTTTTTGTAAAATACCAGTGAGAACTATTGCCTTGACATCATTCCTTCTTAGAGCTTCTCTGTAGTTTCTCTGCAAGCTAGCTATGACTGCAAAACGGAAAAGGAAAGGGCATATTATAATCGCGCTTGCATGATCCAGGGAACCCACCAACACTCGGAAAATGATTGAACAGCCATTGCTCATCTGTTTGTTGGTTAAACTTAGCTAACAGTGTTGTTACCTAGATTGTTCTAAGAAGCAAGACAAATTGCAATCCTAAAGTATATAATACGTAGGCATGAAGAAATGGGGCAGTTATACACTTATAAATATAGTGACATTACTATAACATACAATTCTGTACGGGGCGGGCCAACGTTATTCGTTCATCAAATTAGCAGGCACCAGGCAGAGACACTGCCTTGCTACAGCCAGATCTGGATCATATTCAACAGAAAGATTCAGCAATGGGGACTACTGCAACGCGATGTGCAGATCAATTTAGGAAATCCCATAAATTTCGGACAAAACTGAAGAATTCGCCAATGCCCAACAAACTGCGTCAGTAGCCCAACAAAGTGCGTCAGTAAGCAGCTCGCCGCGCGCTGCAGCATTCGATGTAAAATTCGCCAAAATCCCGCACATAGTTTCCAGAGATCCCGCACTTTAGCGGGACCAACGCAGCAGCGCATTGGGCGGAATCCAGGCCAAATCCGCCGCCGCCGCCAGGAAAAGGAAAGAAAGAAACAGAGAGAGGAAATTTGCGTGCGCGGAGAATGGTCGCGGGAGGAATCGGGGGTACCATCCAAGGAGAGGGCGTTGACGGGCGGGTTGGAGATGGTGATGACGGCGACACCGTCGTCGCGGACCTCCATGGTGGTCGCGCCCCTCGCCATCTACGACAGGGGCAGGGCAGAGCCGGTAGCGGTGACGCTGCGTACGTGTGCAGTGTAGCAGCAGTGCAGACTGCTGTGAGCGTGGGTTCGCGATTAAAATTGGGAGGTTCGGTTTTTGCATTTCGGGGCACGCCGTACGTGTGGGAGAACGGGGATAACAAGGAGGACTGGAAGTCAGCACTGCTGCCTCAGTTAACTGAAGAAGCTTGAGTATCGATTCAGTAATCGGAAGGCCATCTCGCGTCCGTCAGAAGATTCACGCTCAACGGCCCGGATCCCATCCTGTAGCTCATTCAGTTGTTGCCGTTTACTTTCTGTTAAAGGAGTTGGTGTCCGTTTATCTCAACTACTCTGTTACCTACTTAAGGCTGGGTTGTAGCCACTCTAAAAATCATCTCTTGAACTGCTTAATTGCTGAAACAATATACAGATATGATATAGATCAATAAATGATCCAGGGTATCATCCCCTATTGAAGCCAGATTTTTCCTGTTCATCGTTCTCAAACTGTCGAATCTCTTCTGGGATCTGACAAATTGGTATCAGAGCATGTACAATCCTCGGCAACGAAGGCTTCTGATTGGCGTGGTTGGTTCAAGGAACTGGTAAAATCCCACCCAATCCCTCCCTGTCCGGAGGCGGCGTGTCCCGGTTTGGTGGCGACTTGGCGGCGGCGTTCATCCACCAGTGTTCCTCCCTCGGCGGCGGCAGATCTGGATTGGCGTGGTTGGCCCTCGACGCTGGTAAAATCCCACCCAATCCCTCCCTTCTTGACCACGGTGGTTACAGCTGGGTGGCGATTCGGTCGTGCGTTTCTCCAACGCGTGCACGATCTGATTTCGGTGACGGGTTGCCGGACTTCCGGTGGTAAAATTCCTCATCCGTTTTTCAGCTCGTGATCATGGGTCGTAGCACAAAAATTCGGTTGATGGCGATGAGCAAGTCGTTGAATTCCAAGTCCTCAAGCAAGACGTTCTTGACGCGCAACAGGAAATACTCACGATTCGCTCCGATCTTTAGACTTTGACCAACAAGCAAGACCAGTTTCAGTTGTCTCAGGAAGGGGTACACAAGGCATTGGGGGATTTGGGCCAGCAAATGTTGGGTGTGGCTGGTGTTCTGAAAACATTGAAACCTGCATTTCCTACAGATCTCCCGAGTACTTCTGCTCACATGCCGGTCTACGAAGATACGCCCTCATCACCATTGCCGGCACCACAGGGCTTGACGGCTGAATAGCAAAAGGCATTGGAATTGGAAGCTTTCCACCGGCGGTTGGCCTATGAGCAAGAGATCACACGCCGGGTTCACTTCCAGAGTCAGCATCATCCGGTTCGCCGATCTGCACCACCGGGCTTCCCTTCTCATGGACAGATTCCTCACCAGCAGGACCCGGACAACGCTAGCGGCGCACACCACTTTGCTTCACACGATCAGGTCCGCGATCCTTCGGAACAATACCCCAAAGATTTTGAAGCTAATATGCGGGCTCAGTTTCTCAAATCCATTACAAAAGGGCCTCGACTCGATTTCCCTCGCTTCAATGGCGATAATCTAGTCGAATGGATTCGTCAAAGTGAGAAATGCTTTCAAATGACTGGAACTCCTGATGAGTACAAACTGTCTCTTGCTCTATTATACATCACAGGTCGTGTTGATATTTGGCTTCGCCATTCCAAAATCCTCAAACATCCACCGACCTGGGCTGTTTTCTATGAAATGCTCATGCATCGTTTTTTGGGATATAGTGCATACCAACTCGTCGAGCAATTCAACTCCTTGAAACAACACTCACTGACAGTTACTGAGTATGCTGAACAGTTCGAAGAACTCATGGCTACGGTTTCTGAGGAAAACCCGGATATCTCTGAAGCCTGGTTCATCTGTTGCTTTGTCAATGGGCTTCGTGATGGTCTTGAGTACCAACTGCGACCACTGCGTCCTCCGACATTAACTGAAGCGTATTGGCTTGCGCGCGATATGGAACACTATCATCCACCGAAGAAGCAATACTCACCCTATGTGCCTGCTTTCCAAAAGTTCAGCAATCCGGTCGCGGCACAAGGAAAAATTTACACTCCCAACTCTCTCGGTCCACGACAACCTGACACTAATCCCCCACCACAACCCCGACAGCGTAAACTTGGCGAATGTTGGCGCTGTGGCGATAAATGGGTGCAGGGCCACAAGTGTAACAAAATCCCTCTCATTAACATGCTCCAAGAGGACCACCCAGAACCGTCAGATCAGTCAGATCACTTTCCTGATATGGACACTGTCAAGCTGGAGGACATCCCGGACACTAATGATCAAGTCATGCACCTCTCCATACACGCAATGAATGGTTTACCCCATTCATCCTCGCCGTGTGTCCTCATATCTGTGGGTGGCCTGAATACAGTTGCCTTGGTTGATTCTGGCAGTAATGGCACGTTTATGGACCAAGCTTTTGCTCTTAAATCCAATTGCGCCATTCACACTGCTCCATCGCGATGCATTAAGGTGGCCGGGGGAGGTACTCTTGCCTCAGACTCCTTTATACCCGATTGTTCTTTCACCATCGCAAAACACTCTTTTCACCATCCTTTTCGTGTGCTCCATCTCCCTACTCATGCGGTGATATTGGGCTGCGATTGGCTCGCTCTCCATAGCCCTGTTTCATTCAATTTTCCCCGGAATGAATTTTCCATTACTCAAGATGGTATCTTCCCAGTTACCTTCAAGACTTGCAGAGGGTCTGCACCACCAAAACAGATTGATTCTGAGGAACTGGCCTGTCTTTTAGACAAAGGAGCACAGGGTTTCCTCTTCCAATTATGCACTCTGCAACTCGCAGCATCCAACCATACTCCCATATCAGTCCCAGTGCAACACCTCCTGCAACAATTTGCTGATGTCTTCCAGGAACCCTCTGACCTTCCTCCTCACCGCTCGTGTGATCATCGTATTCCATTACTCCCGAACACACAACCACCTCATGTACGGCCCTACCAAGTACCCCATACACAAAAAGATGAAATGGAACACCAAATCAAACAATTGCTGGCTACTAACGTCATCCGCGCAAGTCAGAGCCCATATGCCTCTCCAGCTATCCTAGTGAGAAAAAAGGATAACTCCTGGCGACTCTGTGTGGATTACAGACGCTTGAATGCCCAGACCATCAAAAATAAGATTCCCATCCCTGTCATTGAAGATTTGTTGGACGAATTACACGGAGCTCACATATTTTCCAAGTTGGATTTGAGATCTGGATACCACCAAGTCCGTATGCATGAGCACGATATCCATAAAACTGCTTTTAGGACTTATCATGGACACTTTGAGTACTTGGTGATGCCTTTTGGGCTTTCAAATGCTCCTGGAACATTCCAAGCTTTGATGAATGCGATTTTCGCACCTCACCTCAGAAAATTCATCTTGGTATTTGTCGACGATTGGTGAACCGGCGATCTTACGGTACTCGCGAGATGATGATTACTGGGGGGTAGGGACCTCTAGGGCCCAAGCGCCAAGAGATCTGACAGTAGGGGACAGCCGTTTTTATACAGGTTCGGGCCTCCCTCAGGATAATAACCCTACGTCCTGTTGCTATATATTGATCGGAAACACGCTTTACAATGGGGGTGTGTGTTAGTGGCTATCCTAGGCCTAATCGTAGACTAATCCTAGCTAATCCTCCGGGTTCGACTCCTTCGAGACTGCGGGTCTTCTAGAGCTTCGCCTGCTGGATCTGCGACTAGATTGACTTGTTAGACCTGGCGTGACCTAACTGGATCTGCTGCGACCTGTCCTCCCCTATGGGATTGCTGATCCTTATATAGGGGGTTTCCAGGGGTCGTACTGGACGTGGACTCACGCCCGAGTAGGACTCCGGCATCCTTAGATGTCGGGATTGACTTCCTAATCTCAGGGGAGTCTTCCCTCCTCTAGAGGGGTTACCTTATCTCCCGAGGATCCTTAGTCGGATACGCTGTACCTTCCTAAACTCTCGGGGAACTGTACACGGATACCCCAATACGCGGGATACCCTACTATTCATCATCAAGCCCCCCATCAATACGTGAAGAGAGGTCGTGATGGTTCTGTTTGAAAATCTGCCCTTGTCGGGAGAAGAAACTCCGAGTAGGCAATTCGAGTAGGTATGGCTGATGACTTCTCCGAGTAGGCTCAGTTACTACCGAGTAGTCGCGAAAACCTTATCGGAACAATCCTTGGGAAAAACCCAGAATACTTTCTGATTCGATCTGATCCGTTGATCACGGATACGCGTCCGCCAGGCATATTTTTAGGAAACGGAACCATCGTGGCGGAAAATTCGCGTGGTGATGAAGAAACTTTTTTCTCTCTGCGTCGCGGGGTCGTGGGTTGTCAGACCCTCTTTTTCCCGCGACATGCTCTGTGCGTGAAAAAAGCAACTGTCCGCATTAAATATGATGGAACTGATCGTGCCGAAAAACACGCTCGACTTCGGCGAGGGTTTAAATCTTTGGGGTCCAAGAATGGGGGTTTTGCACGCATTGTCTTTCCGCCTCCCGATTTTCTTGATCCCCTCGTCTTCTTCCTTGCGCCATGGCCGGGAGCCCATTGACTGATAGCCTATGGCCACGTTCGGAGATGACCGAAACGAATCTCGTGTCTTCCTTGGAGCTGGCTCTCATCCGATCGACCCACCAAGCTGAATTCCACCATGTCCGAGGCGAGAGGATTCCCGAACCTGAACCTGACTGGCTGGTCATCTTCCCCGATTTTTTCCAATGCGGGTTCTTCTTGCCTCCTTCCACATTCCTAAAATCGATATTCCAATTCTATCAGGTTGAGGTGGTGAACCTTGATCCGGCATCATACATTCTCCTGAGTGTGTTTGCCCACCTGTGCGAAGCCTTCCTCGGAGTTCGGCCATCATTGGACTTATTCCGATACTACCATGAGGTGGAGAGGTCCCGGAGGAAGATAGTGGGAAGCGCGAGCATCCGCCTTTGAGAAGGCAGGATCACAGAGTACATTGATGCCACTGAAATTCAGTCCTTCCCGGGATGGGAGCACAGGTGGTGCTATTGTCGCCCTTCGTCTTCCTCGGGCATAAGGTACTAGGGAATCCCGCCCGAAGCCGCATCTTCTTGGACCGACGAGACCCTGCTCGACTCCCGTCTCCAGCATCTAGTCGGGGAAATCAAGGTTCTTCGAACCCAAGGCTTGACCTTCGCCGATGTGGCCGCTGACTTCATCAGGCGCGGAGTTTGCCCCTTATAGTTCAGGGAAACAGGCGCTTGGGACTTGTCGAGCGATCCATATCAACGGTGGAAAAAACTGGGTAAGCTTCTTCCCTCACAACCTAGTAGGGATGACTTGTCGAAGTGCCCTAACCCCCTTTTTGCCTCGAACAGCTCTCCCGGAGGCGGAGGTGTCCGAGAAGGTAAAAGCTCTTTTCAAGCGCGTACCTTCTCCTGACCGTCCGATGGTCCCTACGTCGCTACCCCTTCGACCTCCACACGAGAAGGAAGAGGTTCTAGCGGTAATCCTTATCCTTTGTATGATTCCTGACTTCTCACGCCCAACTTACACTGGTCTGGTGGGACGAGCCCCCTATGCAGAAAGAAGGACGCGGGGTAGACGATCCCGAAGCTATGCCGAATCCCCCGAGAAGACGGAAGAAGTCACGCGGGGTGGATCAAGCTCCATACCGCCGCCCTGTCTTCACAGAGATCCTTCGGATCGACGAAGACGCTTTGTTTCGCTAAAGAGGGCAAGGTACCATCCTCCTGCTTCCCGTTCTGCCAAACTTGCCGCTTCCATCCCCGAGGTCTGACATGGGAACTGCAGGGAGACTTCTCCACCAAAACCCGCCCCTCTCGCTGCTCGGAGGAAGTCGTCTATCAGATTACTCCCTGGTCGGCGCCCGGCTTGCGGGGCATTCTCCCCTTCGCCTGCTAAAGACCGGTCGACGTCTGATTTTTCGGGCGGGGAAGCCTTGGCCGGAGATAGTCCCATGGCGCTACTCGGACCCTTGGTGGAGGTAGGGGAAGCTTCTGTTTGCCATTGGTTTCGCCAGATGACTTCGCCATCCTGACTGACCCCTGTGTCTTTTTTCTAGCGCGCTCGTGCTAAGTGGGACTCCGTTTGCAGCGAGGTCCACTCACTCCGTGGCGAGGTCCATTCACTCCGTGGTGAGGCCAAAACACTCCGAGACCAGTCAGCTCAACTTTCTAACACTCTTTCTCGGGAGCAAGCGCGAGCTTCGTCCGCCGAGGAGAATTTGTTGAAGATGGCGGATCGCCTGGAGCTGGTGCTTACCACAGTCGGCGCGTCTATCCGAGCCACCGAAAGCTTCTCTGATCGTTTGGCGGAGCTGGATCGCGCCGCTCAGGAATTTTTCGGGCGCTTGCTTCTACCCGACTTGTAACTGCGTAGCTCGCGCATGCGCGTCAGACATGTATAAAACTTTGTTATTATATGAACAACTTTCGTCTTTTGTGTCCGAGTCTTTGGACCAGCCCCCGATTGTTCACTCGAGAGATGCCCTCGAGCGAACAGTCGACTAGCCTTTAAACGTAGAACTTCTGGAGTTGGTCAATGTTCCAGGAATTCGTTAGGACTCGGCCGTCTTCCATTGCTAGTCGGAAAGATCCTGGTCGAGTAGCTTCGACTATCGTGTATGGACCCTCCCATTTGGGGGAAAGCTTATTGCTATTGCTTTTATTCTGTACGAGTCGTAGGACAAGGTCTCCAACTTGCAATGAGCGTTGTCGAACATGTCTGTTGTAATAGCGACGGAGCTTCTGCTGATATTGGGCAGCCCGGAACAGAGCCTGGGTCCACTTTTCCTCGATGAAGTTGAGGTCGTCCTCTCTCTGAGGGATTTCTTCCTTGTCAGAGTGTAATTCCACCCGTGGCGATTTTAGGGCAAGTTCACATGGCAGCATGGCCTCGGCTCCGTATACCAAACCAAACGGTGTTTCTCCGGTGGCCCGATTGGAGGTTGTCCGCAAGGCCCAGAGGACAGAGGGCAACTCGCGAACCCAAGCCTTGGCATGGGCGGTGAGTCTATCGAAGACGCGAGTTTTCATCCCCTGAAGTATAAGTCCGTTAGCGCGTTCGACCTGTCCATTGCTCTGTGGGTGTGCAACCGAGGCATAACATATCTTGGTGCCGAGTTCGGTACAGTACTTGATGAAGTCAGAGCTGGAGAACTGAGTACCGTTGTCGGTTATGATTCTGCTCGGGACGCCAAACCTGGTCATAACGTTCCGCATTATAAACCGTTTGGCTGCCTCTGATGTGATCTGTGCGACAGGTTCAGCTTCGATCCATTTGGTGAATGTATGGATCGCGACGAAGAGGAAATTATAGCCCCCAGGTGCCACTGGGAACGGCCCTAAGATATCGAGACCCCACGCGGCGAATGGCCATGACAAGGGAATTGTTTGTAATGCCTGGGCGGGCTGGTGAATGCGTCTGCGGTGAAATTGACACTGACGGCATCGCTTCACTAACTCGCTCGCGTCATGTAGGGCTGTCAGCCAATAGAATCCTTGTCTAAAGGCCTTTCCGACCAGGGTTCGGAAAGATGCATGTGCCCCGCACACCCTCCCATGGATTTCTTCGAGTAATCTTATACCCTGCGTCTGAGGGATACACCGCATGAGCACTCCGTGCGCCCCTCTTCGGTAGAGGGCCCCATCGACCAAGGAATACATCTTGGCGCGCCGGGCAATTTGCTCAGAAAGTGTATCATCCTCAGGTACCGTTCGATCGAGAAGGTACTTACGGATGGGTTCTATCCACGAATCTTCAAGATCGAGGGGGGCGACGAGACATCCCGCCACTCCCCTCGAAGCGTCAATACCTGGTGACACCCTTGAGCAGTGCTCAAACACCGCTCCTTCGTCCCCGGGTTCGAGAGAAGCCACGGACGGCATGGAGATCCTTTCTACAAAGGCCCCGGGTGGGCATGGAGATCGTGAGGAAGCTAGGCGGGCTAGACTGTCGGCTTGGCAATTATCCTTTCGAGGGATGTATCGTACTTCAAAACCGACGAATTTCTTCTCTAGCTTTCTCACCTCCGCAAGGTAAGCCGCCATGTTCTGGTCTATGGTCTGGTACTCCTTGGACACCTGTCTTGCCACCAACTGCGAATCTCCATTCACGAGGAGGCGGCGAATCCCGAGTGCGGAGGCGACTCTGAGACCGGCTAGCAAACCTTCGTACTCGGCCACGTTATTCGTGGCCGGGAAGTCGATCTGCAGTATATACTGCAGGCGTTCTCCAGTCGGAGAGGTTAAGACTATTCCAGCCCCCGCGCCTTCGATGGTTAGTGAGCCATCGAAGTGCAATGTCCAGATGTCATCTTTTACTGCTGGCGACGCCGGGTTGTTGGGCTCCGTCCATTCGGTAACAAAGTCAGCGAGGACTTGCGATTTTATCGCCATGCGCCGGACGAAGTGGATATCGAACTCTCCGAGCTCGACAGCCCACTTGGCGATTCGGCCTATGGCCTCGCGGTTGCGGAGGATTTCTCCCAGAGGGTAGGTGGTTGGGACCATGACCATGTGAGCTTGGAAATAGTGTCGGAGCTTGCGAGATGTAGCGAGGACCGCGTACAGGAGCTTTTGCACTTGAGGATAACGCTCCTTGGGTCCGTGTAAAATCTCGCTGATGTAGTACACTGGTTTCTGGATCTTTTCACGGTGCTCGGGGGTTCCGCGTTCCACCGTCAGCACTCCACTGACCGCGGACGGCCCGGCTGCGATGTAGAGCAGTAGGGCTTCTTCGGGGTTGGGCGCGACCAGGACCGGGGGGGTGGTTAAGTATTCTTTGAGTTCTTGGAATGCTGCTTCAGACTCCGCTGTCCATTCGAAGCCGTCGTGTTGTCGCAGGTGTTTGAAGAAAGGAATTCCACGGTCTCCTAGCCGGGATATGAATCGGCTCATTGCCGCCATGCAACCCGTGAGCCTTTGGACGTCTCGGACCGTTTTTGGGGATCTCATCTCAGCGATCGCCCGTATTTTATCGGGATTTGCCTCGATTCCTCGGTGCGATACCAGGAAACCGAGTAGTTTTCCAGCGCTGACTCCGAAGGTGCACTTTTCTGGGTTCAGCATGATTCTGTTTCTTCGGAGGTTGGAGAATGTTTCAAGCAGGTCCGAGATCAGGTCTTCTTTCTTCTTTGTCTTCACGACCAGGTCGTCGACGTATGCTTCGACGTTTCTACCAATTTGGCTGTGGAGGGCAAGCTGCATTCCGCGCTGGTACGTTGCTCCCGCATTCTTTAATCCGAAGGGTATTTTTGAATAGCAAAAAACTCCGAATGGAGTTACGAAGGAGGTTTTCTCCTCGTCCTCCCGGCACATGCTTATTTGGTGATAGCCCGAATAGGCGTCGAGAAGGCTCAGGTAGTCGCACCCAGATGTTGAGTCCACTATCTGATCTATTCTGGGTAGGGGGAACGCGTCCTTAGGGCAGGCTTTGTTAAGGTCCGTGAAATCAACACACATCCGCCACTTCCCGTTGGCCTTTTTAACCATGACTGGATTGGCAAGCCACTCGGGATGTTCAACTTCTCGGATGAACCCGGCCCTTAAGAGTTTTTCAATTTCCACCTTGATGGCTTCCTTTCGATCCGGAGCGAATCGTCGTAGCTTTTGCTTTACTGGTGTGGCGTCTTGACGGACAGCCAGCCTGTGCTCAATCACTTCCTTGGGGATTCCGGGCATGTCGGATGGTTGCCATGCGAACACGTCCGAATTGCCTCGGAGAAAGGCGACGAGCGACGATTCCAAGTCTGGATCGAGCGTTGACCCAATCCGAACTGTCTTGGAGGACTCTGCCGAGTTCAGAGGGATCACTTTTACTTCGCCATGGGTTTTTACGGCCGCGTGGGTTTTTGAGGGCATATGCTCTCCGTTCCCCGAGAGCGCGTGGTCGAGGCTGCGCTTGTCGCAGAGGAGCGCTTCTCTGGGGGAGCTCCTTATCGTGAGGACACCCTTTGGGCCTGGCATCTTTACGCACTGGTAGGCGTAGTGCGTAGCTGCCATGAACTTGGCCAGGGTAGGCCGTCCCAAGATAGCATTGTAGCTGTCTCGAAATCGACTACGTCGAACAGGATTTTCTCTGTTCGGAAATTCTCCGGTGTACCGAAGGTCACCGGGAGCGTGACTTGCCCTATCGGCGTGGCCGACGAGCCCGGGACGATGCCGTGGAAAGCGTGCGTCACCGTCTGCACGGACGACCGTGGCACTTGCATGGCATCGAGGGCGTTGGCGAATAGGATATTGAGGGAGCTCCCTCCATCTATTAGCACGCGGCCTACTTGGCAGTTGTTGATCGTTGGCTCGACCACAACAGGGTATCGTCCTGGACGAGCACAATTCTCGGGGCAATCAGTCTGGTCGAAAGAGATCGTGACCTCGGACCACTTGACCGCTCGAGGAACTCGTGGTACACTCGCGAGAACTTCTCGGGCGATCGCCTTGTACTGCCTCTTGGACTCGTAAGAGGTGGAGCCCCCGAATATGTGCTCGATTGCTCTGACATGCCCCTGGAAAGGCTCAGAAGTGGAGTCACTGTCCTCGGAAGTTGTCTCCCGGCTGTTGTTAGCGACTTGAGGGTTTTCCTCGCGGAACCTCTCTCTTTCTTCCCGAAGGTACTTCTTGAAGATGCGACACTGTCGCAGGTCATGCGAGTCCGTCTGGTGAAAGTCACACCAGGATTTGGACGTCTTGTCGGGGATGTTGTAGGTTTATCCTTGGGTCGTGGCTTCAGGTGCGTTTCTCGGAGACGTCGGCCATCACCTCGTCGGTTCTGGTCCTCTTCTCCTTGTTCCCTCCAGAGGGCTTCTTCTTGCACTTAGACTTGCGCGAATCGCTCCTAGACTGGAGGGGGGAGCTGGTCGACTCACCCCGCTGTTGCTTGATATAACGCAGGGTTTCCTCCGCACAAGCAGCCTTTTCGGCCAGGTCCATGAGCTGCCTGGTGGTCTTCGGTGGCCGCATGATCAAATCGTGCGTGCACATCTCGTTCCTGCTGCCTCGAGTGAAGGCGCGGATGACATCCGAGTCCATTATCTCGGGTATAGTGTTGCGGACAGCACTAAACCTCTTCGTGAACTCACGGAATGTCTCATCTGGTCGTTGGACGACAAGGAATAGGTCGTCCACCCGGCCAGGTCTTGGGAAGGTACCCTGGAAGTTCCCGAGTAACATGTCGCATAGCTGTCCCCAAGAACGGATCGTTCCTGGGGGTAGATTCGTCAACCATGTCCTAGTAGCTCCTCTGAGAGCAGTAGGAAGATAGTTGGCCATTACCTTCTCGTCACCGCCGGCCGCCTCAATCGCGGTGGTGTAGATCTGGAGGAACTCCACGGGATTCGTGGTTCCATCGTACGATTCAAGCGAACCAGGCTTGAAACGAGAAGGCCAACGTACCTGTCGGAGTTCCTGGGATAGCTCCTGGCATCTGCTGAAGGACCCCCGATAAGGTGTATGCTCGCCGCTATTCGAGGTCGAGGACCGGCCACGAGCATTGGCGTTTTGCATATGATCCCTCCGAGAAGGTTGTTGCTCTTGCTGGCGCCTTTGGCGACGGCGCTTGTCGAGCTGATCTCGGAGGTCGACAGGTTGCTCCTCCTGAGGAGGCCTGTTTCTGGGATGTCGTCCTTCCTGATCACGCTCTTTTGGCGGAGGAGGGGTATCAACCCGAGTAGAGCTACGGGCTACCGAATGGATTCGAGAAGATTCGGCCTGGTTCTGTGCCTCTTGGAGGTCAGCCCCCAGCCGTTGCAGCCACTGCACGCCCGCGGGTGTCGATAGATCCGCTACGGGAGGCTGTGACAACAGATTGCGTACTTCCGCGGGTCTTCGAGCAGTCCGGGACACGTACTCCCTTGTTCCCGGGGGGGATCTATCCACAGCGGGAGGCAACTCTTCGTTCCGGCGGGGAGTTCTTTCCCCGTCGGCGGGTAAGCCTCCGTTCATGTGGGAGGCGTCCGCGTGTGAGCCCCCGGGCAGATTCTGATCTCCGAGGTCTTCTCGACCATCGTTGATCGCGAGTACCATCCGAGGCTCTTGGCTGGACGATGTGTACTTGTATTCCATCACGTTGTCCTTATCGGACACGACGTGGGTGTGATCTCGATCGCCTTCGCGATCGGAGTTTGCAGGAGAAATTCCAACCATGGGGCTGGTCGTTCCTGCCGGGTCGTCGTCGTTTAAGACCAACTTCCCGCTGAAAGCCCTGGTGCACTCGGTTCTGAAGTGGTCTGCTTCGCCGTCCGAGTACTCTTCAGGGGCGTATTCTCCGAAGTCAACTCGATCCGTCACTGGGTACGGGTCTATAGGGCCAAAGCTGTCGTAGAAGCCCTGGTTAGAGTACCCAGTGCGGGGCGAGATTGCGATCGGTTTTCCTGCCGGCTTTGCTACCTCCTCCTCGGTCGAAACCGATGAGGGCTGTGCAACCGGCGCTAGGATCTGATCACGCTTGGTTGCGCGTCCTGCCGACTTTGATCCTTCCTCGACGACTTGGTCCGGAGAGGTCCCCACGGTCGGCGCCATCTGTCGACGATTGGTGAACCGGCGATCTTACGGTACTCGCGAGATGATGATTACTAGGGGGGTAGGGACCTCTAGGGCCCAAGCGCCAAGAGATCTGACAGCAGGGGACAGCCGTTTTTATACAGGTTCGGGCCTCCCTCAGGATAATAACCCTACGTCCTGTTGCTATATATTGATCGGAAACACGCTTTACAATGGGGGTGTGTGTTAGTGGCTATCCTAGGCCTAATCGTAGACTAATCCTAGCTAATCCTCCGGGCTCGACTCCTTCGAGACTGCGGGTCTTCTAGAGCTTCGCCTGCTGGATCTGCGACTAGATTGACTTGTTAGACCTGGCGTGACCTAACTGGATCTGCTGCGACCTGTCCTCCCCTATGGGATTGCTGATCCTTATATAGGGGGTTTCCAGGGGTCGTACTGGACGTGGACTCACGCCCGAGTAGGACTCCGGCGTCCTTAGATGTCGGGATTGACTTCCTAATCTCAGGGGAGTCTTCCCTCCTCTAGAGGGGTTACCTTATCTCCCGAGGATCCTTAGTCGGATACGCTGTACCTTCCTAAACTCTCGGGGAACTGTACACGGATACCCCCAATACGCGGGATACCCTACTATTCATCATCAGTATTCTTTGATGATATACTGGTTTACAGCATAACACCTGAAGATCACTTGCAACATCTTCATATCACTCTGTCTTTACTCCGAACTAATCAACTGGTTGCTAAACTGAGTAAGTGTGTCTTCGGTGTAACACACATTGAATATCTGGGCTATATCATCTCTGGCAAAGGAGTAGCTACTGACCCCACAAAAATTAGTGCAATTCCTGAATGGCAGCCTCCCACATCGGTAACTTAGCTGAGAAGCTTCCTGGGACTCGCTGGTTATTATAGACGATTCATCAAACACTTTGGGATCATCTGTAGGTCCTTACATGACTTGCTTAAGAAAGGGAATTTCCAGTGGTCAGATGCTTAGGACAAGGCTTTCCATAATCTGAAACAGGCTTTGATTTCTGCTCCAGTATTAGCTCTCCCAGATTTCTCTTAGCCTTTCCACTTGGAAACAGATGCATCAGGTACTGGTTTAGGGGCTGTTATCATGCAACAGGGTCATCCAATTGCTTATTTCAGTACTGCCCTCTGTCCTACAAACGCTGCTCTGTCTACTTATGAAAAAGAAGCACTCGCAATCATCGAAGCTCTAAAGAGGTGGAGGCACTACTTTCTGGGAAATAAACTTATTATCAAGACTGACCAGCAGAGTTTAAAATACATCTCTGACCAACGCATTGCAGAGGGTATTCAACACAAGCTCATGCTCAAGTTATTAGAATTTGATTTTTCCATTGAGTACAAAAGGGAAAAGAGAACACAGTGGCTGATGCACTGTCCAGGCAGTTTTGTCATTTAATGGCAATCTCTGAGGTGAAGCCCTTATGGATACAAGACATAACTGACAGTTACCTTCTGGACGACCATTTCAAATCCTTGTATGAGCAATTCCTAATATCCCCACCGGATGCTACCTCTGTTTACTCCTTCACGTCTGGTGTTATCCGGTATAAGGGCTGAATAACAGTGGGAAACAACCCTCTTCTTCGTGATAAATTGATTATAGCCTTACACACCTCCGCAGTGGGTGGTCATTCGGGCATGCGAGCATCTTATCAGAAAATCAAGCGCTTATTCTACTGGCCGAATATGAAAAAGGAAGTTGAACATTGGGTGGCCACTTGCCCGGTTTGTCAGCGGTCAAAACATGAACAATGCCACTACCCCGGTTTACTGGATCCTCTTCCAATACCTGACATGGCCTGGACTCACATTTCTATGGATTTCATTGAAGGACTTCCTAAATCTCAAGGCAAAGAGGTAATTATGGTCGTGGTGGACAAATTCACGAAATATGCTCATTTCATTCCTCTTGCACACCCATATACAGTCGACTCAGTTGCTACTGCCTTCATTGATAATATCATCAAGCTCCATGGCCCTCCCCTTCTTATTATCTCTGACCGCGATTGAATTTTCACTAGCAATATGTGGAAGGCAATTTTTCAATCCATGCACATCCAGCTTCGTTACAGTTCTGCATAGCACCCACAATCGGATGGCCAAACAGAAAGAGTCGACCAATGCTTGGAACTTATCTTCGCTGTATGACATTCAGTGAACCCAAGATGGGCGTCTTGGCTCTCCTTAGCGGAATTTTGGTACAACTCCTCCTTTCACACAGCTCTGAAACTCACCCCTTTTCAAGCTTTGTATGGTTTTCCACCTCCCCTCATCAGTGAGTTGTCCGTCTCTGGACCTGCTGATCTGGATGCCAACGCATTCATTCAGGCCAAACAGGATATGCTCACCCAACTCAAACATAACCTAAATGTGGCTCAATCCAGAATGAAGAAGTATGCTGACCTGAACAGAACAGAGAGGCAATTCAGTCCAGGGGACATGGTATACCTCAAGATGGAACCATACCGAATGGCTGCATTTGGTTTTCGTGGTCCCCTGAAACTCCGCAGTAAGTACTATGGCCCTTTCAAAATCATCAGCTGCATCGGCAATATGGCATACAAACTCCTGCTTCCAGATGGAGTCAAAATCCACCCCATGTTCCATGTGAGTCAATTGAAGAAACACCTTGGACCCAAAGCTGTACCCAGTCCTGACTTACCGCTCATCCACTCCGATGGTACCATCCACCACGCCCCAGCGTTCGTTTTACAAGTTCGCCAAATTCCTCGCAACAATGCTGCGGTGGTTCAGTGGTTGATCCAGTGGACAAATCTCTCACCCGAGAAAGCAACCTGGGAAGACGCGGACTTCATCAAGCGCACGTTTCCAAGCTTCTTCAAGAACACTGTCCAGGCGTGGCAGGCGCAAGATCCTATTCCTTGAGGACAAGGAAGCTCTAAGGAGGAGGCATTGTCAGCACTGCTACCTCAGTTAACTGAAGAAGCTTGAGTATCGATTCAGTAATCGAAAGGCCATCTCGCGTCCGTCAGAAGACTCACGCTCAACGGCCCGGATCCCATCCTGTAGCTCATCCAGTTGTTGCCGTTTACTCTCTGTTAAAGGAGTTGGTGTCCGTTTATCTCAACTACTCTGTTACGTACTTAAGGCTGGGTTGTAGCCACTCTAAAAATCATCTCTTGAACTGCTTAATTGCTGAAACAATATACAGATATGATATAGATCAATAGATGATCCAGGGTATCATCCCCTATTGAAGTCAAATTTTTCCTGTTCATCGTTCTCAAACTGTCGAATCTCTTCTGGGATCTGACATTGGAGTTGTTGTCTCGTTGCGGCAAGGCGACAATCAACAAAACAATGCCCCCTTCTTTGTTGGAGCTTTTAGACAGTTTATACCTGAAAATAAATCGTAAACTCTAACAAAGAGATACTTTTATCTTAGCTTAAACTATAAACTCTTCTAAAATTATGTACATGGAAAAAAGCTCCTCTATACCAGTTTCCCGAGCTTCTCCTCTCCCCCCAAATATCTATTTACCCTCAAACTTCAACTAGAATTACGCGCAAATGCTATCGGTATATAATCACCGGTCGCCCCCAACCCGCTCTCTCCCCCCGACGCTGGCTCCGTCCCGCCGCCACGCCGCTCGGCCCAACCGGATCCGCCCCCAACCGGCCATCGCCCCCAACCCGCCGTCGCCTCGCCTCCGTCAAGCCCGCCGGCCCCTCCAGCACCCCATCCCCCCCCCACCTCCCCCCCCACCCGTCGCGTCGCCGCCCCCCGCCTCCTCCAAGACGCACCCGCCTCGCTCCTCCAGCACGCCTCCGCTCCCCAATCCCGCCCGGTGCTCGCCCGCGGCCTTCCCCGCTCTGGCCTCGGCCTCCCTCGCGCCGCCCTCAGTCACCGCCGTGCACGGGACCATCGCCGCGCGGGCTGGCTCCGCGCCGAGCGCGTCGGCTTCCGCCTCAGCTCCCTCGCCGGCCGCGGCCTCCCCCGGCGCTCGCCCGCTGCCTCCGCGCGCCGTCGTTGAGACCCAAGAAAGATGAACCAAGAACAAAATAATTTCTTTTCTTATACTTGTATCAATTCCCATTGATTTTTTTCCTTCTCTTACTTCTCTAATAATTTTAGAACATGTGCTTTGAGTAAACCAAACTGTATGTATTTTCAATTTTATGATTTTATCTAATGTACCCTTACTTTTTTATCTAATAATATAATTCATATGCATTATATTAGCAGGTGGATTTTTATTCTAGAGGTCAAAATATTTCATAAAACATGGATAAATATGAACTGTGATTGTAGTATTTGGTGGGTCACTATTGTGCCAGTGAATTGCTTCTTTTGGAACTTTTCTATATTCATGTTGTAATGAAATTTCTACTGTGTATGTAACTCCGGTTAGATAGCTCCAGAGCTCCATCAGTATCACCAGTTCATCACATGCAATTCTTTGAGGGTACTCCTTGTTTCTTGCTCTAGTTATTGACCGGCTCCACCAATACATTAGAGAACTACGTGGGTTAAAGAAGAATGTAGAGGCTGTATCAAAGCATAATAAAATGTTAGAAGAAGTAAAACATGAAAGATCTAACCTAAATATCACTTTTTATTATATAAATATTATTAAACATCAAACTGGATTATACCAAAGATATTTCAGACATTTCTTCTTTTCTCTTATACCATAAGCCCCTACTGTATAAGCCTTCACAAATAGACGGTGGCTTATCTGGAGCTTATCCTTACAGCCGACTTATGCACAAGCTCCAATTCTAACAAAGGAGGCCAATAGTACAATCCTAATAGTTACTGTCACCGGATCAATCACACGATCCCATAAGAGCAATACTAATAAAGAAAGTGTGGCTAGACAACGCTCAGTATCATTTTTTCTTCTTTATAGTTATTTTTTCTCTTTCTCCACCACCATGTCCCTCCATCTAAGCTCGTTTTCGTCGATGCCGCTGCTTTCGTGTCGTCGCCATCGCCTCCAGCTCGTCGTGTCCAGCAGCCATCAGATCAAGCCTTCCCTCTAACCTCCCCTCCTTAGCTCCTGTGCACCTCCACTTTGATCATCCTCAACCCTAATCCCTATCCACTCTAGCAGGGTCTTCTCCCTCGGCTCTACTGTCGCGCCGCTCCCAGATCACCAACGGCTCCACCTCACGACCCTAACTGCGGTCCTCCCTCAACTCCACTGCCATCGCCGTTCCCATATCACCAATGACCCTAACCACTTTGGCGAGCTCGCGAGGTCAATACTGTGAGTCATGTGATGACGTGTACATCAGTGTGATGAATATGTTGCCACTTTGTGTTGCGTTGAACTTGAGGTTGCATGAATTCGGTTTTGAATTTGTGGTTGATTGTTTGAGTTTCTCAATTTATCTCAAGGAAAAATTGAGTGGATAAAGGATTTTTCTCGACTGACTTGGGTCAAGTGGAAAACTTGTGCTCGCGACGCTTTGCTTGGTCTATTGTGTGCAGGTGCGAGTTGGGTGCGGCGATGGTTCGGCCATATGGACTGGCATGCTAGCTTGGAGGGCTGAGATACGGTCAAGGAGGTGGCGACGACATCGTGCGACTTAAAAGCATGTACGCGGACGACAAGAAAGCGGGTGAAGACGAGACGTGAAGACCAAGTCAGTGCGAGGGCGTTTTGGTAAAAACGCGGAAACTACCAAAGCTCAACCAAGAAACTGCGGCGGCGGCCGGAAGCGGTTTAGGGTTGGTAGCTTAGGGTGGAAGGAAAATCGAGAGGTGGCTAAGCTATTTAGACGCGTTGAGATGCGTGCTAAGTAGTTAGGCCCATTAGGGCATGAGGCCCAAGAGTGGAAGAGGGGGTTGTCCCTCTCCACAATAAATAGGTGATTAGGGTTTCTTAACCCTTGAACCTTTTTGATTAGATTATGAGAGCTGCACTTAGAGAGTGCTTTGCCTAAGATGAGAGGCATGTAAAAACACTAGAAAATCCACGAAAATCAATACAAAAAGATTTCCAAGGAAAGCCATGAGTTCCCCCTTGTGATTGTGAGTTTTTCTCTTCTTGGCTCTTTGGATTTTCGTTCTTGTTTCTTGAGGTTTGGTTGGTGGAATAGATTGTTAGGACGTGGGAGATGTTTCTATGTTTATTGAGTATCAAAATCCCTCACAAGTTCTAAGAATCAATTGATTTGATTTCATGCAAGCTTTTCCTCTTGTTTGCACTTGGAACAGCTGTTAGTAGATTGGGGTTTTCTCTCAGCACAGATGAGCTTTTGAGGTGATTCCAATTGGAACAGCTTCGTAAGTCCTTTGTCTACCTCTGTGCAAAATTTCATTCAATTCCGTTGGGTGGATCAAAATCTGCGAACGTTTTACCGAGCGACGATCTGCTATTTCGTCAAAACCGGAAGTTCCGATTTTCTTACTCCGGAAGTTCCGATCCACATCGGAAGTTCCGATCCAGGAGTCGAAAGTTCCAATTTTTCCCGAGCATTCAAAATCAGGGTAACACCGGAACCTCCGGCCAAATCGGAAGTTCCGATCCAGGAGTCGGAAGTTCCGATTTTTCCAGAGAGTTCAAAATTGGGGTAACTTCGGAACCTCCGGTAAGGTCAGAACTTCCGATATATACACCGGAACTTCCGATCTGGCTGTGTTTTTTGCGTAACCTTTTTCAACCCGTTTGTCGATTGCTTTTCCGCTGCATTCCTTGATTTGAACACAATAGCTAATCAATAGTTTTATGTTCTAATCTTGTGAAGAAATTTTTAGTTCGATATTCACCCCCCCTCTGTCGGAAGCCACCGATCCAACAAATACAATAAATAATGACAATCGTATTGGCTCCTGCCGATTGCCATACTCATGACACGCAGGTCATGACAAAATTAAAATTACAAACACTTTGCATCTCATACAATCACATTGCATCACATAGGCTATACCACATCACATGCATACCCTGCAAAAACAAGTTAGACGCCTCTAACGTTTATGCTACAATACGTGGCTTTATGGCTACGTTGCAAACCGTTTGCTACCTACGTTACCATAAGCATGATTGCTCTTGCAGTTATTTAACTGTCGGGGTGTCTGGAATTGGAGACTCGGAAATCTCGAACCCCATACTAAACTTCGTCATACGCATGACCCCGTGTAGATCACATCTACAAGCCCGCTCATTGCAAATTTATCTTTCTCAACTAAAGTGAAACCAAAGTCATCCTTAGCATGTCTTGATCCGAAGATCGTAAGGTTCGCCGGACCTCTGAAAATTTCACGATGCCCGTCGAGATCAAAATTTTGCAATGAGAGGGAAACAACAAGAAAATCCGGTGGTAGATCTCATCTAACACCCCGTACATCATATGTACAATGCCGCATATCACATATGCTCTAGTCGTACCTACAACTACGCATAGAACCTGGCTTTGATACCACTGTTGGGGAACGTGCTACGCAAAACAAAATTTACCGCGCACAATCCACCCCAAGATCACTATCGAGGTGCAGGCAACGAGATCATACCTTCGACGATCACGTCAATACAGCGGAGAAGTTGACCGATGTCGATGAAGTCCGCAGACTCCCGCAGCTAGGTTATACCTCCCAGCCGCGAGAGCGATCTCCTCGCGAATAGTTCGCCCGATCGAACGCCGAAGTATACGACGTCTCCGAGGTATCCACGCGTACCGGATCAGCGACACCGTAGTATGTGTGGACCAGCACACAAGAACAGCGGGGATCTACGAGAAGGAGAAGCAGCAGCGCGCCGGCAGCTGTACTAGATCCAATCTAGAAGAGAGAAAAAGAAGGCTGTGGCCAATCTAAAGATGGCCGGCCTAGGGTTTAGGGCTGCTTCTGGGGCTGCCTGGATCCTCTTTGAGGTGCCCTTGCCCCTCTATTTATAGGGGTTGGGGCAGCTCTCCCTAGGCAGGTGGAGTCCTACTCCAGCAGGGACACCCTGTTGGAGTTGGAGTCCAACTCCACTAGAACCTTCTAGAACATCTAGAACCTTCTAGAATTTCTAGAACCTTCCAGAACCTTCTAGAATTTCTAGAACCTTCTAGAACCTTCCAGAACCTTCTAGAACCTTCCAATACTTTTCGGAACACTTCCGGACATCACCGGAACCATCCGGGACCTCCCGGAACACTTTCGAGATCATCCGAAACACTTTCGGAACCCTTCTCTCTCGTTCTCCATAAATCGTAGCATTCCTAAATATCGCTAAAACGTTAAGCGTGTGACCCTATAGGTTCGAGTATATGTGGACATGTCCGGGACACCTTCCGGTCAATAATCGTCAGCGGGATCTGGACACCCATAACGACTCCCACATATCATCGAAGATCTTTATCGAGCGAACCTTGTATTGTCGCATACAATTCCTTTTGCCTCACGATACGTTACACAACCCGAGGCGAGACTTTGACGGTATCCCTGTGATCAACTCCTTGATCACCATACCTAGTTATCCTCGTTACCGGTTTGTACTCTTTTCTCGTTTCCGTATTCCGGTATCCCCGTGACTAACCGTTTAGTCACAATACCTGGCCAGGCGATGCTGGACACCGTAATACCGAGTGGGCCCAGAGTGTATCTCTCCATCGCCGGATGGGCAAATCCCAGTCTTGACATATCTAGAACCACGATATACTTTCTGGTGTACCTGGAAGTCACTTTTATAATTACCCAGTTACGGAGTAACGTTTGATGACCCCAAAGCAACCATCCGGTATCCGGGTCTATGATATTCTCATGGTCTAAGGACGCAAGTAAACGTTAACACATCATGAGAAGATACTGACAACATATTGACGAAGTGATCTCGCATTATCTCATAAGGGGGTCTATCCAACACCATTGTTACCCTAACAATGTGTTCCCATTATTGCCGGCATCCTTGTTACATTAACAATGCCCATGATCAGGAAAACAAGATCATCAACAATACATGAGCTAGTCCAGAGGCCTGACTAGGGATCTGAATGGTGTTTATTATTCCACACATGCAATTAGGTTTTCCTCTGAATCTCATATTCAAGAACCAATGCAATTCTAGCATAGAACATAAACTTAATCATGAACATGAAAAATAGAATAATAACAACTTTATTATTGCCTCTAGGGCATATTTCCAACAGTCTCCCACTTGTACTAGAGTCAATAATCTAGCCAATGCTTAAGCTCCTAACACCTATGGCATTCCGGTGTTGCTCATGCTTTGCTTGTGGTAGAGGCTTCGTCAGCGGATCTGACACATTCAGATCCGTGTGTATTTTGCATATCTTTACGTCTCCACGCTCCACCAATTCACGAATGATGTGGAATCGGCGTTGTATATGTTTGGACTTCTGGTGGGACCTTGGCTCCTTGGCCTGAGCTATGGCGCCACTATTGTCACAATAGAGCTCCATAGGATCCAGCGCGCTCGGAACCACACCAAGCTCGGTGACGAACTTCTTAATCCAAACGCCCTCCTTTGCCGCTTCTGAAGCGGCGATATACTCAGCCTCCGTTGTAGAATCCGCCACAGTGTCCTGCTTGGAACTCTTCCAGCTCACTGCGCCACCGTTCAGTGTATACACTAAGCCTGATTGAGATCGAAAATCGTCCGGATCTGTGACAAAGCTGGCGTCGGTGTAACCCTTTACAACGAGCTCTTCGTCACCACCGTATACGAGAAACATATCCTTAGTCCTCTTCAGGTACTTTAGGATATTCTTCACTGCTGTCCAATGATCATGACCTGGATCACTCTGGTATCTGCTCGTAACACTTAGAGCATAGGACACATCTGGTCGTGTACATATCATGGCGTACATGATTGACCCAATCGCGGATGCGTATGGAATCTTACTCATGCGTTCTCGCTCATCAGTTGTCGAAGGACACTGATTCTTGCTCAAACTTTTCCCATGTGACATCAGCAAGAACCCCTTCTTGGCGTTTTCCATACTGAACCTCTTCAGTACTTTATCTATATATGTACTCTGGCTTAGCCCTATTAGGCGCTTTGATCTATCTCTATAGATCTTTATACCTAATATGTATGCTGCCTCGCCTAAGTCTTTCATTGAAAAACTATTTTTCAACAAATTCTTAATATTGTCAAGAAAAGATACATCATTCCCAATCAACAATATGTCATCCACATAGAGTATTAGAAATGCTATTGCGCTCCCACTTACTTTCTTGTAAACACAAGCCTCTTCACAGTTCCTGATGAAACCAAATCCTTTGACCACTTCATCAAAGCGAAGATTCCAACTCCGTGATGCTTGCTTCAGTCCATAGATGGATCTCTGAAGTTTGCATACCTTTCCAGCATCCTTTGGATTGACAAAACCCTCGGGCTGTATCATATACACGTCCTCGGTTAGCTTCCCATTCAGGAACGCTGTTTTGACATCCATTTGCCATATCTCGTAATCGAAATATGCAGCAATCGCTAGAAGAATCCGAACAGACTTAAGCATCGCTACGGGAGAGAATGTCTCGTCGTAGTCAACTCCTTGAACTTGTCGGAAACCCTTTGCGACAAGTCGAGCTTTATAGATGTATACATTCCCATTCGCGTCTGTTTTCTTTTTATAGATCCATTTACATTCGATAGGCCTCAACGCCTTCAGGAGGGTCCCACCAAGTTCCAAACTTGGTTCTCGTACATGGATTCTATCTCGGATTTCATGGCGTTTAGCCATTTAACGGAGTCAGGGCCCATCATTGCTTCCGTATAGGTCGCAGGCTCATCGTTGTCTAACAACAATACCTCGTCCGAGAACCACTGTGGTTTCGTGCGAATCCTACCAGAACCTTCGTGGTTCAGCTGCTGGCTCGACCGAAGTCTCTACATCACATGTAGGGGCTTCCGTATCAGTCATTGTGGGAAACTCCGGAACCACTTCCGGCGTTGCATCACTTTGACCTAATGACGAAGATTCACCAATCTCGTCGAGTTGCACTATTCTCCCACTCACCCCTTTAGCAAGAAACTCTTTCTCGAGAAACACACCGTTCTTTGCGACAAACACTTTGCCTTCGGTGCGGTGATAGAAGGAATACCCAACAGTTCCTTTGGGATAACCAACAAAGAAGCATTTATCCGATTTGGGGATCAAGCTTATTTAGTTGTAAACGCTTTACATATGCATCGCATCCCCAAATTTTAAGAAAAGACAAGTTGGGTTTCTTCCCATGCCATATCTCATATGGTGTCGTTTCAACGGATTTAGATGGTGCTCTATTTAGTGTAAAAAACGGCAGTCTCTAAAGCATAACCCCAAAAAGACAATGGCAGTTCAGTTAATGACATCATCGATCTTACCATGTCCAACAAGGTTCGATTACGTCTCTCGGACACTCCATTCCTCTGTGGCGTTCCGGGAGGCGTAAGCTGTGGAACAATTCCGCAACTCTTCAGATGTTCGCTAAACTCGTAACTCAAATACTCCCCTCCGCGATCTGATCGCAGAAACTTGATTTTCTTGTTACGATGATTTTCTACTTCATGCTGAAATTCTTTGAACTTTCAAAGGTTTCAGACTTATGTCTCATCAAATAGACTTGCATCTCATACAATCACATTGCATCACATAGGCTATACCACATCACATGCATACCCTACAAAAACAAGTTAGACGTCTCTAACGTTTATGCTACAATACGTGGCTTTATGGCTACGTTGCAACCGTTTGCTACCTACGTTACCATAAGCATGATTGCTCTTGCAGTTATTTAACTGTCGGGGTGTCTGGAATTGGAGACTCGGAAATCTCGAACCCCATACTAAACTTCGTCATACGCATGACCCCCGTGTAGATCACATCTACAAGCCCGCTCATTGCAAATTTATCTTTCTCAACTAAAGTGAAACCAAGTCATCCTTAGCATGTCTCGATCCGAAGATCGTAAGGTTCGCCGGACCTCTGAAAATTTCACGATGCCGCCGAGATCAAAATTTTGCAATGAGAGGGAAACAACAAGAAAATCCGGTGGTAGATCTCATCTAACACCTCGCACATCATATGTGCAATGCCGCATATCACATATGCTCTAGTCGTACCTACAACTACGCATAGAACCTGGCTCTGATACCACTGTTGGGGAACGTGCTACGCAAAACAAAATTTACCGCGCACAATTGTGGCGCACCCGGTTTTAAGGCCGGATAAGCCCTTGTGTTTACGGTACCGGTCCCTGGATCAGTAGCCGATACCACAAGTTTACCTGTGTATCAAAATCATACACGCAGTTATTAGAATATAAAGCATGATCGATCTTTAAGATCGAAAAACTCTACCTTTAGCCCAACGGCTAGAAATCTTGCAGCGGAAAATCGAGCGGTGATGAGCCCATCAATATGCCGTTCCCAACAGGCAACTGACTGGGGGTTCGCCCTAGTTATCGCGGGTTCCAAGGAAAGATTGCCTCGGGATACGACGGAGGCTCGCGTCTTGTCTGATTAAAGACTTATGGACAAAGCAGGGCCAAGGTCGTCAATACGAATTGACATAAGGCTGACAAGGGAAGGCGATATCGGCGAGAATCAAGGAAAAGATCGAACGGAGGGGACAGCAAGGCTTGCCAGGTTCTGGAGATAAGGTAAGGCCTATTAGCTAATCAACAGTGGATGTGGCCGCTACATGCGTCGAAAGACACATGTGCAGGTCACATTAAGCAAGCAAGGAGAACGCAAAACAACGAACGCATTGCAAAGATTACGCGGAAATATTGCATACTACAAAGGACGCCTAGGACTCGTACTAAGAAAGAGTACACGTCTTGCTGCTTACTGCAAGCGAGATCTAGTGACCTAACTTATGGGTTTAGTCCACACTGCCGAGGTCTAGGGTTACTATTGGTAGGGCGTTCTTCGGTCATGCTGACTTCTTGTTCCCGATGCGAGGGTCACATGATGACGGGTCTCTTTTCCCTCAATGCGGTGTTTCCTTCACGAATTCCCACGTTGTTGACATCGCGGGCTTGAAAGGTTGAAGTGTTGGTATTGATCCATCGGTGGCGAGTCTCGACGAGCTTCTGGAATTGGGCGACGACGCCATTCTTCCAGATCCTCGGTAGAGTTGGCAGATTCTTGTATCATCGGTATGGGTCTCGCTACTTACTTTACTGAGTTTTTTTCTTAAATTTTTGAAGTAGATGAGGATGTAGAAAAACTCGATGTTTCTCTTAGAGCAGTGTAGGTAAGAGGGGAGACTAAGAAGGATGAGAAGATAGAACCCCACTCTTATGATAGGTTTTGGGGTATTTTTTTTCGAAAATACTTTTTATAAATAGGGTTTTCATCTAACGGCCATGCTAACTAGGGTTACCTACAGACAGTATGGCTCTGATACCAAGCTGTGGCGCACCCAGTTTTAAGGCCGGATAAGCCCTTGTGTTTACGGTACCGGTCCCCTGGCTCAGTAGCGATACCCACAAGTTTTACCTGTGTATCAAAATCATACACGCACTTATTAGAATATAAAGCATGATCCGATCTTTAAGATCGAAAAACTCTACCTTTAGCCCAACGCTAGAAATCTTGCAGCGGAAAATCGAGCGGTGATGAGCCCATCAATATGCCGTTCCCAACAGGCAACTGACTGGGGGTTCGCCCTAGTTATCGGCGGATACTGCCGTTGCTTTCGAACGTCGCCCATCGGAGTTTAGTACGGATATGATCATGCTCGGAATTTATCAATAACATGGCTCTATCCTAAGTTTCATGTTGTGCGAGAAAGTAAGTTTGCATTTGAAATAAATACATAGATGTAAAAGTGATTTTATCAAAATTATCTCGACGCGACGAGATAAGGTATTGCTCAAACACTCGCCCGTTACAACGGGGAGTTCACTTTTGTGCTTACCGTTACACAACGGTACAGCACGGTACTTACCCGGTTCCACAGGGAGACGCAGCTCGCCTCGTACTTACGGGGTTCCCAATCACCCGGTTCCTCAGGTAGACGACGCTCACCTCGTACTTACGGGGATTCTAGGGTTTGCCCGTAGCTACGGGAAAACCCGACTTCACACCTCCCGATACGACGGGAACTTGGCAAACTGCCTTGCGAACACGGCGGTTCGCGTCCTTAAACCCATAACCCAGAAATCCTTTTTGGGGCTCAGAAAGCCAGACTACTTTAGTGTGGCCCGACCAAGTTCGTCCATGACCGCGGACGCGGCTATTCGAATAGTTTTAACCCTCTGCAGAGGTGGTACGACTTTACCCACACGATGTAGTTCACCCTGGGCATACCGGGCCCAGCATACTACCAGAGCTAGTACAACGAGACTCTTCACCGCTGTGAACCCAGCCATGAACCGTCAGAAGGACATATCCCACACCTAGCTTGAGTCAGTATCATCGCTACAAGGAGGTTGGTGTTCCAACTCTGTGGCGAATAATACCTCGTTAAAACCACGGGTTTATTCTCTACAGGGTTAAACCCACCCCATCTGCACTCTACTAACTGCCCACGGGTTCATGCTAGTCCAGGTCGGCTACTAGATCAAGTCCTTCCCACAAAGGACATGTGGTCGTACGGTAAGACTTGCCAAACGGCACTTAAGATCGGTCCTTAGGTGATCCGAGAAGGACTCCACACCTCACCCGGAACGGGCTGCGAGAACCACGCCGGGCATTACCTCACACTCAACATGCTCCCTCCATTTCCCCCTTCATTTCCGACCCGGATCAAAATCTTCTCCATTTTCAGATTGGTTTCACAAACCATTTCACGGTAGAATATCCCAACCCATGCATATCCTACCTTCCATGCACCTCTACAACCGGACGCGACGGTCTGTTTCGATATTTCATCACATGAAATATGGGGTGTTGCTTTCCTTTTCCTTTTCGAAAATCTAATTCATCTACTGCGGGGCTAAGCATATATATAGATATACATACACTATCCTAAGTTTCCGATACATCTTCGGAATACAATAATCCTAAGGCGACAAAGATTACGGGGTCGGACTAGGGTTTCCTATTATCGGTGATAGCTACTCTACATAAAGTAACAGGGATAAAATATAGCATGCATGGTTCGAAAATAAAATAATATTTCGTAAAACTGGGATTCAACATGATCAAGGGCGGAGAGCTTGCCTGGCGTTAACGGCCGAGTCGATCGCAACCTGATACGACAAACATCGGAATCCTGCGCGTGAGGTGTCGCCGCGTCGCAACTACACGTCGTGAAAACAACGAATCACTAACGGCGCGAGGAGATCCATTTAAGATCCAAAAATATGCTCAAGCAATATTTAAAACCATACCTCGATCTTAGAGGGTGGCTAGGGTTTTTTAGGGTTTTACGATGCCCTTTCATCTTCGAACTATGCAACATGTGTATGAGCATATAAATATGCATGAGCTCTGGATCCTAACATGCTTCCGAAAGGTTTAACATGATGGGGATAACACTAGGAGGATTATATATATATGCATGACATTAACACTAGGGTTTCTAGGGTTTGGGTGTTAAGCACATGCTCCTATGGCTTTGGAATCACGCACTAAGTGAAGAGATGATGGACCACTAGGCTACATGAAACTTGAACTCTAATCCCACTGGTCAAATGGAGGAATCATCTATTCGACTATATTTGAAAAAGAGTTTAAACTATATATGGGATGCTTATGTTTTAGGGTTTCATAAATTAACCTATCCTTTTTAAACCTTGAGCTAAGCAACATGAATGCATGGTTGTAACTAGTGCAATGCTCAAAAATAAACATGTTTACATGCTGGAGCAACCTAGAGCTAAACACCTATTCAAAAAGGGAATTCAAAAGACTGTTTGAAATTTGAACTGTGTACTGGACTGGGCTGTACAGGGAGAACCATTGAGATTTTCGAAAAGTGGTCTATATGAAAAAGATGGGAAATAAAGTTTTGAACAACTTTTATTTGGGACTTTTCCTGAGATTCGGCTTGGATGAGGCTGTACCGGCCAGAAATGGGGGCAACAGCAGTGGTAGGGGTGGACTGTCGCGGCAAAGAAAAAGGCTAAAGGCAGCTGCCTTTTGCTGTCGCGGCAAGGATTCGGTGGGGGACTGCTGAAGCGAGTTTGCCGCGGCGGACGAAATCGGTGCGGCAGGGTTTTGGCGGCGGCGGCAGAGCTGGGACTGCTGGTTTGAGAGGGCCTGCTCCAGCTGGGGCTTAGGGCTCGGCTTGGAGGGAGAGAGGAGACAGCTCGGGTGTCTCAGTCCTGGGATGAAGCAAAGCTTGGGGAGTGAAAGCCATGGAGGACAGCTCGAAAATGGCAGGAGGAGGTAGCTCGTGAGGAGAAGAGGCAGCTGGAGCTTGGGGAAGACTTGGGGCAGCTCGAGCAGCTGGTTGGAGGGGGTTGGGAGTAGCTCTGCCTTTAGCTCGGTACTGGAAAAGAGATGAGCTCGGGCTAGGTGACCTTGTGCAGGGCAGCTCGAGCAATGGGGATGAGGCTTGCTTGGGTTGCTGTTGAGCTAAAGAGAGGAGGAGCTGCGGCTTGAGTTGGGGAAGGGGAGCAGGAGGAAGAAAGAGGAAACCGTGGCAGCTCGGGTTAGGGAAGCAAGAGGAGGAGAAAGCAATGAGCTCAGCTGGGAGTTTAAAGGACTGGTGTAGAAGTTGAGTGAGGAGAAGGACTCGGCTGCTGGTGAAGAAGATGAGAGAAGAAATTGGACTCAGCTAGCTGCCGTGCTTGGCTGTTGGCAAGGAGAGGTAATGGGGTAGGCACTGCATGCAGTAGGTGGTAAAGAGTGAGGACAAGACAAGGAGGAAACGATGGGAGTTGACTGCTGTTGCTAGGTGCAGGAGGAATCGTGTAGAGGGCTGGGTTTGCTGGTCTGTTTAGTAAAGAAATGAGGGAGGGCCAGGGAGCTGGAAGGGGATGAAGGGGGAGATGGGGGAGGTGGTGCGGCTGCCATGGGGAGAAGCTGCAAGGAGCTCGGCTGCTCTTGCACATTGCTGCTCGGTAGGTTGAGAAAGAAGTTGGTAGCTCGGGAGGGGGGAGAAGAGATCATTGGAGCTCAAGCAATGGGGGAATAGCTCGGCTGCTTGGGCTGTTTGGAAACTCGAAAATGGAGGGGAGAGGGAAGGAACCAGCTGTTGTTGCAGCTGCAGAGAATGGGCATCAACCTTTAGCACGAATGAGTTGATGGGCAGCTGACTTACAGGTGTTGGAGTAAAGGAAATAACACAAGGTAGTACTTGCATGGCAAGAGAAATAAAGGACTGCTACACATGGGAGAGAGAGCTGTTTGTGCTGTTGGTGGAGGGAGGTGGCCTGGCTGAACTCAGGCAGTAAAGGGGGTGGTCGGTTTGTTGCATGCAGCTTGGGAGTAGGGGCTGCTGTGCATGGCGTGGAGTGTGGCAGGGAAAAGAAGATAAAGGGGTGCATGCATGCATGCTTGATGTGGCGTGTGGTGCAGCTGCTGGACCCAGGTTTGAGCTGAGAAAAGTAGGGAAGAGAAAAGGGGAGGGAATAAAAGTGTTCAGCTGGTTTTGTAGAAGCAGTTGTGCTCAGCATGGAGTAGAGTTAATGGGCTGGTGCTGAGCTGAGACAATGGTGCAAGACCCTGCCGAATTGTTGCTGCTGCACAAGGGTGGCGCATGGCACACTCAAGCAAGAGAGAGGGGGAGATGGGATGGCTCGGTTGACTACTGCTGCAGGGGTATGCAATTAAAAGAGCTTGGGTGTGGTAAGATGTAGGCTTTAAGAAAGGAGCATGTACCAAATAAAGAGAAAGGTGGTAATAGGACTATGGGAACATGTATACATACGTATATATACACATGCGATTCGTATCAAACATTCACACGATGGAGATTGCCAAAATTTAGGAAGTACACTAGAGTTATTCAGAGGATAGAGAAAAGGTGGCGGGTGTATATGCATGCCCCACGTGGTGAAGAATTGTCTAGGGCATTATATGAATAAGGTTTTGACTGAGACAAGAGATAAATGGATGAATTGGCGAAATGGTAAATAGTTAATTGGTAGAAAACTACTAGGACAGATATTTTTCTCCTGGTACGGTAATCTGGTAAAGGTGAAAAATATATTTTTGTGTCATGTGGTAAGGAGAGAAAAGTAACCGTGGTGGTTATGGATTTTACCGGGAAAGGACGAAATAGGGTTTGGTGTGTATGTGCCCACATACACTCGATGATTTTTACACATGTAGGGTTTGCATGTGGGTGAAATGGACATGCGCTGTTCTGGTGAGCTGTGGTTGAATGATGTCACGGATATATGTATATATGCACGGAGTTGTGGTGGAGCCGAAAGTTGAGTTAGGGTTGTGACCCGTAGTTCGGGAGGAATGGATCAGGGTTTTGCGTAGGTGCATATACCTGGCAGTATATTTTTGCACCTGTTCGCGATAGGTCATAACGAAGTTGGTGGCAGAATTTCAAGTTATTCGAAGAAGATTTAAGATGGGTATATGTTTCAGTTTCGCATAAGTACCGAATGGGCACTTAGCGGCGGATGTGGATTTAGATTGCACCGATTAGATAAGAGGGGAAAAGATGCCAAAGGGGTGTGTGTGTGGCGGGGAGCAAGACGAGTAGCCACGTACGGAGACAAGGTTGGAACTTCTGCCGAACAGAGTTTCAATAAAGCAGAGGTCACAGGAACAGGAATCGGAGGGGAGATGTTTTGGGTTGACACACTTTAGGGTTTCAACAGAGGCAGGATTTGTTTAAAAGTTTAATATGATGCATCTTAATTTGCATTATTAAGAAAAAGTTTTTGTTGGCCCTAATTTTCAGGTTTCGGAATTTAGGGTGTTACAACAATCCACTCCAAGATCACTATCGAGCTGCAGGCAACGAGATCATACCTTCGACGATCACGTCAATGCAGCGGAGAAGTTGACCGATGTCGATGAAGTCCGCAGACTCCCGCAGCTAGGTTATACCTCCCAGCCGCGAGAGCGATCTCCTCGCGAATAGTTCGCCCGATCGAACGCTGAAGTATACGACGTCTCCGAGGTATCCACGCGTACCGGATCAGCGACACCGCAGTAATGTGTGGACCAGCACACAAGAACGGCGGAGATCTACGAGAAGGAGAAGCAGCAGCGCGCCGGCAGCTGTACTAGATCCAATCTAGAAGAGAGAGAAAAAGAAGGCTGTGGCCAATCTAAAGATGGCCGGCCTAGGGTTTAGGGCTGCTTCTGGGGCTGCCTGGATCCTCTTTGAGGTGCCCTGCCCCTCTATTTATAGGGGTCAGGGCAGCTCTCCCTAGGCAGGTGGAGTCCTACTCCAGCAGGGACACCCTGTTGGAGTTGGAGTCCAACTCCACTAGAACCTTCTAGAACTTCTAGAACCTTCTAGAATTTCTAGAACATTCTAGAACCTTCCAGAACCTTCTAGAACCTTCTAGAACCTTCCAATACTTTCCGGAACACTTCCAGACATCACCGGAACCATCCGGGACCTCCCGGAACACTTTCGAGATCATCCGAAACACTTTCGGAACCCTTCTCTCTCGTTCTCCATAAATCGTAGCATTCCTAAATGTCGCTAAAACGTTAAGCGTGTGACCCTATAGGTTCGAGTATATGTGGACATGTCCGGGACACCTTCCGGTCAATAATCGTCAGCGGGATCTGGACACCCATAACGACTCCCACATATCATCGAAGATATTTATCGAGCGAACCTTATATTGTCGCATACAATTCATTTTGCCTCACGATACGTTACACAACCCGAGGCGAGACTTTGACGGTATCCCTCTGATCAACTCCTTGATCACCATACCTAGTTATCCTCGTTACCGGTTTGTACTCTTTTCTCGTTTCCGTATTCCGGTATCCCCCGTGACTAACCTTTTAGTCACAATACCTGGCCAGGTGATGCTGGACACCGTAATACCGAGTGGGCCCAGAGTGTATCTCTCCATCGCCGGATGGGCAAATTCCAGTCTTGACATATCTAGAACCACGATATACTTTCTGGTGTACCTGGAAGTCACCTTTATAATTACCCAGTTATGGAGTAACGTTTGATGACCCCAAAGCAACCATCCGGTATCCGGGGTCTATGATATTCTCATGGTCTAGGGACGCAAGTAAACGTTAACACATCATGAGAAGATACTGACAACATATTGACGAAGTGATCTCGCAGTATCTCATAAGGGGGTCTATCCAACACCATTGTTACCCTAACAATGTGTTCCCATTATTGTCGGCATCCTTGTTACATTAACAATGCCCATGATCAGGAAAACAAGATCATTAACAATACATGAGCTAGTCCAGAGGCCTGACTAGGGATCTGAATGGTGTTTATTATTCCACACATGCAATTAGGTTTTCCTCTGAATCTCATATTCAAGAACCAATGCAATTCTAGCATAGAACATAAACTTAATCATGAACATGAAAATAGAATAATAACAACTTTATTATTGCCTCTAGGGCATATTTCCAACAGACGCTTCCGTGGGAGTGCTCAAGCCAGACGACCTTGCTGTGAGATACAGAGGACTAGGCTATTCTTTCTGTGGAAATTTTGTTGACCAAGAGAAGTTGAAGCTGCATAGGTTATTTGCATCGCTCCTATTACTACCAGCTAGGGAAAAAATAGATAATGAGCATGAGGTAACAATTTTATGTTGAGCCGAATCAATTCATATGCTCCCATCTTTAGTATGATTCTCTCTAAAAGCATACATATAGTATCTGGCAATCCAACAACGTAAACAATATAAAAGTATTTCCAAAGCTGCTGGGCATGATTGATTAATTAAAATTTCCAAGTCTAACCCTAGTAGTTGGAACCGTATAAGCCCATATCTAGAGTTCTAATTAAGAGAAAAATATACAAAATACACTTTGTCCTTTTCGTCCATCTCGTCCCATATAGATAAAAGTAAGTAAACATGAATTAATTCTAACTCCCACGTCCTAAAAAAATAAAAGGTCTCGTAAAGAAAATAACCCTATTTGACCACTATATATTGCTAGCATCACGAATATAATAAGTGTAGACTCCGGATAACTGAACAAGCTGCTAACACTACTACAGTTGGTGGGCATGATCACAAAACGCCGAGCCTCCCAAAAATGCCATGCAAATAGATGGACAATCCAACTATGAAATCCTCATAAAGGCACAAGTTTTTACTTCTGTATTCAAGCAAACAAAACTTCACTAGTACAGAAATCGATATCCAAGGCGGTTCAAATAGCACATCCGAGACGGTTATAGCAGCCGCCTCCACAGAGTGGTCATGGATATGGGGCACATATCGGAGGCGATTATTCAACCGCCTCGGATATCAGCTACAGAGGTGGTTGCCACAAGATAACCACCTCGGATAACATACCAGCCGTTTAAAAAAAACCCTACATTGCTGGGTAGGGTTTCACTAAAACGGCTATAACTTTTGCATACGGTGTTCATTTTGGCTCCATGACCACTCAAAATGACCGTATCGATGAGACGCATCTAAAAAGTCTACTGGTCTTTAGACTTATATAATTTTTCACCTCCAAATTCGGCCTCTAAGACTGACTTTTGCCCCTTCGAATGAAACATCGCCTCTTCTGACCCTCCGTTGAACTTCTTCCCAAGCTCCAAATGCTGTAATTTTTATGGATTTTGAACCGTGAGGGAGTAGAGCTGCTAACAAAAAATACAAGAACAAATTTTAAAAATAAAAAAATTTCATCGACAAATTCGGCCTCTAAGAGTGACTTTTGCCCTGAACGAAAAATCGCCGCTACCGAACCCTCCGTTGGACTTCTTCCCGAGCTCCAAATGCAGTAATTTTTGTGAATTCCAAACCGTGAGGGAGTAGAGCTACTAAAAAAAATACGAGAAAAAATTTTAAAAATAAAAAGTTTAGGCACTAGTAGAAAACGAGCCAAAAATGACACAAATCTTGACTTGGGATGATCTTCCTTACCTCAAATCGAAGTGAAACTGCCGTGAAGCCTCCACCTTGTTCCTACCGGAAGAATGATAGGAAGAGAAGAGCCTCCTTGCGACGGAAATGGTGAGAGGAGAAGGAAGGTTGAAGGGAGGAGAGTAGAGTGGAAGGGAGAAGAAGAAGAAAATCTAGATCTGGCCGTGCACTGAATTGAATTATATAGTCCTCTGCCTGTGCACTGAGGGAAAAATTTCAGGTTTTGAAATTTCAGAGTTGACGGGATTCTGAATTTTAGGTTTGAACACATCCGAGGCGGTTGTAAATATATAACCGCCTCGGATATGCACCTTATCCGAGGCGGTTGGATATTTACAACTGCCTCGGATGACTTTATTATCCGAGGCGGTTTCTTCCGAAATCCTTATCCGAGACGGTTGGATATTTATAACCGCCTCGGATATCAGTTATTGAAGGCGTTTTAGCCTAACCGCCTCGGATATGACGTCTCAGATGAACAATTCTGTACTAGTGCTCATTCCTAGATCAATACATATATCAGCCGGCTAAGGCTCTATTCGTGTTTTAGATATGCATCAATATGCCTGAGTCATAACCCCATGGCAAAGGATTAATCCATAATAACTGAGAGAGGAAGGGGATTACTGACCACCATGGCTGCATATCTAGGACCTGGCATGATGCTGTGACGCTGGGCCGCCGCCGCCTGCAGCTATATCCTGGCCTCTGGCGCGGCACGGCAATATGGGCAGGAAGAGCCTACCAGACACTAATGGAATTATTTAGAAAATGGAAGAACAAAGCTGACAGCTAGTCTGGTCAACCTAATATCAATGAAGTATGCTGCAAAAAGAAATCTTATGCCCCATTGATGAGGGGAAAATATAACGCCGATTAGCATCTTCCTTGAATTGTTTTAAGGTGCAAATCTTTAAATGATCAATTTGTAGAGAACCGAAATCTTGCAAATACACATCATTCAGAATATTCATAAAGAAGCTTTGTATGTCCAACAATTCAGCGTGACTTTCCATCACAGGAGGATCCCATCTAGGAATCTCTGCGAAAAGCAACACAGCAGAGAACCTAACCACAATACCAAATAGTCGCGCCTTGTAGCGGAGAGCAAAGAATTTGTAGGAGAACTTACAAACCTCTAAAAATCGTAGAAGCAAAGGTGGCAGTCGACGATACACAATGACTCCATCACCGCCGCCGGCGTGACACCGTGACTCCGTCACCGCCTAGCTGATGGCGCTAAGTACTGCCACGGCCTTCCTCCTCCGCGAGTGCAGTAGCAGCCGCTCTAGCTCAGCTTCCTTGTGCGCCTCCTTCACGCGTGCTTTTATTTTTGCCACAACATGGAAATCTAGTCACTAATTTTCAAAAACATGATTTGAATATTTGACACTATCGTTATAATTATTTTCGTATTTCTCTTTATTCTATAAATGCATGATTGTTCATATATATTCTAATCGACAACAGAGGGAGATCCCGCAGATGGCATTGGAAAATCTCATCTCGGCATAATACGAGAACTCATCACCGTCTTCTTTGTTAGAGAGATCCTCGATGGATATGGTCAATTCCACACCTACGACTTGAAAGAAGATGATTTCGTCTTAGTTAAGAAATGACAAGTTTTAAACTCATGTGATATTATATACATGTGCTGTGTGTGATATGAATTTATTGTGTACTTTGAAGTGGATGCCAAATTTACATTTTGAATCTATATGATATGAGATTGATGAAATTGATGAGGAGTTCACTCTGTGAATAAATATGGTATATGTATTAATTTTCTATGAATGAATGTGATATGTATTAGATTTCTGTGAACGAGTGTGATATGTATCAACTTTCTGTGAATGAATGCGATATATGTGTAATTCCTATTTTGTTTCATGATGCTAGCTGATAATCAGGAATATATAGGGTCCTTGTAAATCTTGATCACACAGTTCTATAGCCACAACTATGTTTGATACGTGAGATATCCCAAACAGTTCTGGATAAGGACTACCTGGGATAATGAGGATATCACAGTATGTTCTTATCCATAACCGTCTGGGGTAGTGTGGATATTACAGAATGTTATCAATAAGAACAGTCTATAATATTGCTACATCATAGGTAGTTAACTGTCTGTGATAATATGAGATCATCACAGATCTTTGCTTACATGTGGTTCAGCTGAAAGCCAGAGTTTGATTCTCACCATCCAGCGGTTGGGTGGGTTAGTCAAATAGATTTCCCACTATATATCTTCCAAAGTTTGATCACGTGAGTTGTTAGCCTTAAGATAACTAGTTAGCCAATCGCTAGCTAGAAAATATCATTAGCCAAAGATTAGAAAGCTCAACCAGTGTGTGTCCAATGGACTCAAGCTTTTACTCCCAGATCATAAAGGAGTACATATCTCGTGCACCTGTACCACAAGTCTGGAAAAAATTGATGACATAGACACCGTGCGCACCACAAGTCTGAGACATGTAGATACGTCATGCATGTAATGTGTATGTCTATAAATCTTTCTAGATTCTTTTAAAACTTATATGGGTTGTTCCGATGTTAGGTGCACTGCACGCACCACAAGTCTGGGGTGCACAAATTAACCTTTTGCCCTTTTTTTGGGGAAGTTGGAAATTAGCGCTCTACGCAGAAGCTGGGATTTGGACGACGACGAGTCGCAGAAATAGCCTAGACAGTCCGAGCCCATCTCTTGCAGTCGGCCAGCCCATAATTACCAAGTCGGGCTCTCAACTCAAGAGCTCGAAATCATAGAAAGAAATAGGTTGCTAGAGAGACCTCACATGTACCCTAAAAATATGTTCCAGAGTTTTCAACTCACTGTTTCTCACAAGACCCTAGATTAAAGAGTAGGGTCTCCCTACATCCCGAATATCTCGAGATGCAATGGTAGCGTCACTGGTACGTGGTGTTCACGTGCTCACGATGGTGCTCCCTTCGTTCAGAATTATAAAGCGTATATGTTTTTAAGATTTAATTTTTGATTAAATATGAATTATTGATATAAAATTAATATTATTGAAAAGTATATTTAATATAAATCTAACAATAATAATTTTATATCACATAATCATCAAATTATTAAATAAACTTATAATCAAAGATAAATCTTAAAAAAATATGTGCATCTCATAATTTTGGCCAGAGGAAGTAGTTATAAATGCACAAGATCCGTATATCATATATAAAGCACAGAAAGTAAACAAATAAGATCGAGAACTCAATAGATTCCCGTATATAACAGCGCGCGCGTGCGCGCGCGTCGCGCACATATATAAATATATATAGTAACAAGAACTCTCTTATAAATCTCGTTTATTTAGCACCAATCTTGCGTGACAATGTTGTCAGCCTCTGTTCATACTACCAACCATTACATCAACACTATACCGGACGTTAATCATCGCGAGGAGGCGGGGTACGTTCATGTACGAGGGTATTGCCTGTAGGAGAAGGGGGAGTAGGGTCACGCATCAGTGCATCGCCAACAGGATCAGTACTGCTCGTCTTCAGAGTGTAGTAACCCATGTAGGGAGGAGGAGAATGATTATGGACCGGGTTCTCGCCACTGAGAATTTCTACCTTCACCGGGTAACAATAAACCTCGTAGTAGGGAGGATACCAGTCGTGGATCCGGCTATCTTCGCTGGGTGGCGGTAGCTTCTACGATGGGAGTAAGGAAGGTGAAGTAGGATCTCACCAGCAGCAGCTGGATTAACATCTTCCTTCATGTTCATGAGATGTTGCTGAAGCCAGGAGGGTGGCCGGCGTTGTGTATCGGATCCTTGCCCTTGTGAGCCTCTCTCTTGATGCCGCCGGTTGCCGTTGTTTCGAAGGGAAAAGGCTGAGGCAGAAGGTCGTCCACGGTGGCGCCGCCGGCGGCGACAGGAACGTCTCGAGCCGTTGCCGCCGCGACGAACCCTAGGGCGGTGATCGCGAGGAGGACGCTGCACCGGTGAGCACACGCAGTGCCTGTCTGCTTCATCGTGGCTAGCTATGCCTATGGAGATGGCGTTGCTGAATTGTATGTTGCGATGGAGTCATGGACTCATGGGTATATACAGGCAGGCAGACATGACGAGCATGCACGTACGAGTTTCGTACGTACGCTGATCTGCACGCGTCCAGCATGGTAGGTTTATTGCACGCATCCATGATTGACGGCGTTTTGCAAGGCCCGCGATATTGCACAACCTGGCCAGATTGTGATATCATCCCCTTGTATCCAGGATCGAATCGGCTAATTTTGGAATTTATGTCAACTGGTATTATCTATTACCATCTTGAATTCCTCTTACAAACAGATCTGCTATATATACTCATGGAAGTTTCATATACAGTTTTTATCGCCGTGGCAAGGAAGTTTACAACTTACCAAGATTAAAATATTTGCGGTGTTTTTCCTGCATGTCAATCGTCTCGGAAATATTATATCTTTCCTGCATATCAAAATATATATGCACCGCAACCCTTCCAAGTATGCGATACATCAAATTATATCTTTGGACTATTTTGCATAACTTCGTTTTTTTTGTATTTCTCAGATCATGGGGGCTGGACGATATGTTTCATTGGTGGTATATATGTTGGAAAAAAAAACTAAACTTCTCATCCCTAGTCGGTTCCCTGAACCGTCAGGGAACCGTCTAGAATGAGGGTCATCCCAGATGGCTCCTCAAAGCATGCGATCTTAGAAAATATTTATATATTTTCATCATATCCACTGTAGCACATTCTCGTTTCACACCCCTAATAAATCCAATTATATAGTGTTGTTGTGTCTAGAACATGGTCGATGCGGTCTAGATTCGACTATCACTTAAGTACATGTTCATTTATTTTCAATGCCTAACATACATTTAAGTGGATTAGTACAAACTAAGTACATATTTATTCATCAGGGAGAGTATAATGTGTTATAGTGTAGACACAAATTATGTGAATTTCAAAACACAAACTAACAATGAATGAAGGGATGTTCAATGCCACCGAAGTAGCAGATCGACGCTCATATATGTTATGCATTAAAAGTATGAGTATATTATGTACGTAGCTGAATTTAAGCTACATAACATTCTTTTAATGTCGTGGTGACCTTTACCAAGCAAACAGAGTTACGTCATCTACTAAGACAGGATCAGGGAAGGAGGCGGCTCGGCCAACCATACATTTGGAGGACCGGTGCCTGCCATCCTAGCTAGTTCATCAGCAACACAATTCGCCTTTCTCGGGTAACGATTGAAGGTCACCTTCTCGAAGCTAATAGCCATGTTGAAGCACTCATCATATATAGCAGCTGCGGCAGTGGAGCTATTCTCATAATTCTTCATCGTGTCAATCACAAGGGCACGGTAGGATTCCACCTCCACACGATTGCATCCAATTCTATCAAGGAGCGAAATCCCATTCTGGAGAGCTAAAGCTTCTGTAGTTGCCGCATCAAACACATACTGAAGCTTGCAATTTGCTAACGCTATGAACATACCTTTTTCATCTCCGACTATTGCACTTGTTTCGACCAACTGCTGCAGAAACCCTCTTCATAGTCAGTTAAAAATTATCGGTACAGATGGATAATCCACTGATCTATCGGTCTATGTCTATGATGACTCAAAGTATCATAAACGACACAAAACCCGTCTGTGATATGTGACATCACAGACGAGTGCTTATATAAGATCCATCAGTGATAAGCATCATCTCGGATGGTCGACTAATGCACAACCGTCTGTGATAAGTGTTACCACAGATAGGTGCCTATATGTGATCCGTTTGAAATAGGTTTCATCTCAGATGGTTGTGTTAATCCAACCGTCTGTGGTTTTGAGGATATTACAAAGGGTTGGGGTAGCTAAAATTCTTTCTAGAGGGCATGACTTTTCTTACTTTGGAGCTAGTCTCAGGAATGTTAGTCATGTCCTCTGAAAAACAGCACAACACACACACACATATATTTAGATGACATATGACATATTCATTCATCTCAGATCACACATTCACATCATAATTGAACTCACATCCACATTCACACATTCCTAGCAATAAGCATGCATATATAGATCATATGATCCACATGCATAAAAAATGAAATCAAAGATGTAAAGACATGACAATAAGCAATATCAAAGTTGAAACCACTACGTAAGTTAAGTTTTTAATTTTCTAAATCTCAAGCTCTCAAGCACAAGTTCGGAGAATGGAACTTGTCGTTTTCGTGGATAACATCGACAAGTAGGAAGGAGGCGATAATTCCGTAAATCCGCTTGAGTTCATCTCTTTCCAAGCTATCGTCTATGCATCTCTAAGCCTATAGCTAAAAAATAGATCGAGTTAATACATCTCATAAATAAATAATGAAGTATGAAAGTATTCTTGCGTATATGACAAGTCTTTAAATCTTTGTTTTTAGTCACAAAATATGTGATCGTGTGTATGTGGTAGCAAGTGAAGAAAACATTGGCTATTGTTTGCACCGTTAAAAATTAAACTTGATTAATTACTTATAGATTAACTTATTAGTCCGAACGGTGTTATAGTAACATTGTTTAGCTCATACCGGAAATTTAAATTTGTGGGAAAACTTGTGCCCCTTGCATCTGCCTCAACAAGCACTAAACTCGATGAATAAGTTTTCGAGTATTTCACGAATGGGTGAGAAGTCGCAAACACTATGTTGTTTATAATCAAGGTATATTACCTTGTGTAATTGCACCAGGATCACAACCACAACCCAATAGAAGCTACACATGTATATGTCGTAATTGTTATTTAACCTAAGTTAATAAAGTACAAATTAACTAGGCTAAGAAAATAATACGGCACTTATCCTGGGTTGTAGGCAAAGACTATATAATCCTTATCCTTTTGCTCCACCAATGTGTTTGTCACGTATTGGGTGACGAATACAGCATTTTCGCATATGGCATCCCAAGTGACCATTTATGGGTCAAGGAAACCCACCGATTTTTCATGCTTACTAGATTGTTGGATCATGTATCTATGTATACAAAAGCAATGAGTATATACTAATATCGGTATCACATGAAAGGTGACCTTGATGGAGCATACTTACAGCGTACAGCATCTCATAATTGATTGTTCAAGGGCATCGAGGTTGAAGAGCTTGAAGAAATCTTGAAGTTAATAAAGAACTTGCTGTCGAGGTGTTGGTACAAAAAGTCGTCTACCTTGAACCTAAACCTCCACATCTCCATCTCTACCAGCCGTCATGCCCTCCTGTCTATCTTGTCATTGAGCACATTAGCTTTGGCTCTCTTCCTCCTATGGTATTGCTCCGCATTCTCGGGGAATCCCTTCTTCCAGCCAACACCACTCCCTACACCTCGTGTGCTACCCGAGCGCTTCAGGTTTCCCGGGATCGTGGTGAGGTTATCTTTACCTCTTTCATAGTTGAATTTGCTTTGAGAATATTGTGAACTCAACTCGACCTGCAATGCACCGCCAAGTTATTTAACCAACCAAATTTATATATGGAATATAGGTAGTTTGATATCTTACCACATGTTGGGTCACTTCCTCGTCTAAGGAGTTTCGGAAGGTAATCTTGCCTGTCGACCATTCGACCTTCCTTCAAGCTCTAGCCCAGTAATGGGCACGCCCACATTGAATTTCAGCAAGAACATGGGGACCTACAAGAGTCTTCCTTCCTCATCCTCTCGAGCCCATTTGTCCCTCATCCCCACTTATTCACCGATACTAGTCTATGCGAGTGCTTGTTTCTTCACTGGAGGTCCCGGTAGGCCTCACTTTAGGCTAGAATTTTAGGCATGCTCTTCATCCGCACAAATTGTTCATACTTTTATGGGTCCAAGAAAGGGTATAACCTAAATGGACTCTCATTCTTCCTCGCAAACATTTTTAAGAGATCACAGATCACTATTAAAGGTCCTGCGCGCCTTATTCATAGTTCCTACTACAGCATGTTATAGGTTCTCCTGAAATTCTTCTGTAAACCCAAACCATACAAAAAGTTCTTTGAGCATACTCTCTATCTGCACTGGTTTGTACATCCGTCTAGGTTTCTAAGGTTAGTTCCATCTTTTCCCATGTAAGAATCCCGTAGAAAGTTCATATTTTGGAACTGTCTCCTTTGGGTTCCTTAGGCATCCCGGATATATCATGGGAATAATCCGCACTAAAGGCCTCTTTGAGACCATTCTAAGTCCTCACTTGGAGGTCCCCATAGTCCCCACAGGGTCCAAAGGATTCGAGGAAGGATTCAGGAAAGACGACAATGAAGGTGAAGACGTCATCTTATACAAAATAAGATTATGCATGGAACAATATTACAAATTGAATTATTAAAATTTTTGTGAACATAATTAACACTAGTTTACAAATTAATGACCTATATTATAGCAAAACATATGGCCTGTTGCAAAAAAGCAAGCATATACTCTAAAAACAATAGCAACCCTAATTAACAATTTATTCCAAATTAACACTAGTTGCCAACCCTAAATAGCAAGCATAAATTCCAATTTTTTTCTAAATTATAGTGATCTATACTCTAAACTTAAAACTAGTCAACCCTAGTTATAGCATACATTAAAGCAACCCTAGTTTCCAAATTAACCCTAATTAACCTAACTACTACAAACAGTTCTAAATTAACCCTAAGTTATCGCTAATTGAATTAACCCTAAATTGAGGAGGAGAAGAGTGCATGGATGCTTGATGAGGAGAGGCCGGTGGTCATCAGGGTGGAGGAGGCGGTCAGTGGTCGTCCAAGTGGAGGATGGTGGCGTGGTTGATGGGGCGGCAGGGACGACGGGGTGGCACGGTAGTCAAGGCGGGATGGTGCAGACGACGGTGCAACATAGATGATGGGGCAGTGTGGTCGATGGGGCGGCACGAACAACATTGTGGCATGATGGCAGCAGCGTGTAGTGACCTAAATCTTAAAACACGAGATCAGTGAGGATCATTGTGTATAATCGAATTTCTTCTCATAACACGCATGCATATAGGTCATATTAAAATTAGCTCAACTCGAAAACCCTAGAAAGCACGACGTAGACACCGGCGTTGGATAAAAATGCGATATCAACCTCATTAAGATACAACTCTAATAATTCTTTCTTCTGAATAAAATCGAAATGAGCCATCAGATGGACACTCTTTTCTCTAAGTTTTGCAAAATTCCATATTTAAACTTTATCTATGTTGTCAAGCTAAAATATGAACTTTTGAAAAATATCTGAAAGGCTATTCAATGTATCAACAGTTCAACTTCTATTTTGGCAGCCTAAAGTTCAATAATTTGAACTAGTAAAAGTTGAAGAGCACGATTAAGTCATATTAACGTCCTAACCATTTTTGTAGCAATGTTTGGACTCATTTTTGCTCTAAAAGGATATAAACTAAAACAAACAGAAAATGAATAAAAGAAAAAAATAATAGCCCCTCCACCGTGCTGGGCTTTCTCGGCCCAGTTTTCCTCCCTTCCACCGAGGGGCCGAGGCCCATCTTCACCGGCGCCCCCCACCTTCTTCTTGTTTCTTTCGCACGCTAGCGCAGCGCCGCCCCTACCTTCTCTCAGCAGGCTGCGCCGCAGCACCTTTTGCCACGTCTTCGGACACGCGCCGCCTCCCTCCCAATCCTCCTCTCTCTCACCCGAGCTCACCGAGGCACTCCCCTCCTCTGGCTTCCACCCCGCGCCACTTTGCCTAGCACCCCGCCGCCGGCGCTGCTTCCCCGAGCGACCTCGGCATCTCCACCGAGCACCACTACCTCGGACTCTTCCCCGGAGCGCCACGCCACCATCCATTGGGCCTGCTGCCGCCGTCGCCCGCATAGGAGCCGCCGCCAGCCGCCCGCAGCGCCTCAGGCCCCAAGCGAGCTCGCCGCCGCGTGCCTCGCCACTGGAGGCCTGCCACGGCCGATGGGAGCTCCTCCGCCTCCTCCGTCGCTTCTGCCCTAGCGCCGACCGACAGAGCCGCCGCGCACCTCGCCGCTGCCGCCGCAACCATCCCCGCCGTCTAGGGCAATCGCCACCGCCCTCAAGGCCTGCCGCCGTCTAGGCCTTCCTCCGCGCTCCTTTTCTCCCTTCGGCTGCCGAGCATGCCTTCCTCAACCGCCGCCCGACCGAGCACTCCCGCAGCGCCTCCTGCCCCAGTGCCACCGGAGCTCCTCGACGTCGCCGTCGACTTCGCCGCCGCCGGGTCGTCTCCCTCCACCACCAACACAGCTGCAGCCCCGGTTCCCCTTCCCGCCACCGCAAGCGGGCGAGCCCACGCTGCACCACTGAGTTCCCACGGGTAAAGTCATTAGAGCTAAGCTCAATGACCAGCGTTTAATTCTTGATGGCAGGTTAATGATTAGCAGTAGCAGTAGTGTCTCGGGTTATTAGGGTCAATTGATGATTAGCTTAACTTATGCACTGTCTAATGTCTTTTGTATGAGCGTGGACCCTTGTCTGTTATGGCCAGTTAAAACCTGTTAATTAATCAACGCTCAACGACCATCTGTCGGATAAGCATGCAACAATTCAAAGAAATAGTGTTCAACAAAAAATTTGTTGCTATTGAAGTAATGTCTGTTAGTTAACACTAATTGATGGAGTTTCAACCCATTAAACGTTCTATGATCTCAAAAATCAGTAACACTGTACTTGGTTTAGATGCAAGTGGATGCTTAATAGTTAGCCAAGTTGTTTTACTGCTAGCCTAATCTTTTAGGTCCTGACATTTTGAAGGACTGATTGCTGTTGAGTTAAGATGCTAATGGTTGGGTTAGTCAATTCAATAACTTAGTAACCTGTTAATCCATTCGGTTCCATTAACTGTTATTCAGACATATTCAATCCTTCCACTAATGCACAGATGGCCGAGAGTAATGACTTCTTTTAATTAGTGACAAGATAGCTTAATTGCTCACAGGTTGTAAGCCGAGCGTGCCTATACTGATTATTGATCCGTTCTTTTATCCACCTAGTTAAGCCCGCATGAGGTGAGCGAATTCACAATTATAATGAATGACAGTTGCAGTTAATTCAATCAGCTGCCGACCAAGTTAGTACACTGATTAAGCTAATGATCATAGGTTATTCCTGATAGTGAATTGTAATAAGGTACTAACGAGCGATTTTCTAAATACTCAAGGTAATATCCCACACTTTGATTATCAGGAAGTCATTAGGACTAATATCTTCGTTCAGCTAGTGTCAAAACAACTAAAATTTGATTAAACTTCAAGAGTTCATTGGAAATCCACACAACCTCCAACTGAAATGATCACCTTCCCTAAATTCATTCCTTTACTAATAGAATTGTATGAAGCCACTGTTTTTCATGATATTATAGTTGCAACGTTTAAAATTGCTCTAGTATACCCCTGTTATGAATAACTTTATAATTTGTGAATCATTCTCAAATATGATCTTCATACCGCAAGTCACCATAACTTGACATATACAAGGCCAAGTCAAATGGTTCAAGTTGTGTAGCTTCGTAATAACACTTATTACATATTAAGATGCATTTCATACATGCCTTCATCTCTGTTCTTGCTGGTATTGATCGATTGTTTGTCTCCATCTTTTCTGGCATTCAGATTTCTTATCGATAAGGCCGGACCACGAGGGTTAACTTATCCGAGTAATTCCAAGTAAGTGCAATTCAATCAAGGGCCAGGCAAGCATGCTCGCTTGTTGGAAATATTCCGGTTTTCTTATGATATGCTTGGTTAATAAATGGCTTGATCGTTTCTTGGGTATTGTATATCTGGTTTATGATTGCTTGGTCACTCGTAATGTCATTAGCATGAATATGATATGTTGGATGTTCACAACTGATTGGGTTGTATGAAATATCATAAATCGTTGGTAATTGGTGTTACCACAGAAAGGAGGTTTACTATGTGATGCTATGTGCTAACTACGTGTGCTATGTGCTAACTATGTGAGCTATGTGCGACTTCGTGTGCTAGGTGCTAACTACGTGAGCTATGTGCTACTACGTGAGCTATGTGCTACTACGTGAGCTATGTGCTACTATGTGTGCTATGTGCTATGTGCCAACTACGTGAACTATATGGCCAACTGTGTGGGCACTTGAGAGACTAGTGATAGGAGTCACTAGTGCTCTGAATGAAATGGATTCTAGTGATTGTAGTCACTACTAATCAGGATATCTTGTTATGATGATTTTGAGATGGTTGGTTCTACTTATGGTGATGATTGTCCTTTGAATCCTATTATGCTTATGGGTTAACTCATGTTATGATGAAGATTGCCATGCTAGTATGATTAAGATAACATGTGTAGTTTTCTTTAACATGCTAGGATGGAATTGGTTAATAATTTAGTCTTGCTATTTATTCTTTCATGTCATGTCTAAGTTAATCCGGAATAAGCAATTAGCATCTTGCGAGTACGAAAGTACTCAGCTGGGAATTCCATTCCTGCAGGTGCTCTAAATTAGGGGAATTTCATGGTCCATGTGTGCTGAACTTGAAGTGTTCTTGCTTGGTTTCCCCGGTCAGAAGATCCTGTAGATTGGTGAAGCTTTTGAGGGTTGGCATGGGCCGCCATCCCAGTTTATTCTGGTTTTTTCGCTGCTGAGTTTAAAGTTTCTTTTGTTATGGATGACCTCCGGGTCACCTGAATGTAAGTTAAATAACTGCCCTGTGTATGGGACGTGATTATATATATATAAACCCTTAACTGTAGAGTTCAATTGTGATATTTAAGTTGTTGAATATGGCTGCCCATACACCGTGCGTGTATGAATTGAAGTGTATGGGTTAGTCGTGAAGAGTTAAAGTCGTTCTCTTGTTTCGGTTAGCAGGATGGTTTCCGGTTGAGTGACCCTCTAGCTAAGGTGCGCTGGCCGGCTAGGCAGGGTGTGGGCGATGGTACAGAGCTTCGGGTGACTCACTAGTCTTCGGACTGGGTTAGAGTGTGGGTATCATTGTCGGGCTCCTCCGAAATCATCGTGTTGGTCGAATTGGAGAAAGATGCTAAACCTTCACAGGACTTCAGAACTGCATGTGGTTTATGAAACAATGTCTGCTTCTGGCCGGCTTGACCAACGGTGAAGGCATACGGCTCTGGTAATCGTATGGTGCGTTGGTCAGGTATCGGACTACTCAATTTCGGGTGAATACGGCGCAGGTACTGTATCACCGGTCGAGTAGTTGCTCGGTCTTTGGCGATACACTATTATGTAATTCACGTGCGATTCCGGGGCCCTGACACGGCGGCGCTAGGCAGAGGGCAAAAGGGTGAAGGATAAATGGTGCGATTGTGCAAGTGAATGGGCGGGGAAACCCCAAGTCCCGAAAACTTATAAAAAAACTTTTCACAGATGGGTGAAGCGAATTAGCCGTCTGTGATAAGCCTTATCATAGATGGTTAACCATTAGCCACCTGCATCACAGACAGCTAATAGTTAGCCACCCGTCTGTGATAAGGCTTATCACAGACGGCTAAATCTACCTGGTCAACATCTAGGTTGGAGGGCTGTGCGGGAGTGACTTCCTCATGGACATCCCCGTTCTCGAAGGGAATCGGGGTGTTCCGAGGAGTGGTAGGGTTACTGCGGTGATGCGCGGCCCGAGTGGCTACAGCATAGGCAGTAAACAGTCCGAGATATTCGGCGGGAATGGAATACTGGCGGTCACCTCCTGCGCCGGTCAGCACTCCGAGCAAGGGTGGATCTTCAGGTAAGGGAGAACAACGAGTCGCAGGAGAGAAGTTGGCAGTGCATGAGGAAAATGGCTCGCTGAGATAGGATCAAGGAATCGGCGAGTTGGGTGAACATGTTGTTTTGGGCGACAAGATAGTAGGTGAGATGGGACTGCCACATCCTGCTCTTGCTGCGTGCTGGTGAATACTGCGTCTTCTCCTAGAGCACGACTAGGATAGAAAAGAAAAGCTCGACGGTTCATACCCTAAACCATGTGGCAAAGTCGAGAAATAGCTTCCCATGCGACCATCTGGATCACCATGTTGGGTGAGGGCATGGATCTTTTGGCAAAGTGATATGTCATGATGTTTTCAGCACCAGCTTGATAAACTTGTACGTTTTCCCAGTACACATTCACTGTGTCGGAGGACCCCTCTTGGTATACGTTGTACTCCGGTCGTTGCGTGGCTCTGAGAGCTCATTGAGCGACGGTCCATAGGATATCTATGAACCCTGAGAGCTCGGCGGCGGTGGTTTTATTGTAGAACGTACCGCGAGGAATAGCACTACTGGGTAGGAAATCACGGTGGGAACAAGGGATGAGCAAGGAAGGGTTGCTCTTGCTTGAATAAGATAGATGGCAAGGATGTGTGGTATGGGAGTAGCTCTGGAGGGGTTTATATAGCTAGCTTGCGGCGTGGATGTTATTGGAGTAGCTTAGGCTGCAAGGATGGGAAAAAGTAAGTTTTCTCGAGATGGGACATATACCTAGGATTTATGGTCAGGTGAATTTTGTGTGGGACGTGGGAAAAGAAAGATTGACAAGGCAAGGGAAAGAACAATGTTTCTTTTAAAAATACATAGGCCGGGTATGCCATTTTTATTTAAGTACAAGCACGATACAACGCCTACTGACGAGTCATGTTTCGCACGGCATACATAAAAGTACAATACATCACACTAAGGATCATAGTCCTTTTGTACAGCACATAGAGGCGTTCTACTTATTTATTTCACAGGCGTAGCAAAATCTAGTCCAAGATTTGCAGCTTGTCCTCTTCCTCTGACCCTGCGGGTTCCACCTCTTTCGGGTCTTGTTCCGTCTCATCTTTGGCATCGGCATGGTTTCCTGTCTCGGGAATTGGCGTGGGTGTACGTTGGCGCAGCGCAGTATGCAAAGGTCCAGCACCAAAGGTGAATCGACGGAAGTAGATTCGACTGTTGCCGTAGACACTACGTTTAGGTGGCAACGAGACTCCTTCGCTCACGACGTGGATGTCACGAGTTTCTTGAGCACTATTGTCCTGTGCGGTGGTCTTCTGCTTCTAGGTCTGTGTTAACTTCAAAAAGGCACGGACACGGTGTAACTCTCCACAGACTTCATCTAGGTGAACAAAAGCAAATAAGGGATTTTGTCAGATTCTTTCGCCGTAGCATATCCATGTATTTTTGCATGTATGGAGAAACTGCAGTCATGTTTTGCAAGAATGTGAAATGTGTTTGTTCAAATGCTTCCTTCTCCGGATTGATTAATCTCCTTCCTAGGGTCCCGACATCGTCTAGTCTTCCCTCATTGTGAGATGGAGGCAAGCCTACTGAATTGACCTGAGTCATACACACATAGGACTCAATGACATCTTCGGTTGCATAACCCTTGATAATGCTCCCTTCCGGCCGAGATCGATTTTGTACATAAGACTTCAAAAACCTCATCAACTCTCAAAAGGGTACATGCTACGTAAGAAGACGGGCCCAGTCAGCATTATCTCTCTGATGAGGTGAACTGGGAGATGAACCATGATATTCAAAAACGACAGAGAGAAATACATCTCAAGATCACGTAGAGTTTCCACGAGCTCTTCTTGCAAAGTTTCTATTCCTTGAGGATCGATAACCTTATGAGAAATTATGTAAACAAAATGACACAGACTCATGATTGCCTCTTGAACTTTCACCGAAAAATACCTCTAGTTGCAATAGGTAGCATCTGTGTCATCAGCACATGACAATCATGTCATGCCAATTAATTTTAGATCTTTCATCGAAACAAGTTTCTTGATGTTTCGGAGTGACACGACATAACTTTCATACCAGGCAAACACTAGGTTCAGTTCTCTCGGCCTTGGACAGAGTGTAACAAGCAAGATGAAGTAATGTTCGGCCTTTAGCAGTCTTCACCGGCGCTAACTCAGGCCTGATGCCCAATTCGACCAAGACAAGCTGTGCCTTCAGGCCATCCTTTGTTTTGTCTAGAATGTTCAGCAAGAGAACAATCAAACTATCACAAGCATTCTTCTCTACATGCATCACAACGATGCAATGGTGAACTCCCAAGTCTTCCAATAAGGTAAATTCCAAAATATCATTTTCTTCTTCTAGATGTCCTTCCTCAATTTATGCTCCTTTCCAAAAGCAACATCTATATCCTTAACCATATCATAGATATCTTTTCCTCTTTTGGGCTTCGGAATTGGATCTTCCTCCATCTTTCTGTTGAGTTGTCTTTCCATTTTGCAGTACGGGTGATTCCTTTAGAGGAACCTTCGATGATGCATGTACACAGTTCTCTATGAGTTCTTTAGCCACACACTCATGTTATCATTTAAGCAAGGAGCACATGCTTTGGTCTTTTTATACTCAAGCCCAAGAGGTTACCAAATGCAGGATAGTCATTGATTATTAAAAAGAGCAAGGCGTGTAATTTGATGTTCTCTCGTTTATCTACATCCCACACCACTACCCCCTCATCCCATAGTGTTTGCAGATCTTTCAACAGAAGTCTAGGTACACATCAATGTCGTTACTAGATTTCTCCGGCCTTTGGATAAGTATGGATAGTATAATGTACTTCCGCTACATACACTACCAAGGAGGAATATTGCAGAGTGATGGGCCAAGTGCTGCGTCAGCTGCTCATGTTACCAAATGGATTCGTTCCATCCATACTCAATCCAAACCTTAAATTCCTTGGTTCCTGTGGCATACCTGATTTTAAGGCCGGATAAACCCTTGTGTTTACTGTACTAGTCCCATGATTAGTAGCCAGTACGCACAAGCTCACTTGATAACATAGTCATACAATACCGAGTTTGGTACATGAATAAGCCATTATGGTCTTTATTTTGCACTCATAGCTGACTGGCTGAATAAAAAAGTGCAGTGGAAAAGATACACGTAATGGTTGCCCATCAATATGCCTAACCCAACAGGCAACTGACTAGGGTAACGTCCTAGTCCTTGTAGTCACTATCACTGTCGTCGAAGTGATATTCTTTTTTGTCTGGCCAAATCAACATGCCAGATGAGTACATCCCACAAGTGGGTGTAATGATTATAATGCAAGGTTTGATACAAGGGAAACAGCTCTATCCTACGTTGCATGTTGTGTGAAAAGTAACTTTTCAACCAAACATAAGGATAATAGATTCGAAAGCATTTTTGTAATTAATCTCGTCTCTGACGAGCATAAAATCAGATAAGATAGCTCTGGCTAACCTTTCACAACTAAAGGTCGATAGCTCCGTCTATCGCCTACTAAAGCCCTCGTGTCCTGCTCGTTCGACACCCTGTAGCATGAACTAGGGTTTCACTTCTGCAATTCCCGCTACACGTCCGTAGCTCATACTACACACTGTGGACACATCATGCCCATGTCCTTAAACCCTTATCCCATGTTTCGTAAACAAATTCAGTCTAACCAGTGTGTGGCTTAACCAAGTTGTGTCCATAACCGGGGACGCGGCTATTCGAATAGATTTTTAACACTCTGCTGAGTTTGTACGGCTTTACCCACAAGACACATAGACAGAAACAGACCCATCTTTGTGTCAAACAACTTCCTACGTCAGCTACAAGACGACTTTCTAGGGATTTAACCATCCCCCTTGCACATGTCACCCTACTACCTATGGGTTCAATCGCTAGCACTCGACAGAGTAATGAGCCAAGTCCTTCCCACAAAGGACATGTGGTCATACGAGATAAACTTGGTTGAGCGGCACTTAGGCTCGGTCCTTAATTGATTCGAGCAAGACTGCAATTCGCTAACTTTTAGCGATGTCCCTACATGATTGACCATCTCCAGACTCCACTTGTTGTTCTCACCTGAATCGAAATCATCCTCCATTTTGTTTAAGGTTTTGGCAAAATTAGTTTTCAACATCCTCCTTGGGCAATACATGTTGCCCAAGGGTTTTATCCCATGAGCAAAAGTTGATTCCCAAACTGGTTAAAGATGTGAGTTTTATTCTATAGTGGGTCTACGCATGGTTTATAGCCTATGGTCCTAATACTTCACTAGAACTACGATGTCGAGTGGTTAATGCTAGGGTTAAGAGGAAACATTTTGTCGAGTCCTCGGCAATGCAACTATAGGTCATGGCTATACCTTAGCTTAACATAGCAACATGGTTGAAAACAAAATATTAAAGTTTTTCATATATAGGTTTCAACATGGCCAAGGGGAAATGCTTGCCTGATAGTTCTTGGTCTTGTTCTTGACACGGGGTGACTCCGGATCCTCCTTGTGAACGTACATCACTCCATCAACTATATGCCAAAAGATAGTCGAGTAAACATTCAAGCAAAGTAAATCCAAAGAACATCCAACTGAAAACGCCATGCTCTAAATATATACCTTGGGTTGATGCATCAATAGGTGCCTAACAAGAGAGAGTTTCGGCTAACTTCATCAAGTTAGGTTTTTAGGGTTCTCGGAAAACACACTCTTATATTAGCCTTCAAGCTCTCAAGCTTACGATTACATCACAACAAGAGTCCAGAGGGTGATATATGTGGGAATCAAGTTGGCAATAGGTTTCTAAAGTTCTGGACTTCACACTAAAAGAAAGAAAAATAATTTCTGAGCAGTTGCTATATAGCATGAAATGAAGATTCCTGCGTATGAACGAAGTCCATGTTCCTTAGGTTTTATTTCAAAATGATTTGATCCTTTAGCTTAGTGAGTGCTACCAAAATTTTGAAATACCTAGAAGTATTCAAACCATTTTAGGGTGCTCTGGAAATAATATATACATCATATATGTTATTTTAAAGAAGAAGGAAAAATAATGCCCAAACATAATCTATTCTTCACTATTTTAATTCAAAAAATTTTAAATTTTGGAAGTGTGTTTGAACCAAAAAGATGGAAATTATTTTAGGTTTCCAGAACCGGTGGAGGATTTGGGAAAACCGATTTGAAGGTGGATGAACCGGTCGAACCGAGCAAAAACTGGTTCTAGAATAAAAGAAACTGGAGGGGAGGCGAAACGAGCGGTAGGCGCGGTCACTTATCTGCTATGGGCGTGGCTGTCCCGAGGCCCACCCGTTAGTGACACTGGACTCTTGCCACTTCAGGTGAGTGCCCCAACCGACAGTTAGACCGCCAATTCTGCCGCTTGGGACAGAACGACATTGGCTGCCGGCGGCAGAACTCCAGTAGGAAATTTGGGCTTTTCACGTTGTTGATTAGATCAAGGAATTGAGAGGGGTTCCGGTGTGAAAGTAGGAGGGGAGGAAGATGGTGGCAACTAATTGATCAGTGGGGATTTGTTTAAGCCGGCATTGGTAGATTAGGGATGGTGAGGAGGTTGAGCGAAGGGGAGAATTCATGAGGTCTGCTGGTTTATGGGGGACAAGTAGAGCAAGAGTGAGGCAGAAGAGGGAGCTTGGCTGCTTCTTATAGGCAGAGCGGTGGAGGGAGCTCTCGAGCGGGCGCAGGATAGCTCGACGGTGTGCCATTGCAGCGGCACAGGGGAAAGGGAATGGCGTGGCAGGAGATGTGGCACAATGCGGCTCGATGGGCGGCGCTGCAGACGAGGGCAGCGCGGTATCACTGTATGTGCACTCTGTGCACTGCTGGTGCGCAACCAGAGCACGTGCACAGGCGGAACGAGCACATTCTGGCATGCCTCGTCACATCCGTGTTGGGGATGTGTACAAACCCTACAGGGATGTTAGGCACCGAATGGATACTGAAAGAGGTATGCCTCTTTGAATGCCAAGCTTGGATAGCACTAGGGTTAGGTCAATCTGTGAACAAACGATTGTCTTGCCGAAGGAGAAAGGATGGGGTTGAGTTCCTGAGACAGACAGGAAACCTTAGAAATTTTAGAGGGTTTTTCCATGGGGTTTAGGTCATGATTTTATGCAGAACAGATTTTTGGCTGTAGTTCAAGGTCCAAAACAGCACCAAGTTCATATTTAAAGTTTCTTGAAAAGTTTTGAACCAAACGCCACAATATTATGTTATATTTAGGTGAAGAATAATTTTATACACTTCTTGGAATTTTTCTAGAGTTTTTTAGGAGATTAGAATCGTAGGTGATATAGATATTAGGGTTTCTGCCCTAAAGAGAAATTATTAGAGAAAAAGAAGATTGGGGTGTAGGGTTAGGGCTTTGAGTTGGGGTATGACATAAATTGTGTATATAGAGGTGGGAGACATTCATGCATATTGAGTTGAGAAAGATTTTCTTGTGGATTGATCTTAGGGTTTTTGTTTAGTTGCTGAGGGGAGAGATTAAGGTTATATATGTGTATATGGTACATGTGTTGGGTTAGGGATTGTATGCACATGTGTTATTGATGTCATGTGTGTGTGGTATTCAGGCACAACTTAGTTTGGTTTGCTGCATGCAATGACATGCTTTGCAAATGCTTAGAAAATCGAGGTGTGATAGTTCCACGCCGAAAGATGGCTACTTTCTATATGTTTCTCCATCGGATGGCTTCAGTAGGGTGTCTTAGCTTCCATCATCCTTACGCCCCTCCGCCTGCCAACGCAGCAATTTTGCATCCCTAATGTTCGCATAGAAATGCTTCAGATGGGGAATATAGGAAGATATCTCACGACCTTAGCCAGATTTCTGGTCGTCACCTCGTTGCCCTTTGAGTCATCACCTTCATTCTTACACTGCTTGTATCGAGATGATTAACGCGCTGGGTATACATGCAAGATTTTATACTCTTTACAGAAGAGGATACAATCATTCAGACATGCATGTATTCTTTTAATTTCTATTCCAGGGGACAAATCACCTTTTTGGCTTTATAGGTGGTTGCGGGCATTTGTTGGACCACTCATTGCTTCCCTTCAATTTGAAAAGTTCAAGAACTAATGGCAACTTGGTGTATTTTGGCTTACACCCCTCGTACAGTGGTTTCTCCGAGTCCTTCATCAAGGCCAGAAATTTATCATATTCTTTCCCACTTAGGTCATTCCCTTCTACATCGCACAATATCTGATCTAGATCATAGTCATCATTGCTCGGAGTATCCTCATCATTGGATTCATAATCCACATCAGCCGACATTTCTTAAATTCATTGACTACATCGTCGCCTTCTTGTATTATTGGTTCTTCACCATGATTGGTCCAACGAGTATAACCCTTCACGAAACTCTTGCATATCAAGTGTCTTTGGATCTATCCTTTGTTATTCCACATCTTCTAGTTTTTGCAATCAAACATGGACATGGCATAAACTTCTCACCCTTTCTCAACATATCCTCCTTGGTGTCTCTTAAAAATTCACACACTCCATTAATATATTCTGCCAACACATGGCTCTGATCGTACATCCAGTTCGCTCCATCTATAGGGAAACCATACATAATTATATATATTTTCACATAAATCTACAAAACATCAATTATCTACCATCTCTCCATAGAAAACTAGATTTCAAATATTAGATCACACTAATATTACGTACTACCTTAATTACATACTAACCCTAGCTAGGTACCTAGTTGTATTAACTAAATTTACATTTTGCATAATAATCACCGGCCCTCACCTCCTCATGTACTTCTAAAGAACCATAAATCATCATCAATTACATATCTCGTTTAGCTATATCTAGATAATCCCCTCTCTACTTTGTAGATCTAAATATTACCATAAACCATGCACAATTAACAATCAAAGAAATGATTAATAAGAATTACTATCCTTAGATGGCCAACTAGTAGGTCTATAATAACTCCTGACAATAGGCGTTGTGAAATCGCCTAAAATTTGCCAAATCGCTCAGACACATTAAATCCGGAAAACAGATCTATGTCAGGCAGGATATTTATTGGTGGGACAGTCATTACAGACGGTTAAATATCTATGATATCATGTAAGATGGTTCGGGTGAAGCTACCGTCTGTGATGTCTTGACATATCACAAACGGGTCGTAAGTATAGCTGCCCGTGATGTGTCATCACAGATGGATTGAGAAAAACCTGTCTGTGATATGTGAAGACATCACAGACGGGTCAAAAGCGCACCTATTTGTGATGAGTTATCACAGACAACATAGGTATAAACTCGCCTGTGATATCTGTTCACCACAGACGAAGAATTTCTCCCAACTCAACACAAACCGGTGGAAATCTACGCCCATCTGAGATATGAAATGTCACGGACGATTGCAGCCTCTCCGTCCATGATAAAGCATCTGTGATGAGTCAATCTGTAGTAATGACCCGACCATGAGTCATTATGGAAACTGGCATCCACATTCAGTTTCAGTGCCCCGACGCTGGTTTTTTCCAACCGTGTCGGGCAATGCTGCTTCCTTTCTTCCTAACTTTTGCTTGGTTTGCAACAAGTGCCAATATTACCATTGCTGCCCTCACAGGTTGTATCTTCTCCCCCTGTGTATGCCGACGGCGCTCCCATCAATTGCACCATATAGCTGTGGAGTCCCAGATTTCTATCATTAAGCGTAGTCTTCACGATGTGACACAGCAAGTGCTCCAGAGCAACGGGTCCTGCACGTTGCTCATGGCTTCGGTAACGAGGTCAGTAAGCTCGAGCGCGTCCCATACTTCACGAGCCCGGGTGCAGCTGAACATGGCGTGCATTAGATCTTTGGCACCTTGTTTGCACACCGGGCATTGGCTCACTTTTCCAAGGTGACGATTTGCAAGAATGCATAGGCACGGCACAACTCCATGCAACGTTCTCCATTCGTGAATTTTGATCTTTTCTGGCAAAGCGAACTTCCAAAGTGTGCCGACACCGAGTTAATTCCTGCACCTACCTGAGAAATTCGCCTGCCTTCTTTTCGGCCAAACCGGTAGTCCCATTCACAGCGGTACGCTGAGCGGACTGAAAAGACTCCCGTCTTGCTTTTATTCCAAGCAACAAAATCCTTCATGTCAGAGTTCGAGATAGGAACTGCCGAAATATTTCTCGTATCGATCAGCAAGAAAATTGACCGGATAAGTTCTTCATCCCATGTACCTGAAGCCGGGTCAATTAGATCACTAACGTATGTGAGCTGAACACCCCCTCTGCGTGTATACACTCTCCTAGTCAGGCTCATAGGAAGACAGGGATCGTCCCATATTCCCACTCTTCAACTTTGCCGATAAGTTGTCACCATCTGGAAAGTACTTAGGCTGCAGTACACTTGCAAATAAAGAATCAGGATTCGATATTAATCTCCAACGCTGCTTGGCTAAGCATGGCCATGTTGAAACAATGGAGACCTCGGAACCTCATTCCTCCTCGTTTCTTTGGTACACAGATCTTCCACAATGCTTGTCGTTGTCACCCCCTTCCCCCCGCCCCCTCAATAATTTGACATGGCATGTGTAATTCCTTTGCAAATTGATTTTGGAATTTTGAACACCGACTTCCTATATGATGGAATGGCTTTGGCAACAGCTTTTAAGAGCAATTGCTTGCCACCAAAAAATAGCTACCATGACATCTTTTGTCGTGCAATACTAAAATAACGTTGTACTAATAGGAAGTAAGGGCGATCACACAGAGAAGTGTACAAACAATGGATGAGTCTTATTTTCGTGATAAGTGTTAGGCCTGCAGAGAAGAACTTGGGCCCAAGGCCTACATGCGAAAACTTAAGTAAGGGCCGAAGAAAGGCCCATATGAATTATATCAATACTAAATTTACAATTTTTGCCGATACTTATTTTGTAATTATGCAATGGTTCCTGTACCTCTTTAGTATATTTCTCACATAGGAAATAGTGTTAATATGCAAAATTTATGATCCGAGTCTTTCCTGACGTTTAGCCAACAATATGATGATAACTTGATAAGCTGAGAGATGCGCTGTCCACGATTTGAGGTATCAGTGGTATCATTGTCTTGTCCACGTTTGCCTTTTTGGCTGTGGAGTGACCATTAAACGCGAGGTAACAAAATTCTGTCACAAGTTAATAAGTTATGCAAAGTGCTACAGATAACCAGCAGATATCCTTACTGTGGAAAACACGATACGCAGTAGTGGGACCGTACGGACCGTGGTCGTTTTCCATCACATGCGAATCCCAGCACAAAGGAGGCGCAAAACCGGTGTGCCGCGCCGGTGGTTTTCGATCCGATCGGGAGCAGATCTCGCGGCGACGCGCGAAGAATCACGGCCGCTCCGGTCGAAAAGACCGAGAGAAAGTAGTCAAAAGAGTGTGCGAGCGAGCGAGGGCGGTGTCCCTCGTCCAGGCGACCGTTGCCTATATAGGGTTTGGTGCCATCTCGGAGACTTTTGAGGTGTTTAGGTGGAGAGCTGTGACGGTTTTTGGGCTGTATATTCGTTCCGCCGGTATCTCTTAACAATATTTGAGTACAAATAGAATTTGCTTCTACATCAATCTCGTGAGATTTTGTAAAATACGTTGTGATTTATAGCTAACAACTAGTTGTTTAGCTGTACATTTTGAGAAATTATGTATGACTCAAGGTCTATAAATTTATGTGGCACATTTTCAGACCTAGACATAAAATAAAATAACACACGATTTTGTACGTAAGTTTAGATTTGATGATTTACAGCCGGTCAAATGAGAATTAACTAATTATGAGGGAACTGACGGTTCCGTATTGCTCTTAACCGTCCGGTTAGTAAACCAAACAGAAACAGAATGAACACATGAATTTAATACGATGTTCCCTTGCTGATGAAAATTTAGACAATATATGACAATTCTCTATAGAGATTAGTGTGAAAAGACTATAGGCATGCATGCATTGTATAGATTGTCCTAAGTGTGTACAATGCATTCAGAGTCATGGACAAGACTTGTTTCGTACATGCCCTAACGCTTTTATCAGAAATGAGAGCGTACAGAGTTGTAGGCATTTGAGCATGTCAGCATGTGCCCCAAGTTCCTCGCCTTCCTTAAATTATACAACATAACATGCCAGTACAATCGCTTGGCCGTGCCTATTAGCAAAGCCCAGGAGAGCCGAATACTAGTCAAAACCCTTGGGTTATAATACTAGTCAAAACCCTTGGGTTATCTGCTTATTTATCAACAAAAATCTACCACGCCACATGCAGCCATTAATACACGCATAACTAATTAAGGTCACACAAGAGCGGACACAAACAGATTTAACCACATGGATCCTGCAATCGTGGCCGTCCGTGGCGACGGCACTTACTCGAACATGAGATCCACGGCTTCCCAGGGCTCCACGTCATCGCCGTCCCCGGTGTCGCCAGCGGCGTGGCCCTCAAGCCCCAAGAACGCCTCCAGGCCGGACATGCACTCCCGCAACCTCTCCTCGCCGCCGCCACCGGCCGCTGTCGCCGGGAGGGAAGACGAAGAGGCCGAGCTCTCCTCAGCCGCGACCCTCCGTCGCTTCTTGGCCCCCGCCGCGGCTGGGGCCGGCGGCGCGCCGACCGCTGGCGGGAAGTTGAGCTTGGCCTTAGCGCCGCGGATGTCGCGCGCCGCCAGGTCGTAGGCGCGAGCGGCCTCCTCCGCGGTGGCGTAGGTGCCCAGCCAGACGCGCGCGCCTTTTCTTGGGTCGCGTATCTCCGCCGCCCAGCGGCCCCAGGGCCGGCGCCGGATCCCACGATACGCCGTCTTCCGCCCTGGCGCCGGCAGTTTCGCCGTCAGCTCCTCCCCTTCAAAGTAAAACAAACCAGTAGTATATATTAGCATAATAGCATGCATGCTCACGGCTGATCATATATAGGAGGACGCTAGCTAAGTTACAAAATCATCTGTCTATCACTAATTGTAGCCATACATACTGGGTATATAACAAAATCATTAGAAAACAACACTAGACAGGTTGCATTTGACTAGCTGCAAGACTGCAACTCTGCAAACATATACGTGCACAAGTTGATATACAAAACAGCATCGGTTGCTAGCTATCTACCGGTGAGGCCGGAGCCGGAGATAGCGGTGGAGGAGCGGGCCCCAGCCGGGACGAAGTCGGCGATGATCGCTCCTCCGCACATTATCTACAGAATTCGCAAGCCTTTGGCAGCTAGCTAGAGGCAGTGGAAGCAAGGCAGCTGAACCTCTTTCCTTCGTTCTATGTGGCAAGGGTCTGCACTAGTACTCTTCCTCGCTCTATATAGAGAGCAGAGCACTCGTCGTAGCTGTACACTAGTGACAGTAAAGAGATGGAGCGGTGTGGAGCAGCACGGTGGCAGAAGTATCGGGAGGATGATGAGTGAGTGCTAATCGGACTGACGGACGCTGTGCGATGGAGTGATGGTGCTGGAGCTAGCGTTTCGTCAGTAAAGCTGCGGAAAGCGATGGAGAGGTCGGTGGGAGCGTGCGCAGCGCGCGGATGGCGAGGCGGCCTCGATGACAAGTGGCGCGGATCTCCGCGGCCGCTAGACGTGGCGGGACGGGGCGCCGTGCGAGGGCACACGCACACCTGTCGCGCGCCGCAGGGCCGCGGCGTACATGCAGTCTCACAGTTTACTTTACTCACAGTGTGGCGGTGTTGAACAGGGTCAGCGCGCGGCTCTGAAAAAGGACGACAGAAAAGTCGCGCCACCAGGATTCCGGCCCTCTCTCCGCCGTCGGTTTTCCGGGGGAAACGGTGGGTTCGGAACCCCGGTTTGTGAACTTGCACGTCGCCGAACTGCCGACTGCCTCGTGCACGGCACCATTTTGGGTGAAGTAATCACGTGTGTTTGAAGGCGCTGGGCCAGCCGTATATGAAATGATCCAGCATTGGAGCGTTACTTTTGGTTGAGCGAAAAATGCCAAAAAGTGGCAAGTATCACCGTTCACTAAGCAGAATTTACTTGTTCAACTGTATTACCGATCGGGTTCCCAACTGACAGAAGCAGGGTTTGACGAGGTATGCATGTAGTCCACCCGGCCGGTAGCGCCACACAGTTTACATGGAGGGTTATTCTGTATTCCAGTACTCGTGTCGAGGGTCTCTTTAATTCGCAAAAAGATATAAAGTAAAATTGTAACATCATGTTTATTTGAATTTTGTAAAAGTAAATTTGCACCAAAGTTTGGAATATACACTCCTACAAATCAAACAAAAAATTTAATAAAATATAGTGCAAATGAATTCTTAAAAAAATCTATGAAATACATTTCTACATATCAAACAAGCCACATAATTTTATTATCTGAAATTTCCATAAAAATCCTTCTAATCAAAGAGCTCTGGAACGATGATATATAAATAAGGAGTAAAATTTTATTTACTCTTACAAATGTTGAAAATAAACTTTGTAGCTCTATAAAATCTGACAACCCTTATATGTTTTTATTTTTAGCAAGTAAAAATTTATAATTAAATCTGACTGTCACCGCAACCAAGCTCGCACCTCCCCCAACCGCCTCAACCTGTTGCCACTGCCAACAACGGCAATGGTGCCTTACCAAGCCATCCCTTCCTCTTCCCTCGCCTTTGCTCACTCCAGATCTAACGTTGTCCCTCGCTTGTCATATCTGACCCTACTTTAACTCTGCCCTCACTTGTCATATCTGACCTGCTTTACTGCTACAAGAGGCGACATCTGTGTTAGGCTTCTCGTGATATATAGATCGAATTTTGACTTGAAAGTTTGTCATTTTTTTTATGTGTAGGTCAATTTTTGACTTGAAAGTTTACAGGGGATGTATATCGTGTGAATGTCGTTAAATTATTTCAGATTTTTCTGTAACTTTTTGAGTGGTGCATTAGAGATCGAGTGCATGAGTTCGCATAAAGGCTGCAATGCACCAAAGGTAGTGCCAGCCGCCTACCACAGATCTAGATCTACGATGCTCTGGATTTCAACGTCACCACCACTGTCGTAGCTGCTTTTGTCCACGTCTTCGATGTCGACGCCATTGTCTTCATCATTGTTGTAACACCTTTTCCTTGACACCTTTACTCTCAAGAGCCATCACCATTGTCGCTCCTCTCATTAGGTGCCACCATCGCAGATCTAGCTCCTTTGCGCTTCTGTCAGGCTTTACCACAATGCCCTCTGCAAGGCAGTCTTCCTCACCAGGCTCCAGTGGATCTGGTTGCATCAGTTGTGGCTCTCGTCGACAGAGCGGGCCCATGTATTGTCTTTTGCACTAGTCCTTGCCGTATTTCGTACCCCATGCCATCGCAGTTAGGGCCCACTGGATGGTCATTTTGAGGACCAAAAAATAGTGTAATTTGCAGAGCCTACTTTTTTTTCGAGCTAGGGCCAAATTTCTGCTTGGATCACCGTTTTCATTTTTCAATTCCCCAATATTGGGCTGTTTACACCCGCAAAATGTTACAGACGTAATGAGCGCACACAAAAAAAACCGAAAGAGTCGGTGACAGGAGAGAACCGCTGGTGGCGGTGGTGGCGGCAACTAGAGGGATCCCATGATGGGAGTGAGGTCGGTGACGAAGGGAGCTCGCCTCGCCTCGGCTCCTCGGCCTCCTAGGCAGGTGCTCGCCACTGGCACCCACAGGCTCGCCTCCAATCACCTGCCTTCCCCCTCCCCTCCCTTCCTTTGCCATGCGGGTTGCCAGCTCTTGGCCACGGTTCATATGTGAGGACGCTGGCCACTGACGCGAAGGCTTGCCCTCCTCCACCTCCTCTCCCTGGCCCCGGATTCGCCGGCGTGGTCCATCTCTCTCGTGGGCGCTCGGCACGATGACCATGGCCCCAGTAAGTGAGGCCTCACTCCTCTTTGTCACGGCGCCGGAGCTGCTCCATGTAACCCGGAACCTGTGTATCCATCTCACGACCATCTCCGTTGTGCAACAACGACCAAGGCCGCTGTGATGTGTAGCAACAGTGGACGAAGCACGCCGAGCAGTGAGCATGGCTGCAGATCTAGAGGATGATGTTTGATTTCTTTCATATTTTGACAGATCGACTTTTGATTTCTGAAATCAATTCCTTATCCATTTCATTGGTTCCACTAACTGATTCCTTCATTGAATGCAAAGGTCAATTTATTGATTTGGTGTGGCTCCATTTGTTTCCTCTGTCCCACTGACTGAATTTTGACTTCAGAAATCTGCTCTTTGGCTGTCTGTAGCGATTTCTTGATTGAATGTAAATATCAGTCTTTTGTTTTGGTTGAATGTGAGGTAATTCTGCCAAAAAAATGATGTTGATGTGTTGTTCAAGCGTGTGTTGGATTTAGCTCACTATCTGCTCACTTTCAGCTCAATATTTGCTCAGATTATAAATATTGTAACATCTATCCAAACATGGGAATGAAATTACACTTGTATTCTATAACTTTTGTCATGACAAGTAAATTACAAGGATAAATGATTTATAAGTGAAAATCAATACATCTCTCCTAAGCGGGGTACTACTCACCAGCGTAGCTAATTTCACGCACAATGCTGAGGGACCGCCCACCTTCTATTTAGGGGGTGTTTGCTTAGGCTTTTCAGCAGTTTTTCACTGAAAAAGCTGCAGCCTAACCAAACGGCCAGCTTTTCAGCAGCTTTTGTCAACGGTAGCTATGGGCTTTGCAGTGCAAATTCAATTGTTTAGAAAAGCTGCCTTTCGTCAACTTTTTGCAATGTGCTGATGCTTCAGAGCTCATTTTTCAAAATACTGTAGGTGGTTTGGATCAACCAAAAGCCATATGTCTACTTTCCCACAGCCACAACAGTTTTTCCAGATAGCCAGCCAACAGCGGCTTTGTCAAGAGCCACAGTTTAACCAAATAGGCCCTTAAATTGCTTGCTGCTTATCATTATAGCGTGTGGTGCCTACTGTGGTATCGTGGTATCGACTGTGGCGGAGCTGTGGTTGGTCTTGCCTTTGCTTCTACTCTTCTTTCTTAAGCTTCGGGCAATGGTATCTTCTGTCTCGTCTAGACTGGTAATCAATCTGCAGCTTCAGGTGTAGGCGGTGGCGGGTGTTGTCCTTCCAACGTTCGCAGTGCTTCGTGTGCGTGAGTTCTTATTGGTGGTGTGGCGTTCAACTCGATGTTGTGCAATCAGTTCGCCAATGGGGTTGGTGTTGTCTCTTTTTCTTCTTTTGTTTTCTCATTCTTTATTGATAGAATGGAGCTGTTCTCATGCCTTCTTTACAATATAATTAACTAGTAGAGTGGCCCTCATACATGCACGGAGCAACGCCGTTATATTAATTGTGTATTATGTTTTTTAAAGTAAACTTAGAAAACACAGAGGTTGGTTTAGTAAAGATAAGTTACATTCACATGACCGATCAGGAAGACGTACCATATATTCAATCTGTTTTTTCATAAGCGTAGCACTTTAAATATCTGTGGAAATATTAATACAACCAACTGTTTGTATGTGATATTAGATCAGTACACGAAGTTAAAGTTTGAATCATGAGTCAGTGATTATTTTGTACGTGACATTAGATTGATCAGTACGTGGCATTTGTACATGATGTTATGTCAATGCGCGTAATTAAAATTCATCAACTGATCATTTGTATGTAATAGTAGATCAGTATATGTGACATTCGAGTTCTTATCATCTATAATGCGTGGGTCGATCGCTTGTACATAATATTTGATAAGTACAAGAAACTACAGTTTTACGTGAATATTTGATTAATGCATGAAATTAAAGTTTGGATAACAAGCTAGCCGGTTGTTTACAAGTGGTATTACATTAGCATGTGAATTTTTTTTACATGAAATTAGTTAATATGCGTATTACATTAGCATGTGGAATTTTTTCATGAAGTTAGTTAATATGCGATATTACAGTTCGCCGACCGATATGATATTATGTTAGCACGAAATTATAGATAGCTTTTGTATGAGATGTATAGTTACAAGAGCATGTTTTCTATTTTTAATTCTGTTATGTACATATTAGTGTTTGAATTGATGTCTAAATCAGACATGGAGATAGTTAAGAGAGATGAATTGGAAGAGAAAGATGTATTTGAGCCTATTTTCACGCGAGCTAAATAGCTCGAAGCCCCCTTTTTCTAGTTAATACATTTCTACTATTCTCTATTATATAATATAGAAGCTAGTGGTGGTAGTTTATCCACATCTCCTCCTTTCCTTTTTTAGTCTTACTTAAAATCTTTAACAATAAAAATAACTAACTGACTAATTGATCTCCAATAAACTCCTAACAAACCATATCTTATCCAATAAATATTTTAATACATCTCTACTATTCTCTACTATATAATTTAGAAGCTGGTGATGGTAGTTCATTCACACCCCCTCCCCTCCCTTTTTAGTCTTACTTAAAAATCTTTAACAATAAAAGTAACTAATTAACTAATTGATCTCCAACAAACTCCTAACAAACCATATCTTATCCAAAAAACATTATCTCTTAACAAAACTACAACATTATTGAATCTCTTCTCCGCAACCGCATCCTTTGTGCCCAATGGCCTCGCCCCTCTATAAAATGCATTGCCATCCTCCCTACGCTCCCTTTCCACGCCGCCACCTCTACCTTAGCCCCATTGCCTGCTCAAGCACTGTCGCCGCAAGCTCTAGAAAAAAATAAAACCCACCCCAACCCTGTGCTCTCTCTCTCCTCTCATCTCACCCTCCCTCCAAGCCGCCGCCACCCCTTGCCACGCCGCTACCACCGTGGGCTGCCACATGAGAATTGATGGACGTCATTGTAAGAAATCGTGACCGGTATTTGATCTAGGTTGGAAATTCAAAACAACGAGATTAATTAGAAAACTGTGACCAAACTGTGCCGAATTTCGAATTTGACACAATTGAGGAAGTTGCAGACTTCTACATAAGTTTTTGAACGGCCTTTTGGAGGATAGTATCACACTAATTTTGAAAAAGACATGCTATCACATAACTTGAGAAACAAAATGACCATCATAGTTTATTTTATGATACTATCATTACTTCTAAAATTCGTATCCGTTGCAACGCACTGGCACTCTACTAGTATTAGGAGATATATATACACGTGTATTATGCTTTTAGTTAGCAGATTAATATTAGGATCTATCAGTTATTACTTGCTAATAATAAAGGCCCTTCAAAGCAATGGCAGATGATGTTTAGGTGTAAATATAAAGATATATCTATCTTGTCGTCTATTAATAATAAGAATCCACTATATAAATAGTGTAATGATGTTTAGATATACTTATAAACATCTATCGAACCACTAAGTATAAATGGGTATGCCTAATTAATAGACGGATATTTTGCTTTTTTAGAGAAAATTTAGCCTTCCTCTCCTTTTCTATAGTATTGTGCTATTTGTATAGGTAAAAAATTGAGCAGATGGAACAAAAATGTAAAATGGAAAAGCTACTAAAACAACAATCAAAACCGGTACGAAAATAAAACTTGAACATATCAATATCTATCTTGTTTTGCAAATCACAAAGAACACAGTGGATCACAAATAAGTTGGGCCGGTTCGCACCAGTACCACGGGCGCCAGAGAGACACCATGCATAGCCTAAATGGTCAAATACATTCTGAACTAAAAAAGTGAATACACATCTTTGATATAATTAAATAATTCTCTAAAATGGTTTTATAGGTAGCTTTATCTGTATGGATAATGAAGTGCCAAAATGGGTACATAGTTTTGATACTATTACATACAGTACTATTACATAAGTGGTCATTCTAGACACTTCATCTTAGATGGTTCACGAAAACCGGCTATGATAAGTCTCATCACATACGGTTTTATCGAAATATACTTTATAGATGTTTTTTTAAATAGTTAGTGATAACTAAGACATCACAAATCGTCTGTATAACAACACATTTATCACATGTAGTTTTTAAACTGTTTGCAATTTTCATGGGCCAAATCAACCCAAACCGGCCCATTGTCCCATTACCACTCAAACTATAAAAAGCCGCTCCGCAACCCTCTAAAGCCTAACCGATGCTGCGTCCTCTCCATCTCCAACTCCCATCCCTAACCATAGATAAGAGCCGCTGCCTCCCTCTAGAGACTCGATCCCTCCCTGTCATGCACGTGCAAAACAACTTTTGGTAGGTGCCACGTCACCTTCCACATTGGCAAAAGGAAAAAGTTCATTTTTGTCCCTCAACTCTTACCAAAGTCTAAATTTGGTCCCTCAACTCTATACCGGTTATTCTTGGTCCCTTAAGTTTAAAATCATCTAAGATTTGATCCCTTACCAACTAAAAGTGGTTTTTGACGATAATCTGGCGGTGGTTTCACACACGTGGCAACCCAGTTAGCAAAAAAAGAAAACTAAAAAAAATAGGGAAAATCAGGAAAAAGAAAAAAAAGATGTTTGGAGACTTTTTTGGAAAATCAGCTAATTCAAATAAAAAACTTGGAATATTCTAAAAAAGTCACTAAAAATATATGAAAATTGTAAAAATTAAAAGGAATAAAAAAAGAAAATAAAATCTTTGAATCTTTTAAAAATCCATGGTTTTCCTAGAATACTTTTCAATGTTACGTTATTAGAATTCCAATGATCTTCAATAAATTCTTTGGAGTACTGTTGTTTTTTTAGTTTTCCAATTTTTTTCAATTTCTTTTGTTGACTTGTCTCCATGGTGCGAAACCATTGCCTTTTCATCATTAAAACCGCTTTTTAGTTGGTCAAGGGACTAGATCTAGATGGTTTTGACACTTGAGGGGTCAAGAATATCCACTATAGAGTTGAGGAACCATAGTTATACACTTTGACAATAGTTGATGGACCAAAAATAGACTTTTTCCTTGGCAGAACCATCTACAAAACCATTCTATGAAATTATTTTACCAGTTTTTTTTATTTTTGGATGTGAATTGAACATTTTTTGAAGTTTAGATGGCTATTTGGCCAAATAGGCCAATTTTTAGGTGAAAGAACTTTTTCTAAAGGTAAAGTGTTAAACTCTGTCATGTTCCTGTAAAACAAGAGGCAAGCGGCCCAAGGCCTAAGCCTGAGCTACCAGGTTTGCGTGACCCAACAAGGGCAGACTGATCTAATGGGTTGGGTCCGGCCTAGCACATGCGGTTCGTATGAATTAAACTGGCTTTCAATCGGCCCGGTCCAAACATGATATATCTCAACATTTTCTTACGTCCTGCTCCTAGTATTATAACAAAAATATTCTGCGTGATGTAACCTTCAGCGGAGTCTCGGTCACCCATTTAATTACTGTTTGCTCTGACCATCTGCCCCTGTTGATATGTCTGGAACAGGAAACGAGATTGCGAAGCCGGCCTCGGTGTGCTCAGTACGAAATCATGTGGGAGCGGGCGGCCGGGTTGTCAGATGTAATCACTGAAGCTTGGAGGGGCGCTGGTCCGGCGGATGACTAGGAGCGATTAGTAGGTAAAGACACGTATTCACGTGTAAGTAACTTTTTTATCATGCATTACATGACTTACTTATCATCTAAGTATTCATTATTTATATAGAAAAATTACCTTCCATCATTCACAAAACTAGCTTTTTTTATCATGCATTACATGACTTACTTATCATCTAAGTATTCATTATTTACATAGAAAAATTACCTTCCATCATTCACAAAACTAGAATGACACATATATACAAGTACCTTTTTCAGCTTGCATTACAAGACTTGTTTCTTTCCTTTAAAAATAAGCCCTTCAATAATCTTTGCGGATGTAGCTTGCTTTCTCATGGTTTTGTTCTTTTTCGCACGTCACGCCTCCCGAATTAGGAATATCACCTAGTAATCCTCATCGACAACATTGTCGACTCCGATAATACTCCTTTTCTATTCGTTACGACATGACGCTTCTTATTTGCTGGATCGATTATATAAAAGACTTGATGAACATACTTTGCAAGTATGAATGATTCGTCTTTATAGCCAACATGTTCGTGGTCCACGATAGTCATGTCGTATTTGTCGACCCTCACCTGTGGAAGATGGACCCAACGACACCGAAGTATGAAGATCTTGAACTTTACGTAGTCGAGCTCCCAAATCTTTTCTATGAACTGATAGTAGGGGCGTGTCATCCGGTCGACACTATCAAGAGCATCTATACGAGCACCACTACTCTGATATGTGCTCTTTGCATCCAAAGCCTTCGTAGAAAATGTGTACCAATCTATCTCGTATCCTTGATAAGTCAATACTTGGTACGCTGGTTTTCTTGCCAACCATATAAGTATTTCATCATTTGACGAGCTATGGTGATTCGGTCGTTCAGTCATTGATTCAATTGCAAGTTATGCTATATCCTGACCCATCTTGTGGATTTTGCTGGATTCAGCTGCTATAGAAAATCCATGTGCTTGGTGATGTACGAGGACACCACAGCCAAGTGTTGCAATACCATAAAATGAGCTCGAGCATGTACATCTGGATGATGATTGATTCTTTTCGCTCCATGGGTCCTAGTACCTTGGAGACTCCCCGCATGTAGAGATTCGAGTAGACCTATCAGTTTTATGGGTCATGTAGTCCAAACAGAAATCAACAACCTCTTCGATTGCATAAAATTCGACAATGCCCTCCTTCGGTGGGGATCAATTCTGTACGTAAGGCTTGAGAATTCCCATATACCTCTCAAACGGTACATGCTACGTAGGAAGATAGGCCCGCACATCTTTATCTCTGTCATGAGGTGAACCATGAAATGTGGCATGATATCATAAAAAGACGGCGGAAAATACATCTCAAGATGAATAGAGTTATCAACAGACGTGCATGCAGAGCATCTAGTCCAAGGGGGTCGATGACCTTGTGGGAAATTACATGAAATAATTTACACAACATTATGATTGTCTCTTGGACCTTATCGGGAAAAATCCCTCTAATAGAAATAGGGAGTATCTATGTCATCAAAACATGACAATCATAAGACTTAATACCAATTAATTTTAAATCTTGCATCGACACAAGTTTCTTGATGTTGGCGGAGTAACCGGATGTAACTTCCATGCTATTCAAGCACTAGTAAAGTTCAGTTCTCTTGGCTTTTGTCAAAGTGTAATATGTAGGGGGAAGGAACATTTGACCTTTAACGGTTTCCGTCGGTGCTAACTTTGGTCTAATGTCCTACCGTCCAACTCGTGCCATCACACCATTCTTTGTTTTATGAGAGATGTTCACTAAGAGACCAATGAAGCTATCACATATATTCTTCTCTGCGTGCATGACTTCAACGTAGTGGTGAACTTCGAGGTACTCCTAGTATGGTAAGTCTCAAAATATTGACTTCCTTTTCCAGATGTCACTCCTCAAAGTACATCCCTTTCCGAACATGACATCAACATCCTTAACCATGTCATAGACCTCCTTCCCGATATAAGCCTTTGGAGCCAGAACCCTCCTCATCCTTCCGTTGAACTCTCCTATCATCTTGCGGGATGGGTGATTTCTTCCCAAGAACCCACGGTGCCGCATGTACAAAGTCTTACACGAGTTCTTATGATATATACTCGCCGTATCATCCAAGCATTGACCACATCCCTTAGTTTCTTTTGTAGTTTTGTCCTGATAGGTAGGGAGGATAGTCATTTATGGTGTAGAATAGAAAGCTGCGTAAGGTGAATTGTTCATCTTCGTCGGTGTCCCATGCCTCTAGGCCTTCGTTCCATAATGTGTTTAGCTCTTCCAGCAATATTTCTAGGTACACATCTATTGCATTCCTTGATTACTTCGGCCATTGGATGAGTAGGGCCAACAAGATGGACTTCCGCTTTATACACAACAAAGGAGGAAAGTTGTAAATACATAGAGCCACCGGCCAAGTTGACACATCCTGGTTTTTCGAGACTTTCGCATCACATCATTTCATGTAAATGAGCATCATTCAACACCCCGCATACGATAATGACGTCCAATACAAACCCTAACCCAAGCACACGCACACATACATAGACCTTGCCCTCAACATCTACGTGCTCAACCCTAACCTATGCGGTTGAAACTCCTACCCTCTTCCCAGGGATACCATTCCTTCTCTTCTGAAACCCTAATTTCATACCTTGAACCTCCTTCTCCCATATATTTCCGATTGCCGCAGAAACCCTAATCTCAGGATCGCATGTGCCTCTGATACCCCTAAAATTCTAGAAAAATTCCGAAAACGCTCAAAGAGGGTTTCCAACCCAAATACGAAATAATACGGGCCAACACGATTCAAAAATATTAAATTATTAATACACTTAACCATAGTGCAGAAAAGAGCATTGAACTACAGCACATCAAAGTAAATTCCAGAAAAACTTGAGTAAATTCTACAACACTCTTCTTAGCTCAATATGCCCAATTATGCAAAAAAAATAATTCGCACCTTATATTAAAAAATCCAGAACAAATTGCATCAAACACTTTCGACCCGATCTTTCTTTTACATACAATCATAATAAGTTCTTAAAGGAAATATCCTCAAAATTTTCTGGAGCATACTAACATTTATCTCAGCTCACCTACTCCTCCACCCCAGCGGAGCACATCCTTGTCCCCTTCCTTTTGAAACCTTGCTATTGGCACCAAGTGACGTGAAAGAGGCCTCTGGAAAGTCGGTGCTGGATCATCCCCTCCTTCCCAAACACGTAACCACTGACCTCTGGTGCAGCGAGACATCAATAGGCGCAACCAATCGAAGTCAGCCATCCCATGCCGATCATGGCATGTGCAGGGCGTGCCCAGGCAGAGCTTAGAGCGCTGCCTTCATGCCCATCCATGCCGCTCCATGGCATCGACGCATCACTCGTCGTTTGGCCACCGTCCAACCCTTCGCCACATGCCACGCATCTCCTCTTCCCCTGCACCGCACTGGAGTACTGCGCGAGCGACTCTACCCCGTGCCCGAGTGCGAGCAGAGCGCTGGACACTGGCATCGGCGCAATGCTCGTCGGCACCGACGCCTTGCCTCGCCACGCCGCTCGTCGTCTGGCCGCCGCTCATCCTACCGGCTTGCGCCACGATGCCTTCCCAGTCCCATGTTGGGGCGGTAAGCCATTAATTCATTCCCGGACTACCCCATCCCCACCTGAGCTCGCCCCGCGATTAACCTTACTAACCAATGCCGAGCACCTATAATTGAACAGCTGAGCTCTCCTTTGTTCACACCGGGATTCTCTTCTCCTCACTAGGACAGCCAGTAGCTCAATTCCTTCCTTTCCCACTGCTTCCTTTCCCGCCTCGGAGCATCACTGAATCGTTTCCGCCTTCAACAAACCGAGCCGCAATCCAAAACAATCGCTCGATGAACTTCCCCTAGCATGATCCCCATTCTCCTTTCCTTCTAACCCAGCAAACAATCTTCTCTAAAATTGCCCACCGCCGAAAGCCCCAATTCCAGAGGCGCTCCAACGTCGGCGTCCTCCATCGTTCCCAACCTGAGCAGCGGAACCCGGTCAACCAGTCCAAATCCGCCGAAGGACAAGCCAGGTAATGAATGCCTCTCTGACGTGTGGGCCATAAGCAAGGGCGAGGCCCATTTTCGGTAAGCAACCGCGCCTTAGTTCCAGACCGTTTCCTCCACTGGAAGGCGTAACTCCATTCCACTGGAGGCGCATTCTCTTCCCCAAAACCGGTTTCCCTTTTTCTTTGAACCGGACCTAGATGGTTCGACCGTTCAACTCGAAGTAAGCCGGTTCTTGAAGTTCTGTAGCCGGTTCTAGATTCCTTAGATCAAATGCAAACCTTGGAAACAAACTAATTTCAATTTTCAAAAGTATTTAAATCATAATCAGTGAGGATTTAGCTTAAGGCAATTCTTGCATTTTCTTCAAATCAACATATACACAATATGTATTACTCCCATTGCAGCCCAGAGAAAACACATTCTATCTTAGTCTCTCTATGTTCCAATCTCTGGAAAAACTAGTATACTAAAACCCTAGGTACGAAGATTAAAAAAAATGAATAGGAGTATACTTCTCGACAGTACCCTAACCTGACTAGAAACCCTAGCACTTCGTTATAACGCCACCATCTCATTTCAGTCATACATAATATCCGCATCTCATTTGAAGTTGTTTGGTTGAGTTGTTCATTTGGTTATTCCCCAACGTGTAGTTGACGGAATAAGGTACGCACGCCAGGAAGAGCCGGAAGCATCCCCGAATCAGGAGCAAGATCAGGAATTGCCAGGCAAGCTTTCCTCACCTTGACCATGTTGAGGCCTATAAGTGAGAAATATAAATATTTGTTTGCCAACTTGCATGCTATGTTGTATCAATGCTATGTTGAGATAAGGATAGATATTCCCTATAGTTGCATGGCCTAGGATCCGTTACCATGTGCCTTCGTAACCCTAGCATTAACTCATCGGACGTGGTAGTTCCGGTGGCATACTAGTTATATATGCCGCAGGCCGAGTTTAGACCGGCTGTAATATAAAATTTTTGTACGGATGTTGGAACACTATTTCTGGGAATTGGGAATAATAAAACCCTTGGGATGACGAGTGTTACCCAAGGTGGATGTTAAAAATGTCTATCAAAGCGAAAACAAAATGGAGATGTTTGTGATTCGGGTGGGAATGGTAAGAGGAGTATGGGAAATGGTGTAGCAGGTGACACATGGATGAAAGATGGAAATATGGAGTCCCTCTCGAATCAACCAAGGACCGAGCCTAAGTGCCACTAAACCAGATCCAACCTCGTACGTCCACATGTCCTTTATGGGAAGGACTTGGCTTAGTATCTCATCAAATTCTAGAGTTTGGACCTGTGGGCAGTAGGGAGTATGTGACTAGGCGGTTAAAAGTCCTAGAGGGCCTCTACCGCATGGTGTAGGGAGTTGTCCGACACAAAGATGAGAATAGTCCCATTTTAGTGTCTGCGAGACAGAAGTAAAGTTGGGTAAAACATCTAGCTGGTCCAGTTCTAGTATGAAAACGGGTGAAATGTCTTGTTGTAATACCCCTGTCAGTATACTTGCAAAGTACTTCCAGGGTGACTTACATCTTGTGGGTAAAGCCGTACAACCTTTGCAGAGTGTTAAAACCTATTCGAATAGCCGCGTCCTCGGTTATGGACATGATCTGGCAAAGCCACACACTGGCTAGACTAAGTTTCGTTTGCAAACCCTGGGTATTGGGATTAAGGACGTGGGCATGACATGTCCGCAGGGTGCAATTTACGCTACAGTCTGGTAGTTAGGAATTGCTGAAGACGGTTCGTGCCGTAGCACAAGGGTACTACGGATGAGACCCCGAGAAAAGAATGAAAAGACGATAGATGGAGCTATCAGCCTTAGAAGGAAAAGGGTGGCAAGTGCCGCCACACGTGATGTTATGATCAAACAATTTTAATACTATGTTCTGAACTACTTTTGAATCTATTATACTATTGTTTAACTAAAAACTTACTTTCCACTCAACCCGCAACATAGGATAGAGTTTCTTTCTTGAACCTTATTGCATGAAATATAGCCGCTATCATCTCCTGTGAGGAAAAGCTTGCGAGTACATTCAATGTACTCACCTAGCTTGTTGATATGGCCAGGCGAAGAAGAAGAATACTCCGACGTCGACGATAGTGACTTCGAAGGCTAGGGCGTTACCCCAGTCAGTTGCCTGTGGGATAGGCATATTGACGGGCTTATCTACGTGTTTATTTCTGCTGCAGACTTTTATTCAACCAATCGGCTTTGTGTGTAATCGAGACCATAATGGCTCTATATCTGTATAATATTAGGTAATGTATGATTATGTTATCAAGTGCTTGTGTGTACTAGCCACTGATCATGGGACTAGAACGGTAAACACAGAGATTTATTGTAACATCCCCGATCTTAAGTCGCCAGTTGTGTGCATCATTTCATGTCATGCATTGCATTGAAACCCAAAATTGAGTATGATTTTGAATTTTTTATGGAAGCTTTAAACAAAACCCTATCGACAATATGGACAACACCTCGGGTATTCAATTGCTTTTGCGAAGTCTTGGAATCATCGGTTCCGAAGAATAAACTTTCGAATGCAACTTGTTAACCGAGCTATAAAACCATAGGTTGAGATAGCTAAGTGTTCAAAAGGGGTTAAGTTGAGACAGGAGATTAACCATTAAGTTGAATCTTTAACTCGGAGCTCGAGTTAGAAGTAGAGTTGGAGGATTCATGTAAGAATGTTGAGTTAGGTTGAAAACTTATTTGGTATAGAATGAAACCTTATAATAATGTTTTAAACATTCATTCCCAAGTTTGAGAGAGTCTTGGAATGGTTCCAAAGGGTTTAAATAAGATTCAAGTTGTTTTAGGGTTTCACTAAATGCCGAATTAGATAGACAAACAAAGCAAGAGGGAAAATCTTAAAGCCTTCTTTCAAATTCAAATTATAAAAGTAGGGGCTTAAGAACTGATTTGAATTGCAAACTCAATAATTGAAAAACAGAAAAGAAAATAAACCTTCTTCTCCCCAGCCGGATGGGCCTTCCCTTTTGGCCCATCTTCCTCATGCACAGCCCACCTGGCCCGCCTCCTACCCTTCTTCAACCGGCAACCCCATCCATCCCTATCTCCACGCCGCCGCCGCCTTCGGTGGTGCCACCGAGCAGCTTGCGTGGCAAGCGCTCGGCAGCGCCCCGGCCACCTCCTGCTTAGGGAGTCTCCCCACCGCCGCCTCCCGTATCTTTTCTCCCCGGCCGACCGCCCTTCTTCCCCTCTCTCCCATTTCTCTCAGTCCCGATCGGCGCTCGCTTTTCCCCTGTGCTTCTCTCTCCCCTCACCGCAACTCCTCCTCTCGGTCGCCGCCTTGCTCCACCCCGCGCCACCGCCCACCACCGCACCGAGCCCCGGTCCCCCGCTCCGCCCCTCTCTGCCTCGGTCCTCCATCGCCGCCCCAACCGAGCCAAGCCCTCCGCCGTCCGCCGCTCGGGTCCTTGCCGGAGCTCCTCCCTCGCCGTACCTCTGCTCTCCGCCGCCACCATCCACCCGTAGCTCGTTGCCATCGCCCCTCTCTCCGTGAAGCACCGCACCGAGCAGCCGCCCTCTGCCGATCTACCCCGTCGCCCACCGCCACCTGTTGCCACCGCTCGCCTGGGCTCCCTCGCCGCCGGGCTTCTTCTCCACCGAGCCTCGACGCCACTCGTTCTCCTCCCCGCCGGAGGCAACCACCGTGCCCGAGCCACCGGAGTCCCACCTCCACGCCAAGGAGCCACCGCCGGAGGACTCGTCACAGAGATCGCCTGCCGAAGCGCTGTCAAGTCGAGCCCGAGCGCCTCCTCTCCTCGCCGCGCTCGGTAAGGCCTCAGGCCGCCGCCCCTCTGCCGTGTTGCTCCCCGCCGTCGGCAACCAGCAAGCAGCCGGCTTTGCTCCTTTAATTTGGTCACTAATGACCTTATACGGTCATTAGGACCGGTTAAAATGTGTCGGTTCAGACTTAATGGAAGTCCATTAATGCTAAGCAGTGAAATAATGGCCTTATGATTGGTAATTAATGTTTAAACTATGTTTAATGCCGAGATTAATAACCCCCAGTACGGTTCAGACACATTAATCACTTTAATTAATGATTAACAGTGTACTTAATAACCTTAATCAATGTTCAGACCAATTAATTACTTCATTTATTGCTAATCATCGATTAGTTAACGTTAACTGACATCTTAATGACACTAATTAACTTCTAACAGTGTATTTAATGAACTAATTGAATCTGTCTCTATTGCGCATGGGTCCCACATGTCAACCTCTGCTAATGTTGAATTTCTTTAAAAATTATTTTTTTTACTGAGAAAAATACAACAAAGTATTTAAAAGGGTTTAAATCATATAAAATTCATAGAAAATGCATCTTTGATCAGAAAAATGCAAATAATATGTCAAAATGTTCAGAAAAAGAAGATCTATTCAAATATGTCATTTTCATACATGTTTGCATGCTAGGAAAAACACAAATTGCTAAAAACTCAAATTAGGGTTTCCGATTAGCCGGAGGATTTTCGGATCGCGATATTTTATGCGTCCGGACTCCGATTAAATTGATTCCACTTGCATTAGTTTTTCTTTTTGCATCCTCTACACCATGACATGCATTGCATCCGGTATTGATGTTTGGCATTTTGATGTTTACGATTGTACCCTTGTTTCCGGTGTTTTCGTTCTCCCCCGTTAGAGCCGGAAGGTCCAGAAGACGATAGTTTTGAACAAGAGCAGGGTTTAGTTGCTCAGCAACCAGGCAAGCAGCCCCTTTGGTCACATTGCTAAACTCCTATTATTTTACAAAGTATTAGTTGTTTTCAAATGCAATATTGCATGCGTTCAAATGTTATTTTCTCGTTAGTATCACCTCTATTCCTTGCGCACAGCTTACTTTGTCGCTCAATCAACTCCACTGCCATCCTAACCTAACTAGAGTAGTCGAGTGCGTAACCTGCTATTGCTTACTATGTTGTATTTGCTTAGACATGCTTAGAATTGTAAGAGTCGTAAGTTCTGGGTTAGCAGAGGTTCTCACACCATTGGATGGGTTACTCAATAGGTGGGTGTTCACCGGGATTACTTAATAAACTTGCTTAATCTTATCTGGGCTAGACGAGAGGCCGTGGCTGGGAGCACGGCGGTTTGTCTCGTTTTCCCCGCAAGGACCGGTTCCCGGTGTCCTTTCGAACCAAGATTTGCGTACTTCTACACGGGTGGATTATGGGGCCACCCATGACTGAATAATTTTGCCTAGACTTAGTGTATGAGCTGCAATAGAGTGCGGTTTTCTTGGGGTAAAAAGGCATTCTGTGGGATGGGCACACGGTCTGGGAGGCCGGGATGTTCCTCGATTCACAACGCATGGGACCGTGTCTCTGTGCCGTCGGACAGATGTACATGGACTAGCCCGTACGGGTGGCTCATACCTAGGTCGAAAGCATTGTAAAGGTCGTGTTCGATCACCCTCCGCCAGCACACCTCGTGAAAGTGTGTGAATCGCGATGGCATTAGGAGACGATCGATACGTGTAGGTAAAGATGTACACCCCTGCAGGGTTAGAACTGTTGAACAGCCGTGTCCGCGGTTATGGACAGCTTGGTAAGAATCCGCACCGAATTAGACAACTATAACAAATTCTAAAACTTGCCAACTCTAAGGACGGTGTTAGCGACAGCTTCCTCCCAGGGTGGTTGAGGATGGGTCGAGGGTATCTAGGGTGTGGTGTTCTGCAGGTAGGAATGATCGTGAAGTGTAGACTTATCCTCTTTTCACAAACCTTCTGGTAGTCGTTCCTCATTGCTAGGGTAAACTTGGCTTTTCGCAAAATAGTCCACAAATTCCTTTTATTGATACCTGGCACAATTATTACTACTTTCCGCACTGTAAGTCTTGCGGAGTACAATTTTGTACTCACCCTGCTATTGTTGTTGTTTTTGTGCAGAGGAAACTACCCCTCCTAAGGGTGGTTTCTATATAGAGATCGACACCCACGACGGTTAGTCACTGGGAATCCCAGGCAGTGATCCTGCCCCTGGGATTGGGCAATTAGGTTTGTTCTGTTGCCGCTTTCGGCACTACTGTTCGGCTTCTTAGCCCTATTTAAACTTCCGCTGTGTATTGTACCGGGATCCTCGGATCGGATCCTTTGCAGGTATGTATTGCTATATTGCAGTTCTGTTGTAGAGTTCTGCTGTGTTAGCTAGTTGTTTTCGCCTACACATGTGCAATGCGTGTATGTGATGAAGCGCATGTTGTGGGTAGAACTTTAGAGTTCCTATCATAGAGTCATTAAGTTTGATCACCCCTGTGAAGCGACTCTACTACTGAGAGATTGGGAACTATATCATCCTACTCCAGCCGTGCATTAATTTGCCGGGACGAGTTCGGGGTTGATGTTCCGGCTCAGTAGGATGAGAGTGAGGAGACCATATCACCCTACTACTCTGTGCTCTTGCCAGAGTGAGCTTTGGGGTTGACGTCTCGGGCTATTCGGAGCCATATCACTCCACTCCTCTTGGAATTGACACCCAAGAGTTGAGGTCGGGGTTGACGTTTCGACTTAGCGGGTGATTTCACTTAAGCCTCTCTGTTATGAATTCTGGGGTTCGACATTTATCCGGCCTTAAAACCGGGTACGTCACACAAGTGCTATGTCTGCAGCTCATGTTACTGAATGGATTCATTCTGTCCATACTCAATCTGAATCTTACATTTCTCAATTCCATATCAAATATTGGAAACCTCCTGTTGATGTATTGTCCACTTGGTGGAATTAGCCAGGTGTCTTAGCTTTTCATCATCCTTACAATCCTCCACGTGCCATCGCATGAGTTTCGTATATTTTGTATACGCATACAAAGCTTTAGATGGGGAATTATAAGAAGATACCATACAACCTTAGCCAGACTTTATTTTGTCTACTTGTTTCCCTCTGGGTCATTATCTTTAATGTTACGCTGCTTGTATCTAGATGTCTTGCACATTAGACATACAGGAAAATTCTCATTCTCTTTACAGAAGAAGATACAGTCGTTTCAACAAGCATGAATTCTTTCTACTTTCAACCCTAGGGGACAAACAATCTTCTTGGCTTTATAAATGCTTGTGGGTAACTCGTTTCTCTTCGGAAGCATGACCGCCATGAGTTGTAACAGTGAGGTGGAACTTTTGTCGGACCAACCGTTGCTTACCTTCAATTTGAGCAGTTCAAGAATGGAAGATAACCTTTTGTATTTTGTCTTACAACTCGGGAATAAATGTTTCTCCAAGTCCTCCATCAAGCCCAAGAATTCATCATAATCTCTCCCACCTAGGTTTTTCCCCTCTGTGTCAACATTGGATCCAAATCATTATCAATTGGCAGCATATCATCATCTTCGCTGGTCATCACCTCATCGGTGCCCTGCATAATTATCTGCTCTTCGTGGTGGCTGTTCATCATGTATAACAATGTATGAAACCCCTTTGAATAAAATGATCTTGTATCTGAGGTGTGTCCTTAAACATATTCTCATTCTTATGCTCATAGTATGCGCAATACATAAATTTCACCCCCTTTGTCAACATATCCTCCCGCGCTGTTCTTATAAATTCATCCATACCACTAATGTACTCTTGGTTCACACGCCTCTCAGGATACATCCAGCTTCGATTCATCGATGTTAGGACTCATATAAAACACTAATTTAATTACTCCTCAATATACTAACTTAGAGTGCATATACCAAAATTTCCATACAATCCTAGATCTAAACCCTAAACTAGCTACATATTAATTATACATACTCTACTCTTATAAAGTTTTAAGATCTAAACACTAAACCTTCTAACAAGCATGCAAACTAGATCTAAATAACTTTCCTTCTAGAGCTTTTAACTAGCTAGGTCATGTAATGAATAGATAGTCAAATTAGAGATAACCAAAAATTTACTAACCTTAGATCCACCAATTCAATCTCTTCCAAATCTTGTCTCGAATACCCCCAAATCACTTCAAAATCACCCCCATACCACACTGCCACAAGCAAAAAGATCTGGAAAATCTGCCTGTTATATAGGTAGGACAGTCATCAGAGACGATTCATCCACTTAAATCGTTTGTGATGACTCATCATAGGCGGTTGCAAAGTCAACTGTCTGTAATAAACCCCACACATCACAGGTGGGTTCAGGACGAACCGTTGTGATGAGTCGTAACAAATGGTTTAACACATAATCGTGATGTGTGGAGGAATTAGAGATGGTCTTCTTGTTAATCGTCTGTGACGACTCATCACAGACGGCTCTGTCCGAACCCGTCTGTGGTGACTTGTTAGACAAGACCCTGCTATCGATAGAAAAGTCATTACGGAGGGTTTTTAGTAAACTAATCGTCTGCGATGATAAGCGGACCGGGATTGAGCTGCCCCGGACGATAGATCTGCTGTCACAACATATATTTTGTACGCATATTCGAACTGCCTAACAAGATCTCGTTAATTACTCAGCTCCCGGATGATAGATCTGCTGTCACAACATATGTATTAATTATGTATGCATATTCGGACTGCCTAAGAAGATCTCGTTAATTACTCAGCTCCCGGATGTTAGATCTGCTGCCACAACATATGTATTAATTATGTATGCATATTTGAACTGCCTAACAAGATCTCGTTAATTACTCGGCTTGACAATCTATATATAGCTATATAGTTGACTGTAGTCGTGTAACCACGTGAGACAATAGCTTGCAAGAACTCGCCAGAAGCTTGCTGTAAACTGTATGTATTGAGAGGTCAACAAGCTGTGGCTTAGTGCGCTAAGTTAGTGTTTGACTAAACATATTATTTAACGATCATGCATTATGCAACATATGTAGTATTTTCTGCATCCCGAACACCATGCATGCCTTTGTCGCACAACATCACATATTTAAACAAAGGGAGTATAGATATTGCTCTGTCACACATTCATATCACAAAGAGGCCGCAAAATACGACATGAATGATGCATGTAATTTGGTCGAGTTCCAAATACTTTTATTTATTGACTATAGTTTACAATCCGAATCACGCTCACGGGAGTTGCCTCCTTAATAAGTTTGTAGATAAAAAGGTGCAGCTATTGCAAATATTCTTAGATAAAGAAGATGGTGTCCTCGACCTCTGCATCAATAGATACATATAGCTGTTATTTTTATTAAAACTAAGAGTCCATATAAAAATGTTCACAACTCCACGAGGAGTAGAAAGGCAAGATGCTCAACAAATACAAGGATAAAGATGTATTTGCTAATTTGCCACCCAAATCGGGTAGACAATGTCTATGCTACTATTTTCAAAGGGCTGCACCCAGTAACCAAGGTAGCTCTGCTCTCCATATGTTGCAATGTGGACCATGTACAATGCTGGTTGGTAGCCCTGAATATTACCTACAAAACATTAGATTTCTTTTATTGTTAAGAACAATATTATTGCTGTAAAGCCATAAAGGCCAACATAAAACACTCACTCCCACATGGATTGTGCCTTAAGCGACCACCCCAACCGAGTTAACCAATTTCTAAACATATTAGAAATGCTACACGGTAGGGGTAAGTTAAAAGCAATGTAAACGATGCGCCACACTAAGAGTGCAAAGTTACAAGTAAAGAAGAGATGCTGACACTACTACAGAATGGGTCAAAACCGTCCGTGGTGTATCATATTACGCAAGAAGACTCGTCTGGGTTAACTCCCAACGATGCGGACCGCCTACGATGACCAGATATCGCAAGAGGTTTTTACTAAGAACTGCCTACGATATCGGGCTAGTATATTACATGCGGTGAACCACTTGCGATGAGGATCATATCATAGGCGGTTTTATTTGAAAACCGTTTATGATAAGATGTCAATTTATTACCAGTTGACAGACCCGAGTCTTGTCTTAAATTTTTAGTTCTTACACAGTGTGGCGGGAGCTCCGACGATTTTGTGGCCTTGAGTCAAATTGGTCCAAAAGAACCGTAGATTTGGGGGAGATATTGTGTATCCATTTTTTATTAGTGTTCTAAGGTTAGTGATTTGTTTAACAAATTGAATAATTGGTAGACCTAGCTCGGTGAAGAGAGAGAATGTAGATCTAGAGTTTGGTGTATGATAAATTGTATTTGTTTTTGTTGATTATGAGGTTATTAATTGGTTATATTATATTATATTATATTGAACATGCTACTAGCTATTTAGGGTGGCAAAAAGATATAATAGTAGATGGTTTAGATATTATCAAATAGAGAATTGTAGCATATGCGAATAGTTCATTATTTTAGAATTGATTTGTCTTGTTCATTATTTAACTTCTACTTCTCATAGTAATTCTTGGTAGTTTGCATGAAATGAAATATTAAGAATCTTTTGATATACAAATGAACATATTAATAACATGATTACTTAACATTTTATTATTAATTTTTGAAGTTGTATTCTTTATAAATAATTTTTTTAATTATGATAGCATGTATGTTTCTTAAATAGCAACCTTCTGAATTAAATAGAATACTAGTAAGTAATCTTTACATATAGTGAAAACCGATATATTGATGACAGTATTAATTAATATTGTATAAATTAATTTACTCTTGTATGTACTTTGTGTCATGGACTTATAGTAAACCTCAAGATTTAACACAAATTAAATTTATTTTTATGTGTCGTGTAGATGTACCAAAACCGGATGTACAATGGTAACTTCTTAAGTGAAGAGTACCTTAATGGCTGTGAGATTTCATAAGATCTACGGAAAAGGATATATTGAACAGAGGGGAACGATATATTTTTGTTGTCCATGCAAAGATTGTGAGAATCTATATATTTTTGACAATTCACAGCAGATCCAAGACCACCTGATTCGTAGGGGTTTCAAAGAGCGTTACAACCAGTTTTACGATACGTGTTGGGTTTAGTCCTACATCGGTTGTAGACAAAGGCACAACACAACTTATAAGGGTGAGGGTAGCCCCTCCCATCAGGCTAGACTTTTAGGGGGAGGGAGCCGAAGACCTCTTATAAACCCGTATTGCTCTATTGTTAGGTCTGGGACACAATGGACACAATGGGCTGGAAACATTGCTCGCGAAGATTCCTGATTGCTTATGTTTTGGTTATGAATGAGTGATGTGTTGATTGTTGATTATTTTCCTGTTGATGATTGCAATGATGAGCTTACTAGCATGAGTAGGGCTTGATAGCTTGGATCATGCCATTAAGTTGAACTTGAGAAGGGTGGAAATTGGTATGTCTGTTCACAAATGAGTCGAAGGTTAAGGTGACATATGCACCCTAGTTGTCCTCTAGTCAATTCCTGCAGGATCGAAGGATGAGGTGGCATATGCACCCTAGTCATCCTCCGGTCAATTCTGGATGTGTAACATTACCTTGTGAGTCTTGGTTATGTCATGATTCGAAGAGCAAGGTAGAGAGTACCCTAGTCATCGTCCAGTCGAATCCGATTGTGAAATTACCCGATTTGCTAAGTCACTGTTGACTAGCTAGATGATGAGAGCGATTCTTGATTGTCTTGTTATGAAAATTGTGGATGAAACCTTGATGAATTACATATGCTTGTAATATGAGATGATTTGGTTATTATGCTTATGAAATGATATTACTTTACTCATTCCTGTTGATGCCATATTTAACATGTTGATGATGACATGTTTGTGTAATATGTTTAATTATTATTTATTGACATGCTCAAGTTAATTGGGATGAGCCTACAAAGCATCTTACAAGTATGAAAGTACTTAATGAATTTAATTCCTAAATATTGTAGGTGAACCTAGCATAGGAGACTACTTTGATGCTAAAAATGACAATCGTAGATGTGTAGTTTGCTTTTGTTTGTTCCTTAGGTCATGTATGGGTTATGGTCTTTGGAAGATGGATATGGTAGCCATCTCGGATGTTTTTCAAGCTTTTCCACTGCTGTCTTGGTTCGTATTTTGATGATGAACTATTTACTGCTCCGAGTATCGGATGTGATATATGTATCTTGTACTCGTTTTCTATAGAGTTTTGTTGTGATATTCAACTTGTTCTTATGGCAGACCATACACCATGCATGTATGATTTGAAGTCTATAAGTTAGTCATGAAGAATTATAGTTGTTCTCTCGGTCGATGAACAAGATGGTATTTGGTTGAGTGACCCGATAGAGGTGATGCGCTGGCCGGCTAGGCAAGGTGTGTGTGATGGTACCACGCCTTTGGGCAACCCACTAACCTTAGGGTCAGGTTAGGGTAAGAGTATTATTCCGGGCACCTCAGATATCATTATGTTGGTCGTATGTGAGAATGACGCTAAGTCTTCACAAGACTCTAGAATTGCAATCAACTCATTCTTGCGATGTCGTGTCTTTGCTCGGCTTGGCCAACAGTGATCGCATATGACGTGGAAAATGTGTGGGGTTCGTGTGATATGTTGGCTATGTGTTGGACTATCCATCATGGTATGTTGAATAATTTCTCGGGTACTCAGACCAAGCATCGCAGATGAGTGGATTGTGGTTCTGAGGCTCTGACAAAAACCAATAAATTTAAAGTGAAATCATTCAAAAATATGAAATTAAATCAATTTGAAGTGAAATCAATCAAATATATGGAACTAAAAGAAAAACCATTCAATTTAAAGTGATCATTCAAAAATATGAAATCGAAAGAAAAACCATGCAATTAAAGTGAAATCATTCAAAAATATGAAATTAAAGGAAAAAATATCCAATTTAAAGTGAAATCAATCAAAAAATTTGAAATGAAAAATAAAAACAATTACATAAAAGTGAAATCATTAAAATATTGAAATAAAAAATAATTCAATTTAAAGAGAAAACATTCAAAATTATGAAAATAAAATAAATAACCATTCAATTTGCAGAGAAAACATTCAAAATTAGAAAACAAAATTTAAAAACATTTCATTTATTCATTCTAGAAAACAATATTGTAGACGGTTTGTCTATAGAACCATCTGTGATGGCTCCTTATCACAGGCAGTTCTGTATGACATTTTTCTGCGACGTCTCCTTACGGAAGGAGGTTGTCGTATAGAACCACCTATAGTTCTAGGGTTTTCGCTTCAGTCCCTATGAGCCCTCAACATAGCACTACCCTTGCCCTCTCCCGTTCCCATTGCAATCGCCGCTGTCACAGTTCCCCATGCCCATCACCCTCGACCTAGCGCCACCGTTGTCGCGCTTGCCCGTGCCCTGTCGTCGCTCTTGCCATCAACCATGCGCCGTTGTTGACCTCCCTGAGCCCTCCTCCCTGACAAGGCATAGTGAGGCCTCATGAGTCCATTTTGTACTGATCTATTTCTTCAAGTTTGATCCTTATTTATTGCATTTTGACTGGATTTATTCCTAATTTATGCTACTATGCCTATTTAATCGCCGGATTGTGCAAATATCTCTTTTTGGACTATATGTGTGTAAGATCGCTGGAAAAGGGGGCATATATCGATATATTTGGAAACCACACAATAAAAGAAATGCACGAAGAAACGAGACCCCGAATGGTTTGACTAATGGTAAGACCGTGGCCGCCCGTACCGCCTAGTCGTACCGAGGTCGTACAACGCTGCCACATCAAACCGACTAATCTTCATGAAGGAGCCTCAAGAAAAATTGCGATGGTTATTCTAGAAAAACCTAAACAGCAGCTCTTATCTATAAAAAGGAGAAGAGGGAAGAAGAGGCAGGTAGAGAGCGAGAGAAGAGAAGAACCAAACCAGAGGAAAGTCATGCATCCACTACCATAGCTACCATAGTTCTTGTACTCTCTCCATTTCTATTGCCAAGAAGCAAGGTTGTGAGACAGTTTAAGTATTTTTAATCGCAATACTTTTCCCTTTTATCTCCTTCTCACAATGTTTTTCATTCATTTGATCTTGGTAACATCTAAGGATTGTGAGTAGTCCCTCATAGGCTTTGGGAGAAGGATTAGCTTAGTAGATTGAAGTTTATTTGTATTGGATAATATTTATTTGCTATCTTGTATTCTCGTTATATTTGTCTCATATGATCATATTGATAATTGGTGCGCAAGGTGAACATTAGGGAGGACTCATGCTTCCGTCGAAGCTTAAGTGACAGCTATGTGAGGTGTAGGGAAACACAAGGAGCATCTAGGGAGATCTTAATAATTGTGTTAGTAATTCATATACTAATATTCTAATCTACAGGTGAAACTAACTCCTAAGCCTATCCCTCATCATATAAGCAATCTGAATTTTTATTTCTGCATTTTGAATTAGTTTTATTTAATTCTAGCATAGTTTTGTCTCCACAATTAATTTCAAGAACAACGCCATCTTTAAATGGACACACTAAGCATTCACCGGCACTCACTGAAATCCCCAAGAACGATTTCAACACCGTGACAATTTCGACAACACCTCGCTTCCTTAGGATCGATAAACCTTGGAATACTTCCAAGGGAAAACTTACTGCAACAGATCTATTCCTCTTGTGAAGCCGGCATCAAGGTCCCATCCCCTATCTCTCTATTTCACATTAGGTTAGCAAATTGTGATTTTGATTTGAAAATTGTTAATTAGGGCAGCAAGGATTCTTGAGTAGGGAAAATGGTTAACTAGAACAGGAAAGATCCCTATTAGTTTTATTCTGATTGTGATTGTTATCATGAAAGCTATAAGGGCAGCAAGGATTCATGTTATCCTCAAATTATCTTAAGTGAAAATGCTAATTGATCATGTGTAGGATTATCTAAGTATACTTGTAGGGCTTAATTAATTAGTTTAATTCATCCATATTGATACTTAGCTTCATTATTTATATTTAACTCAACTATATATATTGAAGTTAATTTATTTATATATATTGGGGCTAACGAATTAGTAGATTCATTTACCTCAAAACACTGAACTTTTAGTAGGTTAGCAAATAAATATACTAAACTACAACAGAGATTGATATACTACCCGTTTTGGTGAATCATGTTCATGTCCAAATTAGTCAAATCACTTACTATAATATTCTAGTATCAAGACTCTATTCCTAGGACAATCCAAAGGCAATTAGATAGTATTATACATACAACCAGAAGTTGTTTTTTGAGCTTCAAGTCTGTCTAATGGAAAAACATGTATGTTCAAGTTCAGACTTTGTAGCATTGCATGTTTGCATGGCTATCTACTTACGCTGCATCCCTATTGCCTCCGTCTATTTGATGGAAATAAATAAATATGGTAATGGTTATATAATGGTTATATCTTTCCTTAGTGAAATATGGTAATGGTTATATAATGGTTATATCTTTCCTTAGTGAAATATGGTAATGGTTATATCTTCCTTAGTGAAATATGGTAATGATTATATTTTTCCTTAGTGAATTATTGGAATGGTTATATTTTTTCTTGCTGAAATATGGTATCTGCTCTTTATATGATGTAGCTAAACTTTGTTTCAAACATCTATTTTTAGTTGATGCAAAAAATTGATTTGCGATAAGTACTCTAGATTTATATTAGGCATTACCGTTCCCCTTTCAAACATTTAGTTAATTGATGACTATCAAATAAGTTTTACCCTTAATTAAATGAATCTATGCTTTTCTTAATATCCTCTTAGAAGATGTTGTCCCCTCATCCCTCCCGCTTGCCCTTGTCGTTGTTTTTTAGGGGTGATTCCAACGCCTCCAAGAGCACCACAAAACCGAGACACGCTCCAAGAGGACCCAATCAAAGGTTGATGGGCCGATTCCTCATAATAGACATCGGTCCATCCGGGGCACCGGTCGATCAGGAAGGAAATGCTGCCAAATGGTGAACTACCTATAGGATTGTCACATGGGAATGTGTGCCCTTAACCTTAGAATCTTGGAAGAAGGTTGACAGAGATACCTGCCAAGTTCTACTGGGTGATATCCATACTTACTTTGTCATCCCTCAAGAATTTAAGGCCCATGTCGAAAAAGTTGCATTGGAAGTGGCTTACAAGGTGTGGAAAAATTTCAAGTGTAATCTCTAAAAAAACTTCATCACAGAGGACGAAGAGGCCTTCGACGTGCACAAATGGATTGATCATGAGATGTGGGCTCCATTTAAGGAGATGAAGGAAACCAAAGAATTTAAGGCCAAAAGGTGCTCGCCGCCAAGAATATCCACCATCACACACTAGGTAGCTCTTGGTATGCGCCTAAGGTTGGTAAATGGATAGAGGAGGAGCTGACACACCTTAATGACCAGCCCTTCCCATTTCCCAAGATATTTCGATGGCGTGTCCTTAACTGGTTATACGCGAGGAGGTATCCACACGCCAAGTCTTCCAGCACCACCTCCTTCGCAAGCCTTGCAACCCAAGACTGGTAGCATGTCAATTAACTAATTGGTTTATAATATATCCATTACCTCATTCCAAGGTTTATTAATTTGTTTTTCTCTTTCAGGAAGAGCTTTCCACACAATCCTCCCATTATGAATTAAAAAGGGAGAAGGATGTACTATGTGTGGCCATTGGGACTAAGGAGCAGCCAGTTTGCACAAGGGTAACAGGTGTGTACGCTACCTGTTGAGATGGATTCCCTGAGGAGCTGCATCCATACAGGAATAAGAGCTTGGCCAAAGCCGAGCATGAAGAAAGAGAAAGAGCTCCTCTTATAGAAGGAATCACTAAGATAGTGCAAGCGAGGGTCAATGGTCGTATGAGAGCACCAGAGGAATTGATGGCCAGGGCAAAGCAACACCCTGCTAATCAAAGGAGTAGCCAAGTCTCCACCATTGGTGTTGATATTATATGTGACATCACGTATCCTATTGATGAGATGAGTATATATATGTCTATTTAAAGCTCCACTTACAATAACCTTGCAACCTATATATAGTTAACTATTATATTTTGTACCATTTGTTACCTTGAAGGAGACAACATGGTGCAATCTATTGGTGAGGCTTCTCAATCATGAAATACTTGAAAGATTTCTCAACAAGTAAGCATATTTCTGATATACATAAATCTACTGTTAACTTCTTTTGTATTACAATGCCTAACACAAGCTATTTGGATTCACGTAGGGTGCGAAAGAGGTGTGGTGAGAAGAGATGTAATTATGGCACTGCATCGCTAATACACGATAAGCGTATTAAGGTATCCTTCAATACATAACAATACTATATCATAAATTGTAATAAAATTCTCAGACTAGTAACAAAATTCTATATTTTCTAGTGCCAACCTTTGCCACAATATGGAAACCATGGTCACAAATTTAGTGAAAAATGATTATAAGGTTTCACAATCTTGCTATATTTATTTTCATATTTGTAGCATCCCCAATTCTTCAACATGTTTTTGTGCATCATTGCATGACATGACACCTTTGCATGAAGTCAAAATCGAGTAAGATTTTAAAATTTTTGTAATGCTCGGAAAAATTCCTAAATTCCGTATCGAGGTTTTAAGTGAATCCCAAAGTTTGATCTAAACATTTTGAACAAGGTGCTTTAGAATATTTTTAAATGGTGTAATCTACCTTAGAAGTTTATGGGAAATTTTGCAGAATTTAAAAAGCTCAGTTGAAATTATTTTGGAAGTAAAAAGTATCAAAAGAAGAAGAAGAAAAACAAAAATAAAACTAACTCCCCCGGGATGGGCCCTCCCAGGGCCCATTTCTTTTTTCCTTCCCTGAACTAGGCCAGCGGCCCAGCCTTTCCTTTTCCTCCCACCGCTCGGCCTGCTACTCCTCTCTCCCGATTGGGCCCGCTCGGCCCAGTGGCCCCTTCCCTCCCCCGTCTGGCCCACTTTCGGCCCATCCCGCCTCAGCCACCCCACCTGCCCTAATCGCCCCCCGCCTCCCCTTTCTCCCTTATCCGCCATCGCCACCTCATGCTGCAAGCCGCCACCAAGCTGCTTGCCGTGGCAAGCAACCGGCAGCTCGCCTCGCCACCTCCTGCCTCGAGGTAGCCGCCGCCCTCATCCTCTTATTTCCCCGACCGGAGCCCCCTCTTTCTCGATTTTCTCTCTCTCCCTCTTCTCTCTCGGCCGTCCCCGCCCCCGAGCTCCCCGTTGCCCCGCCGCTCGCCTTAGCCACTGTCGCCTCACCGTCCGCCTCCGCACTGCTCTGCCGATTGCCTCCGCCCGAAGAGTCGCCGCCCTAGAGCCCCCGCATCAGCCGCCAGCCACCTGAGCCCCGTCCGTCTCGCCACCGGAGTTCTCCCCGAGCCAAACTCCGCCGCCGCCTCCTTACGCTCAAAGCTCCCGCGTCACCTCACTGCTCCACCGCCCTGGTAAGCCACTGCGACGCCGCCTCACTTGCCTCCCGCGAACCACGCCGCTGTCGGCGGCGCCGGCCGGTTGAATCTGCCGTGGCGCCCGAGCTAGCCAAGCCGGTTGGCTGGGTCCCAACCGCATTAGTTAGGGCATTAATAGCCCCTAATTATGTTGTTAAGACATAATCAATGAGTCTAATCGCTGTTCTAACCTATTAAGTACTTAATCAATGCTTTCCGACACATTTATGATTAATGATGGTTAATTAATGTTAATTAGGCACATGAATATCTATAATTAATGACTGATCGATGTAATCAATGAACTGAGTTAGTATGTCTATATGACACTCGGGCCCCACGTGCAAGAAATAAAAGAAAAGAATAAAGAAAAATGGAAAATCCATGACAGTGGACCCCACCTGCCATTGACCCGAGTCAATTTGACCAGAGTTGACTATGGGGCCCACATGTCATACACTGTGGCTATTTTGGAATTAAGTAATAAAAATATTTATTATTTAATATTATTTTTATTTACTGAGAAAAACATAAAAAGGTTTAAATTGATTAAATCTTGAAAAAATCATAATAAATCCATTTTTGATCAGAAAAATGTAAATAATATATCAAAATGTTCAGAAAAATGAGATGTACTTAGAGATTTCATTTCCATACATGTTTGCATACTAGGAGAAATGTGAATGACTAAAAACTCAAATTAGGATTTTTCCGATTAGCCGGAGATCTTTGGATCGTAATATCTCGAGCGTCCGGACTCCGATTAAATTGATTCTACTTGTATTAGTGTTTATTTTGAATTCTCTATGCCATGACATGCATTTCATATCATGCTGATGTTCATTATTTTAGTATTCATTATTGCACCTCTTTTTCGGTGTTTTCTTTCTTCTTCGTGATAGAACCAGAAGGTCCCGGAACCACTAACTTTGAGCAAGAGCAAGACCTTGTTGCCAAGCAACAAGGCAAGCAACCCCTTTGAACATATTGCAAACGTCCTCCTACTTGCAAAGTATTAATTGTTTTCAAATCCATTATTGCATGCATTCAAATTATACTTTCCGTTAAGTATTAGCCTTATTCTTTGCATGAACTTATTTTGTCGCCCTATCAACACTATCGCACCCAACCTAATTAGAATAGTATAATCATTACCTCTATACTGCTTATGTTGTTATTTATGCTTAGATATGCTTAGACATGTAGAAGTCGTAATTCCTTGGATGGCAGACAAACCAACTTTAACCGGATGGGTTATGTGGTAGATGGGTGTTCATTGGGAAATAACTAATGAATTTGGCTAATCATTATCGGGCCTAGACGAGAGGCCATGGCTGGGAGCATGGTGGGTTGTCTCGTTTTTCCCACAAGGACCAGTTGCTGATGTACATTGACCCAAAATTTGCGTACTTCTACACGGGTGGTATAATGGGCCACCCACGACTGAATAATTTGTCTAGACTTAAGCTATGAGCCGCATAGTTCACCGTTTCAATTTGCCGGGTGCGTGAAAAAGGATGTGATGTGGTGCCTCAATATAGGTGTAAGGATGTGATGTGGTGCCTCAATATAGGTGTAAGGTGGCTCATACTTAAGTCGAAAATATTGTAAAGGTCGTGTTCAATCTCCTTCTGCCAACAGACCTAGTGAAGTGTGTAAATGATCTGGCGTTAAGAGTTGATTAATACGTGTAGGTAAAGTTGTACACCTCTGCAGGGTTTGAACTATTCGAATAGCCGTGTCCACGGTTATGGACAACTTGGTGATTACCTGCGTCGAATTAGATAACTACAACAATACTTTAAAACATGCCAACTCTAAGGTTGAGAAGTTAGCGATTGCTTCTTCCTGGTGGTTGAGGAAGAATCGAGGGCGTAAGTGTATGGTGTTCTGCAATAGAATTTATTGTGAAGATTTGACTCATCTCCTTTAAAAGTAATCCAGTAGTTGATTTCATTCTACTTAAGAATATTATCAAAAGAATAATTGGCTTTCTGCAAAATAGTACACAATCATTCCTTTATTGATACCTATTGCATCTATTACTAATTTCCCTTGTAAGTCTTGCGGAGTACAATTTTTGTACACATCTTGCAGTCGTTGATATTTTGTGCAGATGAAATCATCCCCTCAACGGATGGTTTCTACATAGAGATCGACGCCCACGACGACTAGTCGCTGGGAATCCCAGGCAGTGGTCCTGCCCAGGGTTCGTCAGCTTGGTTTGTTTTGCTTCCAACTTTTGGCCTTACTTTTCGGTTTTTAGCCACTTTAGATCTTTCGCTGTGTAATTGACTCTTTATGTGAATTATGTTGTTAAGTTTTAAGAACAACTAGTATTATTGCAGTTTCAATCGTAGAGTTACTGTTATGGTACTTGTTTGTTCTCACCTATCATGTGTCCTGCGTGTATGATATTGAAAAACATGGTGCGGGTATGGTTTTAAAGTCTATATCATAGAATTGTTAGGTTTAATCACCCATGTGAAGTGACTCTTCTACTGGGAGTTTGAGAACTATATCGTCCTACTCCAGTCAAGCATTGATTTGCCAGGACGAGTTTGGAATTGATGTTCCGGCTCAGTGAGAAAAGAGTGAGGAGACCATATCACCCTACTTAATCTGTGCATTAGTTTGCCAGAGCGAGTTCAGGGTTGACGTCTCGGGCTATTCGAAGCCATATCACTCCACTCCCCTTGGAATTTGTACCCCAAGGGTTGAGGTCGGGATTGACGTTTCGACTTAGCGGGTGATTTCACTTCAGATTCTCTGTTATGGATTTTGGGTCCCGACAATATTTTTCTTGATTTTATAAATGAATGACTTTAACATGTATTTATTTTGACAACAGAGATCCCATCTCAAAGATGGCATTGCTTACATCCTATCTCGATAGAATACGAGAAGTCATCGCTGCCTTCCTTGTTAAAGAGGTGATCGACGACGATTATGGTCGATTACAGGCCTACAAGTTGGAACAAAACAAGTTGATCAAAAATTGACGTGAACTTCTGAATTAATGTTATATATATGCATGTGCTATGATAGGAACTTGTATACTTTGAAATGGATGACGAGTATACTTTGTGAATGGATGTAACATAATCTATGATGAAATGGATGCTGAGTGTGAATGAATGTGATATGATCTATGAATTTGTTGTGAATGTGATATGATGTCATATATATGTTTGTTGTTCTATTTTGTTTTAGAGAGTATGGCTAACATATCATGATGCTAGCCAATAAACAGGAAAAAGAATGTTCCTGTCAAGAACCGATTGTGATAAGGGTATCATAGATGGTTCTACATCTAGAACCACTTGTGGTACTTATGATATCTCTTAGGTTGTTCTATATGTAAAACCACATGTTATGAGGGGGTATCACAGGTGGTTCTTAATAAAAACAATATTCGATATGACCTCATCACCGGAGGTTATGGAATCGTTTGTACTGATATAAGGTCTTCACAGATCCATGTCTTCAGATGGTTTAGAAAACCTCGTGAGATGTGGTTTCTGAATCCTCTGATATAAGGAATTCTATAATAGTGTGAATCGTCTCCGGCTCATTAATTACAATAACATCGGTTCTTGATGCCTTGCCATTTGCGCTTAGCGAGATTATCCACGTCGAGGGTATCAAAGAAAATCTTTATCTGAAAAGAGATTTTTAGTTTCCAAATATACTTATGCCGAAACACGCTAGCGGACGGTGACACTTACATTAACAACACCGAAAACTATCCAGACAAAAGTAACTTTCACCGGAACTCATCCGATCATGGGAAATGGTCATCGGAGATAATCGCACAACAAAATCGGTCCAAGCCTGCCACTTAGGGCCGACCAGAGCACGACAGAAACTAATATTTATCGGAGTAGAAGTCATCCTACCTGCCAATGTAGCGTGTTTCTTTCGGCAATATGGTGAAGGCTCGAATATTGATCACTGAGGGGGCCGGCACGAAACTAGATATTTTTTCAGGATAGGATCTGAGTACCATTATAGGCAATGCTGGAAAAACTAATGTTTAACTTCACCGGTCCTTTCTAAAACTAGGAGTCCCTCGGCTTCCCTTTTAATTGGGACAGGGTTTTGGGAAACTAGGAGTATCGTATAATAGTATAGGGATGGTTCAACTCCATCGATTATTTCTTTGCGGAACACCAAAGAGGACATTGTAATTTGTAAGCTAAACTCGTATGTATCGTTCTGGTAGCAGGATATATACTAGAGAACATATCGGGTGCTTCTTCAAATAAAGTAATTGTTTTTCGAACCTCATCAAGAGGCCAAGGTTCCTGCAGCATTGTAGAAAAGAATAAATTAGCATAATTTATGAGAAAAAAGACAAATAAATTACAGATCACCGTTAATTAAACAACACTATAAAAAAGATCTTACAAGATACCTGACCATAGACAGTTCACTAAAAACCATTTATGACAGGACTATTCACAGATGGTTTCTACGAAACTGATATCACATACACACGGTTTTATCACTATACAATATTATCACATGTATTTTTTTTTGAAAAACCATTTGTAGATCCGGAATGCCTAACTCCACTGAATCTAGCCTACTTTCCACATCCCATATAAGGCACTCCTCAGCCTAACCCTAATCCCCAAGTTCGCATAGCCAGCCATGCCCGCTGTCTCGAACTCCCTCTCCTCGCGTCTCCACCTCCCTCCTTCCACAGGCGTGGCCATCCCGCTAGTGCACTCTTCCTCCAGACGCAAGCATCTGCCGTCACACCTCGCTCCAGTTAGATCCAGCGGATTTGGCGGACCACTTCCGGCGTGGCCATGCCCTGATCCTCCGGTGGCGTCGCCTTGTGTGGATCCATAGCCTTCGGCGCCCTTCACGCTTGGATTCGGCGGCCTCAGGGTCGCCTCGCACAGATCCGGCCTCCGACACCATCCACTTACGCGGATCCACCCTCCCGCGGCGTTGCCTCGCACGGATACGTGGCCTTCAGCGGTGTTCACACCCAGATCTTGTGGCCACGACGTCTCCTCGTGCGATCCTTGCTTCTGAAAACGTCCACTCGCGCAAATCCCAGTTCCTCAAACTCGCCAGACGGTGGGCTAGCCGGGGGGGGGGACTTTTCTTCCTTTTCTGCAATTGAAAAATCATATCACAGACGGTTCTCAAGCAACTGTCTGTGATGAGATTTGGTCGTCACAAACCCTTGTCCTAAGATGGTTGAGGAAACAACTTATGATGCGGTTTCTGAATTGTCTGAGACAAGGGATTTTGTAGAATGGGACAATCATGCAAAAACTATGACAATTGGCAAGTGACCTTGCTAAACTAGGTCTAGAGCACCGCTCGACAAAATAGACACACCGGCATAGCCAACCCAGCATGACACACACAGACAAAAACACACCCCTCGTTAGAGTTGACAACCGCATCATCGTCGTCACCCGTCATACCCACGACTTGACACCATTGCCACTGAGATGCACATCTCCGTTTGTCGCGTCAAAACCGATACCAACACAGCTACACCCGCTAGTGCCTCCGGAGCAGGACATAGAAGCCAGGTCTGAAGAGAAGCAGATCTGGGTCCCTCTAGTCCCAAAGGCTGACAAATCCAAACCATCCAATGTTGTCTTCTCGTCGGAAGCACCCACACTCTCGGAAGCTACAACAACCTCCACCTGGCCACACGCACCCACCCGCCGTTGAGGGCCATGGTCACCAAACATATACCTGGGAACATAGAGGCCCAGGTAACAGAGTAAACGAAACTCTTCAACAACGCCTCATAGGAGGGGAATGGCACCTATGAACGTTGTCATCACTAGCACCGAGCCCAGTTGGGACAAGGTTTTCCCCTAGAGCATTCACTCCACCACCCCACCAATCCTCGAGGAAAGGGGTCCAACCGTGCCAGCAACCACTGTAGTCGCCTCTGCTTTGGATGGCCATGGTCAAGGATAGGAAAAACAGGCTTTTCAACAACGCCACCAAAGAGGAGAAAGACATCCATAGACGCCATCATCATTGGCACCGACCACTACCTCAGAAAACCCCTTCACTGACGGGCACTAAAACCCCTTCACTGACCGGTACCCGGCCCGTCACTAACGTCGCGTCAGTGGAAGTCCAACTTTCACTGACGGGCACGAAGCCCGTCAGTAGATGTCAACTATTACTGACGGGCACAACTGGCCCGTCAGCAGAGATGTAGTTCAGGGCGTCCTGGCAGTTCCTTTCACTGACGGGCAATTATACCAAGCCCGTCAGCGATGATACATTTTCACTGACGTACACGTTTATGTGCCCGTCAGTAGATGTCAAATATTACTGACGGGCCCAACTTGCCCGTCAGAAGAGATGTAGTTCAGGGCGCCTGGAAACATCCTGACAACCCATTTCACTGACGGGCGCTGTTACCTCGCCCGTCAGCGATTATTTATTTCCACTGACGTTCATGTTTATGTGCCCGTCAGTGAAAGTATGATCACACTTTTTTTTAAATTATTTTCTGGAAACGCAATATGAATAATATACAGCAATTAATATGTCAAATATTAAGCATATGTAACATTGAATATCAGAAATATGAATCACATATACCAAATTAATATCACAAATAGTAAATACACATATAAAAACAAGTTTACAACGAATTAAAACGATAAACAATTGCATTTAACAATGTTTATTCTCAGTAGCCCTAATAATCTACGTCTACGACGCTTCGCTAGTACTTGCAGGGCGGCGGGAAGGGGGTAATTGGACTCCCGCGTAGAAATCTCCGCTTGGCCGGATGACGTCGTTGTTGATGACGTACGCGAAAGTCTTCTGGATGCGGGCAAAGTCCTTCCTCCAGTCATACTTTTCCTCGGCTAGGTCGTGTATGAAGTTATTGAACTGCTCCCGGCTCCACTGAGGGTTCTGGGACATGACGAACGAGTCCATGTGAGCGCAGACATAATACCCACATGTAACACTATTTTCCGGCTGTTGCCTACAAGGGAAGTTGAATTTGTGGGTCAGCTTCTTGCTCTTGCTCTCTGCTCCTCCCCCCCGCAAGTTGTATTCCCAAAAGGCGTCTTCCAGAGCTTGCTTAATTCCTGAGAAGTCCCGGTTGGCACTTCTTTGGGAATCAAAATAGTATATGAATCTGGAAGGCTTGTCGATGATGATGAGGATCCAGTGGTCGCTGCGTAGAAGGTAACAAAGGAATATAAACAGACGGGGATACGTGATTAAGAACAGCAAACTAGGAACGCTAGTAAGTAACTTACGGGGGGTTGTATGGCATGAGCAAGAAGTCCTTATCCTTATGGTATATCAATGAGGCGGTGATATAATCTATTAGGAGCTGCTTCGCTTCTCGTATATAGTACTCATTCATGAGGACCGGATCGATTATATCAAAAGCGCAACTGCGCAGACGCCTAGACTCTTGAGCTTGGTAAAGCGCCCATAGCCTGACGAGCATGGTGTCGAGCCGGAAGAGGTTGAACAACAGAAAGATATCTTCAAAATTGATGTCGAAGGTGTCATGATGTCTGTCCAGGAAGAAACCATAATCTTTAGGCACCTCGACCTTAAAGTGTTGCACATAATCATCCCGATTCCGTGCCCTCATGATGATCGTGTCATGGAGCATTTTCATCTGCGTGGGCAACCTCTGCACCTCATCATCTGGGAGCAAGGGCTCGCCTGCCTCGTACACTATTCGTCGAGGAGGCTTCTTGATGGTTTCGGCAGATGTCTGGAAGGATAAGGCCTTCTTCTTGCTGTCTTTGCTTGCCTCCTTCGCAGCGGTGCCGCCCCGCTTGTGTGGTCTTTTTCTTTTCCTCTCCGGGTCCGGAGAGGAGGCCCTCTTGCCTCCCGTCAACGCTTCGCCCCCCGCTGCATTGAGCGTGCTTGGAGATAGGATCTTCTTTTCCGCTGCGCTCGGGTCATGGCGATGCTTGGTGCGCTTCTCACGGGGCGGCGAGTCCTTCTTGGGTTGCTCCTCCTCCTGGGACGGAAGGATCGTCGTGTGCTGCTGCCCGCCAAGATCGACGTCGTCCCGATCATCGAACTCAGGCGGCGTCCTGCACACGCCGAGCGGAGACGGGCCGGCTCCGGCTGATGGAGAGGGGATCGTTGACGTACCAGGAGATGACACCCCGAGGATAGTTATCTGGCTCTTCGGCCACAGGATGTAGTACCCTTTGCAGTCTCCCAGCTTCGTGACATCCTCTTCAGGGGCGACAGGGACTGTGACGTCACTGAACTCGGCGACGACGCGGTCCACCTGCACCCTCGCCATGTGGGGAGGTACTGCGACGTTGTGGCATGTCGCGCCCTCCGCCGTTGGGAAGACTAGGCCGTGTGCAACCGTCTTCTTCACGCCAGGCAAAGGGATTGTGAGGTGGCATTTCGTGGGGTCCTGCGTAACAAACATTGTGTCGAATTAGAGCATTGTTATCTGCACAATTCTATTAATTAATTGATTTATGGTGGCGACGAAGCTTACAGCGATGTCTTCGACGGGACTTGGCGACTCGGGGGCATTGTCGGAGGCTGAGGCGCAGCTGCTCCATCCAGCAGGATAGGAGCCCTGATGTCCATGAGGATGGACAGGTGGCCGAGACGCATCATAGCCTCTAGACGCTAAGAATTCTTGGGCCGCCTTCTTGCCAGCCTCCTCGGCTGCCCTTATCATCTCCTGCATTAGAGATGTTTTCCTTCCTCTCCTCCTCTGGCGGGCAGCCTCGCGGTCCTGGGGAAACACTGCGTCCCAGATAGCGCCGCTCCCGACCCCCCGGACACGCCCTGTCTTCTCCTTCGTCCCTAGAGCCTGCGAGAGATGGTCTTCCCACCTCTGGCTCTGGACGGATTCCTGGGAGCTGGCGGGCTGCTGGGACAGCTGCCTCTGCAACATAAACGGCACAACGTACGGACCGTTAGCGAACTGGAAGCACAACAGCATATTCGAAGAAGACATCGGGTTAATCGAATTTACCAATCTTTCGGAGACCGCCTGGAGCTCAGGGTCCGTGATGATAGGATTCCCAGTGGCTGGGTCCGAAACTGTGTGCGCCCTCATCCAGATCTGGGCGCGTTCCTGCTCGATATCGGTGAAGGAAACCGGTTTCCCAGCCGCTATCAGCGCGGCGTCCTGTTTCTCCCAGATCGGTCTCTTCCCGGGAACACCTCGGCTGCCAAGGTGGTGGGGGAATTTGTTCTTCGCGCGCAGCTCCTTCGCCCGGCGACTCTTCTCCTTGAATTCGTCACTCTTCATGTCCGCAACGAACTCCTCCCAGTGCTCGAGTTCTACCTTTGGCCATTTCTGTTTGATTACAGAATCGAAATCGGCGTCTAGCAGTTTCCTTGCTTCATATCGCCATGTCCTTAGCGCGGCACACATGATGCTGTCCGCTTTTCTTCGGACTCTTTCCTTGTCAGCCTCTGGGACAGCATACTTATCCCAGAGCTTGTCGAAGAGGACCCTTTTCTGGCCGTCCGTCATTTTCTTGAAGTCCTGGCAGGTGATCCTGACATGCTCGCGGACGATGCACCCGCACGTGTTGCTGAACGACTTCGCTGCCTTCTCAGGACTTGCAGGAACACCTGTCACGCCGACCCGGGTGACGACGAACGTCTCGTTTATCAGCTGGTTCCCTCCTCTAGGGTTGTACCGTCTCTTCGGCTTCTCTGGTGCTGACGACGGCTCCGGCGCGTCAAGTTCCTCTGACCCTGACTCGCTTGATCGAGAAGCGTCTGACGAGCCAGACGCACTCTCTTCATCTCGCGCCGACTCAATGGCCGGAGGTACATTCTCCGTCTGGACGGCAGGTTCAATGGCCGACTCGGGGGCTGTTCGATCGGTTAGGAGCGGGGCGTCAATAGGGGCGGCCACGTTTAGGGGGCGCCGCGATGTCATCATCTACGCGGGCTACTTCCCGGGTTGGTGACGATTCCATTTCCGATATATTAAGAAACTGAAACAAGCATATATTTTTGAGGACACAAAACTTCAGTAATTCTGGGAGAGAAGCAGCCAGTCATTTAGCATATCCTCAATTAATTTGAAAGAAATAATACACGAGTAGCAATATAACACCCTGCTTATAAAAAAAGACGATGATGCCAGCAAACACCCGCGGCATGCAATTCGAACAAAAACAAATCCACTGATCAATCAAACCCACAAATATCAATGAGCACACACAATAATCTTCTCTTAGTTTAGCTCACAGCTTGCACAAGACTCCTCAGTGAATCCATCTCCCCGCCCATCCATACATTCGTGGAACAAAAAATAACATAATCACAACTCACAATATACATACAATGTATATACAATGTATATACAAAATCATCATTTGCAAACTTTCACAAGAGCAACAAGATTAAGCATACATAAAGAAACAAGTAATCATAGGCAGAAGATTCATATACATATATACATTTGAAAGCTTCATATACATGCAAACCCTAAACCCAACCCTAATCAAGCCCTATAGCCTAATCCATCACAAGCTAGATCTCCGACCCCTAGAAAACCACCCCAATCACAAAAACATTGCAAGATCTCCGATATTCTCTTCTACACAAAGATCCACATATTCATTTCATGCTATAGCTCGTTCATTCATGAATTGAGCCCCTGTTAACTTAAAAAAATTGCAAGGGCCGAGATAGAAGTGTATTCACCGGAGGGATGGAGGAGGGGGCCGGCGGTTGGGGGAGGAGGGGGCCGGCGGTTGGGGGGATGGAGGAGGGGGCGGGCGGCGGAGAAGCTTCCACGGTGGAGGAGGGAACCTCGGGCGGTGGCGTGGCCGGGGGCCTCGGGCGGCGCCGGCTGCGTCGGCCTCGGTGCAGGGGCGGCGTCGGCGGCGGAGGACCGGAGGAGGGGAGAAGGACGGAGCGGACGGGGCGGACGGGGCGGACGGACGATGGAGCGGCGGCGCGGACGGGGCTGGCGTCGGCGGCGCGGCAGCCTGGCGGCGGGGGCTCGGGTGCGCTCGCGGCTGGTTCAAAATGAACGCGCGGGCGGAGTGGTTGCCAATTTCGCTAAGTCCCAGCTATATAGTACCAGAGAATCACTGACGGGCTCTAGATAAGTACCCGTCAGCGAAAGTGTAGGTGTCTCCACTGACGGGCACTAATTAATACACCCGTCAGTGTAAGTCCATCTACACTGACGGGCGATGATTCCTAGCCCGTCAGTGTTGTTAAATTAGGGTTTCCAGTATGTTTTCACTGACGGCCGTGGGTTTGTTGCCCGTCAGCGCTCTTGAGTTAGGGTTTTTTCTTCAAGCTCACTTCTAATGTGTTATTAGGCTGCTTGGAGCCTTCTCGCTTAGTAAGCCGCCTTCGGCCCTTTCCTCCTTCTTACCCTGTTTGGTATTCGCTCACGGGTTTGTTTCCAAGTCCGAAACATATCCTCAATTAAGTATTTAATTCATTCGTTGCTTTGTCTCCTTCCTTTCATTCGTTGCTTTGTCTTCGGTTCGTTCCAATAAGTTGACTAAGTGAATGGGAATTAAATATAACATGACTATTTCACCAGGTCCAAAACATATCCTCAATTAAGTATTTAATTCATCAAAATAATAGTATTACACATTGAGATTCGTTCTGAATTGATCGGAAAGCTAGGTTTCGTCGTCTTCGACACGCTTCTCAATAGTACTTCTGATCTTCTTGGTGGTATACGTCAGGCCTTCGTCGTGGCTGCGTCTTATGTACGGGCACGCATCCTGCGAACTTTTGCGCCTCTTGCTCGTTCGATCATCAACATCTTCTTCTTCTGTGTCCGGATCGTCGAACTGGTCGTAGTCCTCTTCGTCAACTACGCCATCGACTCCGACAATACTCCTTTTCCCTTTCCATGGGTCGTTCATGGTGAGCCACCTTCGGTGTCCCATGAACACGATTTTTCTAGAGCCCTCTAAGAAAACACTCGTCGTTTCTTCCATGCACCTAACACATGCCTCGTACCCTTTGGTACACTGACACGCGTTGTTCCCGTACGCGGGGTAATCTTGCACCGTTGTGAACAGTAGGCCTTTCAGAGTGAAGAACTCTTCTCTGTCCGCGTCCCAGACCGTAGCCCCTTCTTCCCACAGCGTAGCTAGCTCGTCCTTCAGTAGCTGTAGATACACGTTAAGATCCATTCCAGGTTGTTTTGGCCCTTGAATGAGAATAGACAGGTGCATGTACTTCCGCTTCATGCACAACCACGGAGGGAGGTTATAGATCCAAAGAACAACGGGCCATGTGCTGTGTCTGCTGCTCATGTTGCCGAATGGATTTATTCCGTCCGTACTCATACCGAACCTGATATTCCTCGGATCACTACCGAAATCTGGGTATTCGGCGTCGATTGCCCTCCACTGACAAGCATCGGCTGGGTGTCTCAACACCCCGTCCTTTCTTCTCCCCTCTTCGTGCCAACGCATCAGCTTTGCCTCCTTCTTGTTACCGAATAAACGCTTCAGACGGGGGAGGACTGGAAGGTACCATACAACCTTTGCGGGGGCACCACTCGTCACTTCTTCCTCGTCATCGTCTTGGTTTCTGCCCCGCTTATATCGAGATGTGTTGCACACCAGACATTTGTCCAGCTCTCTATACTCCCTGCGATAAATAATGCAGTCGTTTCGGCAAGCGTGGAGTCTCTCTACATCCAATCCAAGTGGGCAGACCACCTTCTTAGCTTCCTCGGTGCTCGTAGGCAATACGTTCTCCTTTGGAAAAACCGTCGCGAGGTAAGCCAGTATCTCATCGAAGCTTGCGTCCGGACAGTTGTGGGCTGCCTTGATCCTTAGAAGTTCTAGCGTGACTGACAGACGCGTGTGCTCAGGATCGCAGGTGGGATACAGCGGTTTTGTCGAGTCTTCCATCAGTTTCGCAAACTTTGCGACCTCTCTTTCATCCTCGGGGTCTTCGACCACCTGGTCCGCCATGTGACTGTCCCTCAACATTTCAGCCAAATTGTTCCCCGCCTCCCCCGTCAAGTCGTCCCTACATTCCAAAATATGGTCTTCATCTACTTCTGCGTCTCCATGTCTGGCCTCTTCTTCTAAACATTCACGAGTAGCTAAAATTTCTGTCTCCTCCTCACCGTGACTTGTCCAACGTGTATAACCTTCCATGAAACTTTTAGTCAACAAGTGTAGCTGCAGCATGCCTCTCTCCCTGAACATTATCGTGTTCTTGCATACGGAACACGGACAACACATCTTGTTCGCACCCTTTTTCTCCCTATCTTCCTCGGCCACATCTAGAAACCCATTCAGAGTATTGACGAAACTCCGTGTTGCCCTTTCGCCGTACATCCAACTTCGATCCATCGATCCCTACAACAACAAACTGATTGAGTATAATCCAAATTAATAAAGTAATCACAAAATTTATTATTTTCTTTCATGTATTATATCGTACCAAATAGAAGTCGCTCGCTAGCCTTCGAAATAGGGTACGGAGAGGGAGGAGGAGAAGCGAGAAAATTAAGAGAGGGGAGGGAAGAGAGGAGGGAGGGAGGGAGGAGGGTTAAAAGAGCTAGATCTATCTAGATATAGATTGTGTATTTAGGGAGGAGAAGGGAGGGAGGGAGGGAGGAGGAGAGGGAGGGAGGGAGGAAGGAGAGGATTAATTAATGGAGGGAGGAGGAGAGGAAGGGAGGAGGAGAGGGAGGGAGGGAGGGGAGGATCTAGATCTAGATCTAGATCTAGACCTAGATGAGGAGGGAGGGAGGAGAGGGAGGAGGAGGAGCAGCAGCTGGTCGTCCGGAAGCAAAATCGCCGGAGCTGTGCAGCTGGCTGTGTTGAGGCGCGTGAGCTCACCGGCCAGCTGCCGACGGCGAACAGTTTTAAAGAGTTCCAGTGTTATCACTGACGGGCACACTATACTACACCCGTCAGTGATAAGCATTCGAAACAATCACTGACCGGCAATCATGGGAGGCCTGTCAGTGCTAACGCCACCACCACTGACGGGCATTACTCATAAACCCAGCCCGTCAGCAGAAGTACTTCTGCTGACGGGCATCTATGGAAAGCCCGTCAGTGGTAACGCAACCACCACAGGTACTGCAATATTTTGTCCCACCTCGCCGAGCGAGCTGCGCGCGGACTTGTTTAAAAGGGCAGCTGCGCGTCGGTCCTTCGAAATCCTCGCTACTGTCACTGATACTTCGAGCCTCGGCCGGTCCCTTGCGCGGCCTGGGCTCGTGGGCCTGCGCGCTGTGCTCGGGATAGGCCTGTGGCCGGTTCCTAGCTCGGCCCGGGCTCGTGGGCCTGGGTGCTGTGCTCGGGATAGGCTGGTGTGCCGAATTTTTTTTTCTGAAGTAAGGGCATTCACTGACGGGCACTACAATAGGACCTGTCAGCAGAAGTACATTGGCTCCATAACCCTAGCTACCACCACTGACGGGCATTATTAATAAACCCGTCAGCAGAAGTACTTTGGCTCCATAACCCAAGCTACCACCACTGACGGGCCTCTATGGGACGCCCGTCAGTGGTAACGCTACCACCACAGGTACTGCAATGTTTTGTCCCACTCGCCGAGCGAGCTGCGCGCGGACTTGTTTAAAAGGGCAGCTGCGCGTCGGTGGTTCGAAATCCTCACGACTGTCACTGATACTTCGAGCCTCGGCCGGTCCCTTGCGCGGCCTGGGCTCGTGGGCCTGGGCGCTGTGCTCGGGATAGGCCACTGGCCGGTCCCCTACGCGGCCCGGGCCCGTGGGCCTGGGCGCTGTGCTCGGGATTGGCTCGTGTGCCGAATTTTTTTTCCGAGGTCAAGCCATTCACTGACGGGCAAAGGAATAAGACTCGTCAGTGACATTACGTGTCAGGGGAAAAGAGAGGGTGGACCACCCTTCTGACTTCTACTGACGGGCGCATGGTTGCCCGTCAGTGATATGTATACCTTTACGCACGGGTACTTTATAAAGTGCCCGTCAGTGAAAATTCGCGTCAGTGGAAAGACTAGTATGGCATTCCGTGCCCACTTTTACTGACGGGGCTTGTTTGTGCCCGTCAGTAGAAGTTGGACGCCTCCTCCAGAGCGTGACCATCGCTGACGGGGCCGTGTGCGCCCGTCAGGGATTGGTTTAATCAGCGACGGGTCTCTTTGTGCCCGTCAGTGATGATGGTGCAGAGAAAGTGTTTTCTGAGGTAGTGGACCCCATCGAATCATGGCTTTCACCCAGAACAATATACCCTGCTACCACACCCAACCGGCCACACAACAGCCCCACACCACCGCGCCTCAACTCACGTCCGCCCACTGCACACCACAGCAGGACGGCTAGAACAAGCTGCCGCCCGTAGCACGAACCCTGCAAGAAGTAGAGCCACGCCGGGAGGCACAAACGGGTAGCGCGGGCCAGATCTAGGCTAGGGCAGGGGCGCCCCTCACCCCATGCTAGATCCATCGTGCCCTAGGCCACCAAGGAAGAAGCACCACGCCACCAAGGACAGCCTGCCACTAGGAGAGGAGCCCCAGACCGCCACCATGCTGCCGGGGAAGGATGCCCCGCCACCGGGAGAGTAACACACCGGCCGAAAAAGAGTTTATAACATGCAACTCAATCACCATGCATGCATGCTTTGTGAATGCTGACAGCATCTGGAAAAAGTGCTAAAGCCACGAAGGAGATCTCCATCGTCGGCACCAGTCATATATTAATGAGTAAATTGCACAATTAGTCTAGCAATTTTGGAGGGGGGAGCATCATAGTCCAGAAACTCAAAAAACGTGTATCTAGGACCCTAAACTTGTTTAAGTGAAGTAAGGGTCATCCAAATAAGGACAGCTGCAACTCTCAGCCCAACGCACCTCGTCCCCGCTGCCATCGCCGTTGCCATGGGCCTGCCACCGGCACACGCGGCAGGCAGCAGGGTTGGCCGATCGATGGCGGCTTGCTATCGGCGGCGACCGGAGGAGGCGGGTCCCCGAGGGAGGAGGCGGTGACGCACCCGATGCGGCGGCGTTGGCGGTTTTAAAGGCAGGACGACAGTGGTGGATTGGGCCTAGGGTGGCCTGATTCCCTACCTCTTTTTTATTTTTTATTTTTATTTTTTAATTCTAAAACGTGATGCAAACCACATCATCATGCCACGTCGGCCGAGAGTTCTAGTTGTCCTCATTTGGATGGTCCTTGCTTCACTTAAAAAAGTTTAGGACTCTAGATGCACGTTTTTAGAGTTCCTGAACTATGATGCTCCCATCTCTCAAGTTTCTGGACTAATTGTGTAATTTACTTTATACTGATCTTAGTTGATTAGCCACCCGATTGTCACTGGCTAGGCGTGCACATGTCTTGCTAGCTAGCTAGTTGCTACTTAGTGCATGCATAACTGTGTGTTCCGTGCGTGCATCACGCCAAGACCGAGCACATGCAAAATCTCCGTCAAAACTCGCAGCCTTGGGTCACATCCACTAGTACAGAAATCCATATCCGAGGTGGTTAAAATAGCACATCCGAGGCGGTTATCGCAAGCGCCTCCACGGAGTGGTTGCGGATATGAGGGCATGCATCGGAGGCGGTCACGCAAGCGCCTCGGATATGAGCTTATCCGAGGCGGTTTTCTAGGCTGAACCGCCTCGGATAAGGCCTTATCGGAGGCGGTTAAAATTTACCAACCGCCTCGGATATGGACTTATCGGAGGCAGTTAAGTTCCACCGACCGCCTCAGATAATGTCTTATTGGAGGCGGCGAAGATAAAAAAACCCGCCTCCGATAACTCCTTATCTGAGGCGGTTGGTGAAGTGTAACCGCCTCCGATAAGTCCTTATCCGAGGCGGTTGAGATAGAACATCCGATGCGGTTCTTTATTTCCAACCGCCTCGGATATGTTTTTGGACAGGCATTATTTTGCCTAATTTACTATACTCCCTGAAAAAGCAAACAGTTCATATACAACATATATCCAAATCACAGCACGCACAGCAGATTTATATAGCACACTTCAATCATTTCGCATCAAGCACAAGACATAAACTACTCGACTACGTCGAGTGATGAATTCAACGATTCAAAAAAAACTAAGAGATGGATGAAATTACACAAGGAATCCTGGTCTCAAAGAAAAGGAAAATGGGGATATGGCGAAATCGGTAGACGCTACGGACTTGATTGTATTGAGCCTTGGTATGGAAACCTGCTAAGTGGTAACTTCCAAATTCAGAGAAACCCTGGAATTAAAAAAGGGCAATCCTGAGCCAAATCCGTGTTTTGAGAAAACAAGCGGTTCTCGAACTAGAGGATAGGTGCAGAGACTCAATGGAAGCTGTTCTAACGAATCGAGTTAATTACGTTGTGTTGGTAGTGGAACTCCTTCTAAATTAGAGAGAGAGAACATTCACATACATACGCATACATTATTACAAAACTTGTTCACTTGAGACATGTACTTAATTAACAGCGGAGATATTGATCAAATTCAAAAAACTTGTTCACTTAAGTTCTTCACATGAATAGAGCCACTCGCCGATGCCTCCATGCACGATATCTATTGATAAAGAAGTCTCATTTGTAAAAGAGTGATATTCACAAGAAAAAGTTATAGTTATGTCAAACCCACTTACACGTTTGCAGTGAGAGAAAAAATGAACAAGACATTTAGAAACATCAAGTGAACTTGTCATTTTAAACCACAAGTTGGATAGATAACTACAAACTTTAGAACTTTGCAACCAATGAAGTACGTAATGACCTAACTAGAAACCTAAGTAATGATCTAATTAGTTGCAATCCTAAGTTCCTAGCATGCCTCCGAGGAACCGAAGCGTCCTTGGGGACTAATGACCTCGTTGTTTAGGAAGCTAGCGATGTGCGACCGAATCTGGGCCATGTCCATATCTTCCAACTGTTTGATTGCCATGGTTTACACTCAGGGCGAATAGCATGATTAAACATTAGACATTAGTTAGTAGCGATGGTTTCGTACCTCTAGATCTCCGTACTTTGGTTGCTGCAAAGGGCTAGCTTGTGGAAACACACGTAATACCCACAGGTGTCGGTCCCTTCGGGCTGCTGCCGGCACTACAAAAGGAATATCGATTAGGTATAGAGGGCAGAAGTATGATGGCATTAGTTCGAGAAGTTAAGGACATTACGGAATACCTTAAACTTTGAGTCATGACGTAACTCGACGGCCACTCCTTTCTTGACCTCCTTGTGCCTCCCTCCATGTTTGATGTACGTGTCAAATGCTCTAGGTGATTCAACACAATTAGCATCGAACTATCGTTTCCTTTGTGAAGAAGAAAGAATAGGCATGGACGAAGTAGAAAGTTTTGGTACTCACTCGTCGAGTAGATGCATGATGTCCATGTACCCTTGCTTGCGCGCGTCAATGCTACGCCTCATGGAATCAAGGTACCATACCTTATTCCACTTCGGCACGATCACGAGGAGGATCCAATGGCCCCTGGTTATACGATACGAAGTTATTACATGTTTAGCCGTCGAACCATGAGAATTTGCAAAGGATGTGGCTTACCCGATGTTATAGGCAACCTGGATGTAATCTCGTGCGGAGTACTCATGGAGTAAATGCACGACATAATCCCGCACCATGTTCTTATTTGACGCGATGCATTGGGCCGAGATCAAATATGGGTCGCTGAACCCCACAGAGTTCTTAAGCTTTCTTCTTTCGCTAAGATCAATCATGTATCTAAGTACAGGAGTAGAACGACTTACATTGCAGGCATTTAGCGGTGATAAAACAAATAGGTGCTTTGTTGTAAGGACTTACAGCGTGAAGCATCTCATGAGACTGGCGTCCAGCTCACGGAAGTGCATCATGTTGAAGATGTCCGAGAAATCCACGAGAAACATATTCCCTTGGCGATGCTTGAAATGTTCCTCCTTGAAGTAGACTACGACGTCGACTCTTGTATCTGGGAACGGCCTGTTCGACATATCGAGATAATGGTCATGAAGCATCCGGCAGGCTACGCCCAGGTTCACGTCAGCGTTAACCATAGGTTGTCCCGGCACGTGCTGGCGAGCTACCTCCGCTAAAGGATACTCCACATCAGCCGCCTATTTTGAAGCAGACTTCTTGGCTTTGTATACTTTCAGCTTGGATGTGGCCCCTTGACTCTTCGTTGGAACACGGCTTGGCCGTGAGCTCTCCACTGGTGGTAGTGCCAAGAGTTGAGGGGGTAGCGAACAACGTGGAAACTCGACATGTGGTAGGCTTGGCAGTGGCTGAGGAAGGACGAGCTGTCTCGAAACCTCTGGCGGAGATCGAGCAACCACCGGTGAAAAGCTGAGCATCCCTTGTTCCGGCGAGCATGGAGGAACGGACGGTGCGCTCGGTGCTGATTCCAGGACTATGTCCTTCTTCGGCCACTGGACGAATGACCTGACCGCGTCGATTAGGAACTGCATCTCATCAGATTCTCGTGCGTTCGGCAAGGGACAGTTAGCGAAGGTCTGGTTGATTGACTCGACCTGCACTCGCGCGAAGCCTGGCGTTAATGGGACACCGTGTATCACCGTTCTAGGAGCAAATGGCCAGACCTGACCGTACGCGGCATCCATCGAGAAGTTCATCGTAGCGAACTGTATCTACATCTTGCACCGCGTCGGACCCCCAATCTGGTCGACGGGAGAACAATCCTCCGCACCCGATGCGCAGCTACTGCGGTGGGCACCCGGGCTAATTGCGACTAGCGCCCTGTCCTGCAGGTACTGTGCTGAAAGCCTCTCTTCCATCGCCCTCATTCTCTCCTCAAATTGCGCCTCAAGGGACGACTGTATCTCCGCTTTCATCTGCTCGGCTCTTGCTCGCTTCCTCTGCCAACGTGCCTCCTGCGTGTCCCCGGTGAAGGCTTTACTCCATGTTGCGAGATTACCGAAACCCCTGGTGCATCCATACGGCTTTCTGGTGTCGATGGCCTCGGAGAGTATGTCTTTCTCCCGACTTGGCACAAACGAGCCTTGAGATGCCTGCTCATTAAGCCCTACCATCCTGTGATAGACCTCCTCGTCTCTAGGGTTTCTCTAGACGCGTTGACCACGAGGATCCACCTTCGTCCTCGCCCTGCACCAGTCCCGGATTCGGCTGTCGCTGAAATCCGAGAACACCGGCTGCTGACCGTGCTTCTCCGCTTCCTCGTCCTCCTTCACCCACTTCTTCTTAGCACCGACGTACCCTAAGGTGCCGAGAAAATGCGGGTGCTTGTTCCTCCTGGCTAGCTCTTGCCCCTTCTAGCTATCTGCCTGGAACTCTTCGGACGACTTCAGGGCGCAGAACTCCGCCCAATCTTTTTCGGAGACATCCGGGTATGCCTGGCAAGGTGACTTCTCTTGCTTCAGATAGTCTCTCACCAGTCTGTGCTTGAAATTCCTCCAGCACTTCCCAGCCGTCAATATGGTAGCTCGGTAAAATTCGGCTTCGACCTCTTGCGGGTACATGAAGGAGCCCTTCACTTCCTCAAACAGGGATCTCCGCTCCTCCCATGTCAGCTCACCCCAATCGGCGAGGGTGATCCTAACCCTAGAACGGGCAATCACCTCGCATAACGTCCTCCACTTCTTCCGGGTTTCTTCCGGCTCAGGAACTCTGGTCACCGGATCCAAGCTTTGAACTACCCATCTGCCCTTCGGCCGACCCGATGGCTTCCTTGGTTTGCGAGAAGCCTTTCCTGACGATGTCGACGGTCTTGGCGACCCCAATGGCGATACTGTAGGGGAGGACGACCGGGAGTTCGTCTCCATTCTAGTAGCATCAGCATAACCAATTCAACATGACAAATACGGAAAGGCACATGATTGCTTGACTACCACTACCACATGGCATATATATATATATATATAATGCTAACATGCTATTGCGAGAACCAACAGAACCACATATTACCCATATTTTCCTATGGTTGTTGAGAAAGAGCAGTTGGATGGACAAGAATTATGTAATCTAACTAGGTCAAACGTGCATGGCTATCATAGCAAGCCTCTCTTATCCAGATGGAGATTGTATTTGGGATGAGAACTATATTTGACATGAGTAGTTTGACTTTTTCCTGTCAATTTAAGTAAACTACTTGTAATGCTATACTCTATTCCATATGGACCTTTTAATGAACCTATGAAAGGTTAGTTACACTTCCGTGTTATGTTTTCATAGTTCCTTAGAATGTTTGCATCAAAAAGCATGTGCCCCGTTTTGTTTACTCCTTGTTTGGAGTTCCCTCATGCTCCAATTCAATGCTTATTGGGAACATCAAACCAGCCACTGTTAACACTTGCAAATTTAGTTTCTCTAAACTTTGCATCCTCATGTTACAATGTCTTCATAGTTTTGACTTTTAAATTCTCCCGTATGCAACTTTGAGCCCTTTGACCATTAGTCTGAAGACAATATATATGTAAAGTAATAAAATGTGACTTCTACCTATGCATTTGTAAACTAGCAAATTTCAGGGATACACCTCCAAAAGGAATATTGCCTATGCATTTGTAAACTAGTAAAATGTGACTTCTACCTATTGCTTGGACAAAGAAATCCTACCTTGCGGTTCTAGGAGGAGGAGAGGCCGGCGGTGGTGGTCGGGGAGGAGCTCGGGGGAAGCCGCCGCTCGGGCCGGGGAAGCCGCCGCTCGGGGGAGGAGCCCGCGGTGCTCCGGGGAGGCGGCCGCATTGCTCGGGGTCGGAGGCGGCGGTGCTCGAGGGCGGCGGTGCTCGAAGGAGGCAGTGCTGGACGGGGGCGGCGGTGCTAGGGTCGGAGGCGAGGGCGCTGGTGAATGCTTGGAGTTAGTGCGCGCGGGTGAAGGCAGTTTGAGTTTTTTATACGGGACATATCGGAGGCGGTTAAACCGATCTGACTGTCTCCAATTACGAATAAAGGAGGCGGTTACGTGGATCTGACCGCCTCGGATATATACATTTCGGAGGCGGTTACGTCGATCTGACCGCCTCGGATACGTATATACATCGGAGGCGGTTACTTTCATCTGACCGTCTTGGATATATGTATATCGGAGGCGGTTACTTTTATCTGACCGCCTCGGATATATATATATATATATATCGGAGGCGGTTCCTTTTATCTGATCGCCTCGGATATACATATCGGAGGCGGTTTTTTAGATATAACCGCCTCGGATATAGATAAAGGAGGCGGTTGGTAAATTTTAACCGCCTCGGATAGGTTTGCTAAACTTTCTGCACAATTCAGTTCACAGTTTCAGAACTGACAGTAAACAGATATAACATCACAAATACAACACCAATATAACACATATACATTGACAGGACATAGATATCAACAACATAAATACATCACCATTTGCACATACATGTTTCTTGCATGTTCAAACCAACAAAATCAACACTTCCTCAAAAAAAAGTCATGAACATCTCAAAGGATTGCATTGCTTCAAAGGTTTGCACAACTCTACAACCTTTACCATGAACATCCCAAATATATATATCACCATTCTACAACCTTTGCATGTTTCAACGAACAAAATTAGCACTTCTCAAATTATCTTCGCTTGCTCTTCCTTTTCTTCTTGCGAGGCATTCCCTCTTTGAACTCTAGTCCTTCTTGATGATCTTGACGTGCGTACACCGCTTCGTTTGGTTCATCAGTACTCGGGTCTCTAATGCTATGTTGCATCGGAGGTGCATCTTCAAAGACCTTGTATTCGTCCTCATCCACCACTCCCTGAACTCCCACAATCTTCCTTTTACTCTGTAGGACAATATGAAGATTTTTCTTCACCGGGTCGGTCACATAAAACACTTGGTAGCTTGATTGGCTAGAATGAAGGGGGTCATCTTTGAATCCAACATGTTGGAGGTCTACTGTTGTGAAGCCATACTTATCGACCTTCGTAGATTGCAGATTGACCCAACGGCAACGGAATAATGGGAATTTGAAGTACACATAGTCCAACTCCCAAATATCCTCGATGAACCCGTAGTACCAGCTCTGTTTACCGCTCATGTCAGAAGCCTCTATGCGGACCCCACTATTTTGAAATGTGCTTTTGTTATCTTGATCTCTAGTGTAGAATGTGTATCCGTTAATGTCATATCCTTGCCAAGTGACGACTTTGAATGTTGGTCCCTTCGCGTACAAGGTTAGAATGTCGCTAGAGGCACCTAAACGAAGACGCTCCTTGAACCACTTGTTGAATTCTTTGTTATGCTCTCTCGTCCTCCACGCATCGGTTCTATCTGGATGCTCCCGCCTTAACTTTGCCCTGTGCTCGTCCATGTACGGGGCAATGGCGGTCGTGTGTTGCAGCACTGTGAAATGGGCGAGAGCGTGACCAGGTTGATCGGCCGTTATTGATTTCTTTCTGATGGTCCCAACACCATCAAGCCTGCCTTCGTGCCGAGAGCGTGGAATGCCAATTGGTTGGTTCGACTCCATGTAGTCAACATAGAACTCGACCACCTCCTCCGCAGCGTAACCTTCGACAATGCTTCCCTCCGGTCGATACCTGTTTCGCACGTAGTGTTTCAAGATTCCCATGAATCTTTCGAACGGGTACATGCTCCGAAGGAAGATGGGCCCGCACATCTTGATTTCATGGATGATGTGGACGATGAGATGCACCATTATATCGAAGAAAGAGGGGGAGGAGGGAACACATCTCTAGCTGACAAATAGTCTCCACCGCCGCTAACTCCAGATCATCTAGTTCGAACACGTCCATCATCTTCTGTGAGATCTTGTTGAAGAAGAAGCAGAGGTTGGTGATTGATTCTCGGACGTTAGGCGGCAAAATATTTCTGATTGCAATTGGGAGCATCTGTGTCATCATGACATGGCAGTCATGAGACTTCATGCCGATTAGTTTCAAGTCCTGCATCGAGACGAGCCTCTTGATGTTGGCGGAGTAGCCCGACGGAACCTTCACGCCATGCAAGAAGTTGCAAAACTCGGTTCTCTCGGCCTTGGATAAAGTGTAACAGGCAGGGGGGATGTATGTCTTCCCGTTAGGCAGTAGTACAGGCGCCAGCACTGGCCTGATTCCCATGTCAACCATGTCAAGTCGGGCCTTGACGCCATCCTTCGTCTTGTCCTTCATGTTTAGCAGTAGACCCAGCACGCTGTCACAGACATTCTTCTCTATGTGCATCACATTGATGCAGTGCCGGACATCTAGATCCTTCCAGTACGATAGGTCCCAGAACACCGATCGCTTCTTCCAGTATGCGGACTCATCTGCGGCCTTCTTTTTCCGACCCTTTCCCAGCACGACGTCGACATCATTAACCTTCTCGAAAATCTCTGCACCACTTATTGGCCTTGGTTTCGCACCGTTCTCCGTTCTCCCGTTGAACTGTGACTTCCACCTCCGGTAACGGTGCCTTACAGGCAGGAACCGCCGGTGACCCATGTACACGACTTTCCCGTAATTCTTGAGACTTAGGCTCACGGTATTCTACATGCATATGACACAACCTTTGTGTCCTTTCACCGTCTGACCGGAGGTGTTGCCGAGAGCGGGAAAGTCTTGGACTGTGCAGAACAGCATGGCCCGCAGAGTGAAGTATTCTCTTTTGTCCGCATCCCATACCTACACTCCTGTGTTCCATAATGTTTCTAGATCATCCATCAACGGTTGGAAATACACGTCGATGTCGTTACCAGGTTGCTTAGGCCCTTCGATAAGTACGGACATCATAATATACTTCCGTTTCATACAAAGCCAGGGAGGTAGGTTGTACATACTGAGAAGTACGGGCCAGGTACTATGTCGGCTGCTCATGTTGCCAAATGGATTCATTCCATCCGTACTCAGCGCAAACCTTACGTTCCTACTTTCCGCAGCGAATCGGGGATACTTCCTATCGATGTTTCTCCACTGGATAGCATCGGCAGAGTGTCTGAGCTTTCCATCGGACGTCTTCCGCTCCTCCTCATGCCAGCGAAACAGTTTTGCTTCCTTCGGGTTTGCAAACAAACGCTTCAGGCGCGGGATTACAGGCATGTACCAAGCAACCTTCGCAGGAGTCCCCTTTGTTGCCTCGACGAATTCGTCAGCTCCTTCTGCTCCAATCTTACCCTTGTACCGAGAAGTATTGCACACAGGGTATGAATGTAGCTTCGCAAACTCTTTCCGGTATAGGATACAGTCGTTCCGACATGCATGTATCTTTTCAACTTCCAGTCCCAATGGACAAAGCACCTTCTTCGCTCTGTATGTGTTTATGGGTAACTCATTCCCCTCCGGAAGCATGTCACCTAGGAGGCCCAACAACTCGTTGAAACTCTTGTCGGACCAGCTGTTGCTCGCCTTCAGCTTCAATAGTTCAAGCACAGCATATAACAAAGTGAACTTAGCCTTGCATCCTGCGAATAGCGGTTTCTCCGAGGCCCCCATCAAGCCTAGGAATTGTTCGTACTCTCCCTCGGTTTCGTGCCCTTCGAAATCACGCAGCATCTGTTCCAGTTCAGGCATTGAGTCGGGATCATCAGACCTCTTATGGTGTGAATCACAACCGATATCAAATGGCATATCGGTTGCTTCTTCATCGGCACAGATATCATTATCTGATACTACGGCTTCATCTTCACCGTGCTTGGTCCAAGTTGAATACCCTTCCATAAAACCTCTCTTGAAGATGTGGTACTCAATATGATGGAACTCGAAAGTCCTTACGTTACCACAGTCTACGCATGGACAATACGTGTCAGCTCTGCCCTCTTTCAATATGTCCGTCTTGGCAGCTGCCATAAATGCTCTCACTCCATCTCTATACGCCTCTGTGTTGCGAGCTCCGTACATCCACGATCGATCCATCTAAGCCGTGCATGTGGAAAGTTGAAATTTTAGTTCAAAATATGAAGTGCATCGGCTTCGTGACATTAGTTTATCATTACTTCAATTACTAACCTAACTGAATTATCAAAATAATTATTAACCCGCTTAACTAACTAATATAAATAACTAACCGTACTAATTGACTAATATAACTAAGTTATATGCGTCGACTCTCTTCAATTACTAATGTATAACTAACCAAATTAGCACTTCTTGCATATGAAAATTAAATAAGCCACAAAAATAAATCCATCATTAATTATTTTCTTTTTACCCACAAAATTCCTTAAACATTTCAATACCTTAACACATCTTGCAATGCATTGAACCATACGATAATTCAAACATCTCTATCGATCTAATTATGATCATATAATTGTATATTCTCAATGTCCAATAAACAAAGCAAAATCACTAAATTATTGGATGAATTGAATCAAAAACTATGCGCTAACCTTTGGTAACCAACAAAGAAGTATTATCTCCAACTATACTCTTCCAAATGTAACTTCTCCACCGAAGAATCGCCAGAAAACAGCTCAAAAAATCGCCAGCAAATCGCCACATTCAAGACATATCTACCTATTGGTCGCCTGTCTGCTCGCGCAGCACAATTAATAGTGTGAATCACATTGGAGGCGGTTAAATCCATATAACCGCCTCGGATATTACATATATGGAGGCGGTTATATATCAGAAACCGCCTCTGATATGTATTAACATATCCGAGGCGGTTGACAATATATAACCGCCACGGATAACGACCACATCCGAGGCGGTCATAAGTAAGTAACCGCCTCGGATAACACTGGAGGCGGTTGCTTATTTCTAACCGCCTCGGATGTGGTCGTTATCCGTGGCGGTTGTTGCCGGACTCGTTATCTGAGGCGGTTTTTTCGTACTAACCGCTTCCGACGTTTCTTATTCATAGCGCTTCTACTTAACCGCCTCGGATAAGGCGCCTCGTATAAACGATTCTGTACTAGTGATCGATCGGCCATGAATCCATGATGTATATATCCATGATGTTATTGCGGTGTTAATAACATCCGTAAGCACTAGCCTACGTAACATAACAACTAGCTAGCTAATGGCAGGTACGTGTATGATTATGTGCGCTTCTAACGAATTCACGCCGGCTTGGTATTATCCAGAGGTACGTTTAGTTGCAAACTAAAATAGCTCGGTGCATTTTGCCCATTCTACTTCCAAATGACAACTTAATTCCAGCACGTCGACTTCAACCATGGCATGTGTACATTTTCCACAGCCGATGCCACAAAATCGGGCGCGCATTTGATCTTCCAGCTCCCACTTGGGTCATTTGGGGAATATCAAGTTGAACCGAGATAATTTTCTCATATACAAAGTACAACTGTACTGCCATATCTCCTCTTCGAGGACAATGGCTCTTTGGATTTGTTGATGGATCATCATTATGATTACTATATTATTGGAAGATATTCATTTATAGTATATTTAGTGTTAGCACTTCTATATGAGATTTTACCGTCCGTCATCTACCAGAAAATGGAGGTACCTCGTGTAGAATGGGCATGATAGTAGTTTTTGTGCCTCATCCTGTATTAGGGCGTCCTGGTGTACGAGCTCTGACCAGGACTGCATGCATGGCGAAGTTGTTGCTCCGCTTGGCATTATGGTCTCTTTATTTTCTATCTTAGTTGTAAGCATATTATTTTACATGTAACAGAAAAAACTTATTACGACTAGTAAAAACTCTATAACTAAGTAATCTCAGCGCAGTTAATTAAGTACAACAATTATAAGCCGAGCCTAAGTTTCACTAGAGGTCAATAGAGCAACAAGGAGGAGGGACCAAGAGCGTGAGACGTGGAATCAGGAATGAGAACAAAAGGGCATGTCTATAGGAGCAACAATAACCGACATTATTACAGAAACCATTATATCGGTCTATCCCAGATAATTCTTTAAAAACCATTTGAGATTAGGCTTATTTCAGATAGTTTTTTTTAATTTACACCCTAGATGGTTATTTTAGAAAACCGTCTAGAATTACTAGCTAGCTTATTCCATCTTACCTAGTTTTTTTTATTTTAGAGCGTCTCAGATAAATCGGATAAGCCAGATAGTTTTAAAACCGAACCACCTACAAAGGCCTAGCACAGGCCAAACCACCAATCGGCGGCCTAGATAGCCCTGCAACAAGCTAAACCCTACCTAGCCCCACACCAACTTAGTCCCGCCACCTCTCCTCTCGTTCCCGATCCCTTGTTCCTAATCTGTGTGCGCCTCCTTCCTCTCGCCACCCCTCATCCCATCACCCTCGTCTCCTTGGGCCTTTACCTCTCCCCGTCCGCCTCATCCGCCGCTTTCGCCGGTGGGGAGCTCGCGGCTTAACACTCCCTCACCCTCGCTACTGCTTTCCCTTGCCCTCCACCATGAGCCTGTAAACAATGACCACTGTAACCTCCCCTCCTGTCACACCACCCTGTAGTCCACCTTCGTCCGCAGATCTGTTGCTCCTCCACTTTTGCATCCAGATCTGCCGACATCATGGGTAGTTGCCATCTCCACATCTCGACCTCCATGTCACCCATTGGACTTCATCGCCACCCTGCACCGCCTACCTTGGATTTGTCATGACGCTTGCTTGTAGCATGCCAGCATAGCTCAAATCAAGATGGCAGCACAAATCATGAGCGCAATGACGAGGGATATGAACCCCCTGCTCAGCAAGCTTGCACCGTCGGAGGATGGCGTCGAGATGACCTTTGCCACCAACTATCTAGGTACGTGTCTATGTGCGCGCTTATACTTTCGTTGTCTACTGATGGATTTATCATTCGTGTGGTTACATTTGGGCGTGAATTCAGGCCATTTTCTTCTGACCAAGCTGCTGTTGGGAAGGATGGCGAAGACGGTGGTGGCCACAGGCGTGCAGGGCTGCATCATCAACATGTCCTCCAGCATGCACAGCTGGTTCATTGATGACTAGTTGGAGTACCTCTACCTCGTCACTCGCGAAAAGATGTGAGCATCCTCCTCATCCCCCCTCCCCCGCCCTATCTTCACCGGAAGATGTGTAGCGTGCCAGACCAGCATGACGGAGCAGGCAGTGACAGGCGAGGACGCCTCCGGCGAGGGTGCTGATGCCATTGGGTAAGCACAGGCGAGTATGCCTTCGGTGACAAGCAGGAGGCGCGTGAGGGGTTCTAGATCTATGGAATTTTTTTTTCAAAATTGCAAATTTAATCTGAGATGGATTTTGGCTTTTAGCCGTCTCCATTTTCATCTACCATATACAATTTCAACACTGTCTAGGATAAGACCCTTACATCCATGATGGATGTTCCCAGACAGTTCAAAAAATCGTCTTGAATGACGATTTTGAACCGTTTGAGAAAACATTTTCTGTAGTAGTGTGACTCAGAAGCCCATGAGTTTGAGGCATGTATGAACCACAAAAAGTGGACCCCATGTTTGTGGTTGAACTTGACAAACTCATCGCCAGAAGACATACTATAGTTTTCGCTCGCCTAACTCATCTAATTTGCAGGAGAAAAAATGAGAAAGTAAGAATGATCGGCATTTATTGTCTGATACATTATAGAATGCAACAATGATGTCAACCAATACACGCTGCATTATAGAGTGCAGTAATAATGATCATATATAACAAGGGCTTTATAACACACAATATAGAGACATGACTCTGTTTGATGAGTAAAATCCACCCTGGTAAAAACATTCCAATTTCTATACAGGAAGGTGGATGGGTGGTGAAGTTCAATGACACAAAAAATGCTCGATTTTCAAGTAGAAATGTGGGTAAGGGAGCCTTTCGAGCAACAAGCACTAAGATTTAGTTTTCTCTCAATTTGACAGAGGAATTATTTTTTCTTCGCCATATTCCACCGCCAAACCTTGAAGATCATCGAAGGAGAACATCACCACCGCGCTCCTGCCATCTTCACCTCCGTAATCGGCGTCATCATCACCAACACCGCTTGTCGCGGGGATTTCGCGACAATACTCATTTTTATGTAGGATTGGGGGCGCAAGAGGATGATCCGAGGGCGGTTCACACAAGCAATTTACCTAGGTTCAGGCCCTCTATGGAAGAGGTAATACCCTACTCTTACTGAATATCTTCCTGGTCTTGTGTGAGTAGAATTACAGAAATGGTGGTTGCTGTTCTTGTTTAGAGGAAGAAGAAGCTAAGTCTCTCTCTCGCGTGGGTGCCCTAGCCTTGCCTTATATAGGGCCAGCAAGGCTAGGCTTTACATGTGCCGACTCAGCCAGTCGGCCGGGTTACAGTAACGGCGTACTTAATGTATGCCATAACTCTACTTAATTCTTCATGCAAAGTCTGCCTTAATGTTGTCGTAACGCCCGGTCTTGATGACACCCGGATGTTACTACAAAATGGACTTCATGCGGATCGTTAGCCGAGTGGGCCTCCTGGCGTGGACCTCCATGGGACACCCTGGGCCTGATGGGCCGATTCCCTGCCCTGGGCCTATTCGGAGGGGATCCCTCCGTCACCGCAACTTCCTCCATTGGATTGATCTCCTAAACTTGTCTTTAGTATTATCGATATTGTATTATGTTGTACTTGAATCGTTTAGAGATTTATTTGTAATTTCAGAATATGATGGCTATCTTTTTTCTCTATTATTATGCATACTCTTGTCATGTTTGAGTAGTTTTATTGAGTTCCTGGGAACATGGGGTGGTTCCTCGTTGCAATTATGAATAAAGTTTATTGTTAATTTTGGCTATTTCTTATTCTTTCGTTGTTATTTCTTATGATGGTTGTATGGTGTCAATTCTGCACCAGTTGCCTTTATATTTCTATATAATTGTGAGATGTTACTCTATTCCCATATAATATATCATACGGTTCTCTACTGCAAATCTTATCTTACCAAAAATATGGATAAAAATGATAAAAATCATGTAGCCTGTTACAATTTGTAAACTACTACCTCTTATTTGGTATCTAGCATAGCCTTCCTATGATCACTCTACATTGCATACCCCAAATGAGCCATGCTAGCATTGTTTTGAACAACCATGTTAGCATATTTATTTACTTGCAACACCATTAGATTCTTGACATAGATCCTAGTCACAAAACAAATATCTTTACTCAACAAACTTGGTGATGGTGGCTGTTATTATATATTATATATATGGTGCCATTATGGACAATAGCGGTGGCTGTTATATCATTTCTTCACAACAATTTCTTTTGTTTTAGTTGAATTTCTAACTTTTGACATGCTTGAATATATGTGGGCCTCCTGCTTACATCTCTGGTAAGCTTGTGGGAGCCATCGTCTCCTGCTCCATCCCTTTTCTTTGTGTGGCCTCCTATGCCAAGGTCCATGGTTATATTTATCTATGGTATTGGAGGTTGCGATGACACATGAAGACAAGCAAGGACAACATGCATGATGGGAGGTAGCTGTTGCTTAGGTTGAGGTTGCTGCGAAGGATTGGGATAGAAGCGATGGTGTGTGCAGCAATGTTTAGAGAGGAGACGAGAGTCAATAGTCAGCGTCGTATTGTTGGTGGTAACATGGAGATGTTCGAGGGATACTGAGAAAGTGGGTGAGCTAAGAGGTAGTGGGATATTTTTTTTCACAAAATCATAGTTGACTATTCTTCAATTCTTCACAGTCGATTTTTTTCTTACCAAATATCATAAAAGAGTGCCTGCCATTTAGATAAGCTAGTAGGCTGCATTTTACTTTCTGTATATATCGTCTTTTCCAAGCAACACAGGATCTGAGTTGGATCGATGCAATCCCTGGCACATGCGCTGTCACAAAATCTTTATTTCCTAAAAATATGAGACCAAAAACAATTAATTTGTGAAAATTTTATAATGTTGGATTCCTCCTCTGGCCTCCTTCTTCCTTCTAGTGAGGACTCTAAACTATTGATTCACACTTACATATTTGTTAATTATCATTTATATTTGTTTGTTGTCATAACTTTAGGAATTTTTCGGTGTAACTGTATTTTCAACAGTTTAGGTTATCTTTCTCTCGTCGTATTGTTGTTGGTCCTTTTGTAAGTTTGACTATGATTTGGTTAGCTGTAGTGTCATATGAAAATATTACTTAACTTACATTTCTATTTCTATTTTAATTTTGGGCATATTTCCATTTCGTTGCCCATTTTGGGTACTTTCCTTGTCATTTATTTCATATCATAGAATGTCTATTACCATTCCTCTTTCTGGTACTTTAATTGTCATTTATTTCATATGAATCAAAGTTTTGTTGTGTTGGAAGTCTAGGTAGTCTAGTGTGTTGACTATAGTGGAATTTTTTTTGAGGTCTATAGTGGAAATTTTTTGAATATGACCAAAGAAAAAAATGATTGTTAAATAGACACTCCCAAAAAAAGTGGCTAGAGTTCAAGACAATATTTTTTAGATAAACAAGCAGAGATCTCCCCGGGCCTTTCTATTAAGAAACGAAACCTGATAACTCTTGTCAAACCGATTACATCTTGGGTCTCAAAAGCAGAGGTTCTTGCAGAAGACAGGGACAAACGACCAACAAAAGTTGTTACATATCACGGTGTTGCTTTTCAACCAAACAGCCTAACGAAGGCACCACCATTCCCATTGTAGATCAATATATCTTCAGTCTAGCCTCAACTCCTAAAGTAGCATCAGGTCCATCCACTAGCTTCAACTGGCCGAACTTTTGAGTTCTCCTTCCATTTCATTGCACTAAACTTTGAAACTTCGAATTTACAGGGATTGAGCTGTCCGAATCCAGAGAAGCTCTCCTGGGTCAGATGGATAGAGTGGGAACATCCCACTTAGCTGACCCTGGTTTGAGTCTCCTCGCCTCCTAGGAATGAAGCTGGGGTGGAGTCCCCCCTCCGGTCGAATTCTTTTTTGAGCTGTCCTAATCCTCCATTAATTGCTTGTTGTAGTGCCCTCCCAGCATGTGTGTACCAATCTTCACATCTCTGAGTTGCACACCAGCTATCAGATTCTCTAAAGCCACCCAATTACTAGGCTTCATCTCCATTCCAGCTGAATTGGTGCTGTGATTAAAGCCATGGCGTGCATACAGAACCGATCCACCTGCTCCAGCGTACTATCTTTGAACAAGACCTCCTTTTCCTGGTTGATTTGAGAATCAACCACCACACCTGTTTAATGTTTAACCAAATTTGACCATCAAATACAACTCCATTTCATCATACATAGAGTTTAACATTGTATGTTTCCTACCAGCTACTGAAAACTGACCAAAGATTCAAAATCAGTTCTGACCCTCTTTTCGAAGAAATCAGCAATTATAACCTAAATAACCTAAATATTCTTAGTAACAATGCAATCAAACTGTAAATGGTGCTCAATCTCATCCTGTTTATAGAGAACACAATCAGTTAATGGGTTTCTTTGTGTTTCTGCTTCTCATAGTATCTCTTGCCATGATCTTGTTAATATTATCTCTTGCTGTGACCTTGTTATGTGACACGAACCACAAGAAAATCTGCACTCCAGATGGAAAATTAATAGACCACACATCATGTATATAGATCAAAGTTATTCCTCTAAAATTTATTGTAGCATACAAAGAACTGCTAGAATAAACTCCCATGCAGTCACATTGCCAAATTCTCTAGTTCGTACCACACCGTCTCATCATTTCATCTCAGAAATTCCTACGAGAAGTACACACTTCAACTGCACCCCATCCCAAATGTCATTGATAACAGTAGTTTGTTCTTGAAACACTATACAAGTCCCAAAACTGAAGAACCAGAGAGAGGTGTCAAACCAGGTATCACTAGTAGAGATTGGGTCATCACAGACGGCTTATCATAGACGGGTGACCGAAACCGTCTGTGAGTAATCTCATTGTAGACAGTTTTCTTAAAATAGATATCATAGATATATTTTAAAACATCTATCTATGATAAGTTGATCATCACAGACGGTTTGATTTTAAAAACTGTCTGTGACATTGATCAACATCACAAATGGATGTTTATAATAGAATCGTCTATGATATGTGTACAATCACAGATAATTTTTTATGTGCAATCTTCTGTGAGAGCTCCTGTCCTAGTCCACTTCGAGCCGGCATCATATAGCCCTAGCGATCCCTCTCTCTTCTCCTCCTCCATCCCCTTCTACACCTTCTCTGTCTTGAGTGCGTCACCCATTGCCGTCCCTTTCTCAGAGCTTCGCCCATCATGACCTCTCCTTCAGAGTGCCGCCCTTCCTACGAGCACTGCCGCCCCTCCGTCCGAGCACTGTCACACCCTTCTTCACCTTCTCCATCTCGAGGCAACGGAGACGAAGGCGGTGAGCGAGGAGCTGTTGGATCCGGTGGCACCAGTTGTCTAGGAGGTCTGATCCGGTGGTGCTGGTGGTCGTGCAGCCGAGATCAGGTAGCACCAGTGGTCGAGGAGGCCACATCAGGTGGCGCCGGCGGTCATGGATGCCGAATCTGGTATTGCTAGTGGTCCCTCTTCTCCGCCCCTCCCCTGCCGCCTCCTTAGAGCGCTCGACGCCAGTGACCATGGACTCCCTCCAAGCCGTCGTTGTATACCCTCTACCGAGCTAATGCCGCCCTTCCTCCATCGATCCGATATCGTCACTCCTCCATCGATCCATCACCATTGCCCCTTCACCCGATCTATGTCATCTGCCCCTCTCCCTCTAAGGTATCCCATGCCCTCCTTGATCTACGGATGCTTGTGATTGATGCATAATCTTTGCTCACTTCTTTTTAGCCAATAGGAAAATGACCACATCTAAACTATTTTATGAGGGTTTAGTGTTGTAGGGTTCAATACTTGGTTTTAATTGCATTAGACTTGATACCGATGTGATGGTAGCCGCACAACTAAAATAGTCCATTCCGAATATCTTTCTAAATCATGATCGGCAAAATTTCTACAATTTTTGTGATTCTATTAATCAAAGGTTGGATGCTTTCACTACTACAGAACAAGTCATCACTGACGGGCCAAAAACCCACATCAGTGACGGGTTTTTGGCCCGTCAGCAACTAAAGGTCAGTAATGACTCGTATTATCAGTGACGGGTAACAGTTACCCGTCACTGATAAAGTTCATCACGGATGGGTAAAAAAAGTAACCATCAGTGATAGTAGTCTCATCACTGACGGGTACACTTTCAACCCATCCGTGATGAGTACTCATCAGAGGTGACGAAAACATCATCACGGGCGGGTAGAATAACGACCCGTCAGTGATAACTGTGCCATCACTGATGGGTGCTTTTTCCACCCGTCCGTGATGATATTTCATCAGAGGTGACGAAAACATCATCACAGACGGGTTGAATAACGACTCGTCAGTGATAACTCTACCATCACTGACGGGTTTTTTTTCACCCGTTCGTGATGATATTTCATCATAGATGACCAAAACATCATCACGGACGGGTAGAATATCGACCCATCAGTGATAGTTCTACCATCACTGACGAGTACTATTTTCACCCGTCCTTGATGAACATCATCACGGACCGGTAAAATATCAATCCGTTAGTGATAATCCTACCATCGCTGACGGATCCTTTTTTACCCGTCCTTGATGATATTTCGTCAGCTGTGGTGGAGATCATCACGGACGGGTGGAAAAGGAACCCGTTAGCAATGGTAGGTACCAACCAGGCAGGATTTTCCTGCTTCCTGGCTAGCCTCAGGTCATTTTGCTAGCCATGCCCTCTGAAAAACAAAATATACCCCAGCTGCACAGCCTCTGTACAGCCTCCAGCATGCACAGGTCATATATCACAAGCATATATGCAGCGTAGAACAGGAATCAAAGAATTATTTCAATTTGACTTCTCAGTTTTGACAAGTCCGTTCAAATATACAACACACTCTACATCGCACAGTTGGCTAAACAATTTGTCACATCTCAAATATGTTTGACATCTCAAATCTGACAAGTCTAAACTTCAGAAAAGAACAATACAGAATTAGTTCGAGCAAATTTATGTAGATGGGTAGAATCCACCGGTGGGGTTTACTACAAAATTTTTGAAGAAATATGCGAAGCGCGCCAATATGCGTGTAAAGTCCTGACTTGCATCAAATTGCTCTTGCGTGTTAATATGAAATTCCTGTGAAAAAATGATAACAATATTAATTTCATATGGAAACAAAGTAGCTATCAAATAGACTGTCAATGTAGATATTAGATCCATCAATACCTTATGTACTCCACATTCAGTCCACGCTAGGGCAATCGCCTCCATGTGCGCGCAAACGTGGAATCCACATGTGTTCGTTGCTTCTCGTTGTTGTTTGCACGGGAAATCAAATTTATGGGTGAGCTTTTTTGCTCCCCTTACCTTGTAATTAACCCCTCTCGACGCCTTATAGATCACGAAGGCATCATCGATGCACTTTCGTATCGTCGAGAAGTCACGTTTCATTTTCATTATGGAATCAAAGTAAAAGACCTTGTTCCATGCTCCAACGATAACCACAAGTACCCAGTGGTCGCTGCATACACGACATCATGGTCAAAAGTGAGACGTAAACACCTAGCTAAGTGCATCAATTGAAGATTTAGATAGTACTAAAGAACTTACGGTGGGTTGTAGGCAAACATTATGTAATCCTTGGTCCTTTGGGCGAGCCATTGTTTCTCAAGGAACTGCGTGACCATCTCTGCATTCTCGTTGAGCACCCTCCAGTTGAATAGGTATGGATCGATCAATCCAATGTTTGCACTCAAGCGCTCGATCTCTTGGACCATGTGGAGCGTCCATACTCTCATGATGTTAGCGTCGAGTCTGCCAAAGGTATAGAGACTGAACATGTCTTCATAGTTGACGTCAAATGTACCAGTCCCAACTTCATCGAAGAAATTGTATTCAGGTGGCACTCTAATCGTGATGTACTGCTCAGCACCAGGCTTCGTGGATTCTTGCATGTAGTGATTATGTAGAAGTCTGATTTGCTGGGCCATATTATTCAGTTGAGGCTCCGGGAGGAGTGGCTCACCCCATTTGTATTTCCAGGCTAGAGGGGCAGGAGGATAGTACTTTTCTGATGAATACGATAAAGCCTTACTGGCGCTATCAGCCTCCTGTTTCTTGCCGCCTTGGCCTTGTCATCCTCAAGTTTTCCTCAGAGGCTTACCGGACTCGGATCGCTATGCCGTGATATGAGTGGTTCGGTTTCCTTAGGCGTAACATCCTCCAGTACAGCTGATTGGGTTTCGTTGGGCGTAACACCTTTTGGTGCAGATGGTTGGGTACCCTTAGGTGCAACACCCTCCAATGCAACCATCAAGATCTCCTTCGATAGTGGCTCCTTGTACCGGGTCACGGGCTCCTCCGTCACTGCCGTCTGGGGCTCATTGTGCTCCGTGATGGCCACCGCCTCGTCCATCACCACCGTCGGGGCCTCCTCCACTGGGCGGGGGTCCTGTTTATTCTTGGAGCGCCGTTCCCTTTTTTGTGGTTTGACGGGCTCATCCATCAATGCCGCTGGGGCCTCCTTCTCCGTGTAAGTGTTCACGATGTTCCCCTCGCCCATTGAGAATGACGTCAGCTTAACAGTTCCACTCAAGTCCAATGGCGAATGTCACGACGGACTGCGGTTGGCCGAAGATAGATGATGAGAGGTCGGAGTGTTTTTGTCCAGAATTATCCCCGTCTTCAGCCACATGATGAAACAATTGGTGCACTGACCTATTGTTGTCACATCATCTTCGGGGGGCACGGGGACTCGTACGGCACTGTACGCGGGCACTACGGAGTCCACCTGTAACTTCGCCATCGTAGACGGTATTTCAATGTTGTGCAAGCGTTGCCCCAAAGTTGATACGCTAGCCCTTGTGCCACCGTCAAGGGCACACCACCGGGTAGCATCATCACCAGGTCGCACCTTATTGGCGCTTGCAGGACAATTATGGTTCAGTTACATGTCCACAAAACTCATTGCGAAGCATTCGTGCAACTAAACAAACTTATAGTGATGTCATCGATAGGAAGCGCGTCAGCTCTCCCTTCAGAAGTAGCATTTGCGGAGGCGCAGCTACTCCATTCGTACGCGGCGCTAGGCTCGGCGCGGTTAGGAGGCAAGGGTGGCAGCTGCCCCCTGAACAAGGAGGTCACCTCCCTGCATGCCTCCTCTCTCGCCTTCCGAAGCATGTCCTCGGCCATGTTGTCTTGTACCTTCCTTGTTATCTCTTCAATAAAAGTTTCCTTCCTGCTTCTCTTCCTTTGCCTGGCCTCCTCTTGGGTTCGGGGGAAAGCTACGCTCCATGTAGCAGCAACCCCGAGGCCTCGCACGCGCTCAGATTTCTCAGGGTTCCCCAGAGCTTTCGCGAGAGGGTCTAGCCACCTCTCACTCTCGATGGACTTTGAGGAAGATTTCTGCTGGCTCAACTCCCTCTGCAATAGAAGCAGTGCGAGATATAGTATTGAGCGATTTGTTATACTTATGAAATCGACACGGTGGGTTAAGTTCATACCAGACGATTGGATACGTCCTCAACTTCGGGGGTCGAGAAGGAAATAGCCCCTGTAGTCAGGTCGGTCTTCGTGCGGCCCCTAATCCATGCTCGCCCGCGACCCTCGATGTCGTCGAAAGGAACTGGTTTTCCAGCCTCTCGTAGTGCGGCGTCCTCTATCCCCCAGTTCGCCATCTTCCTAACGTAGCCACGACTGCCCAGGCGGTGGGGGTGTTTATTCTTTGAGCGGAGTTCTTTGCTCTTTAAACTCTTCGCCTTGAACTCTTCTGTAGACATCATTTGAACGAAATCTTCCCAAACCTCCTCTGTTATTTGGTGATATCTTTGTTACGGCAAGCGGTTTTTCTGAACATATTCTTTGTTCAATGTGCTCCTGAAGTTCCGGTGAGATTTAGCCATCATCACCTTCACCGTCCGTTCTACTTTCTCCCTGTCGCCTTCGGGGATCTCGAACTTGCTCCACAGCTCCTGCATGATTCATCCAATCTAGGCCTTGGGCACTTCAGTCCAATCTTGTGTTGTGATCTTTATATGTTGACGTGCCAGGTAACCACACGCGCTGTTGAACTTAGATGCCGTCTTCTGGGGTTGGGAAGGGTACCTTGTTATCTGGTCTACCTCCGTGATGACCTGCCTTTGCGTAGGCATCTTATTACCGGTTCTCGGTTTCCTAACTCTTTTCGTTGCCGCCGGGGGCTCCGATGAACCAGTAGTTTCATCACCCGTCATCGATCTTTATTGCAAAAAAACAACTAAGTAATTACTTTGAACTTTTATATATTATTCATATATATTGAATATGTGATCTTTTTGAAAATTGAAACTTGAGTGTCCTAACCCTACCATATATGATAAGAGCCTATATAAAGAATCTGGAAAATTGTGCGTGCAGCCCAATTAGATGATTGTGCTAAGTAAACTAACATATGGGTAAACTAACACTATTGAGAAAATAAAAAGCAAACTACTAACTGTAATGTGAACATTTCTGAACATGAAAGGTCAACTAATACCATCATTGCGGCCAACCAACCAACAAGTGTATCAGCAAACTAACAACTATTTGAGGAAAAAAAGCAAACTACTAACTGTAATGTAAACATTTCTGAGCAAACTATAGTAGGTATTCTCCTCATAGTAGGTCTCAGGTTAATGAGAAAACTATCATTGCAGCCAACAAAAATAAGCAAACCACTACTCCTAGTTTGAGTATTTCTGCACAGAACACAACAAGTTATAGGGGTACCTGTAGGGAGGAGAACCAGCATCATCAAAAGCATATGGAATAGACTCATGCCCTAGCAAATTAACAAGTGGCAAACCGGTAGATTTCCATGTGGTTATAGGGGTACCTGTGTGGAGGAGAACCCGCGGCGAAGGTTGTTGGGAGGAGGGAAGCGTCCACGGCGCGGTCGACGGGGAGAGGATCGTCCACAGCGGCGGTGGTTGTTGGGATGAGAGGAGCGTCCACGGCAGCGGTTGTTGGGACGAGAGGAGCGTCCACGGCGGCGGGGGCAGTCGGGGAAGCATCCATTGCGGCGGCGGCGGGGGCGCTAGGGTTCACGGTGGGCGGCGGCCGCAACGATGCTCTTATGGTGATGAGGCACCACTGCTGGTCAGAACAGAAGAGCAAGTCTAGGGTTCGACGCGCGGTGAAAATTTCAAGTCTCGCGGGCACAGGTATATAAATAGAAGAAGTCAACACGGACGGGCGCAGATGTGACCCGTCCGTGATAACAATTTCATCACTGACGGGCGTAGATGCGACCCGTCCGTGATGAAACAATTATCACGGACGGGCCACACCCACGCCCGTCAGTGATGACTTTCATCAACTACACCGTCAACTCCAACAATACTCCTTTTTCCATTCCTCACAACCTGGCGCTTCTTATTTGATAGGTCGACTATGTAGAAGACTTAGCCAACCTATTAAGCGAAGATAAAAGGCTCTTCTATTGATCCAAAACTCTCTAGATCCACGGTAGTGAAGTTCTAATCTTCGACGTGCACATCTTTCAGATTCACCCATCGGCATCGAAACAAGGGGATCTTGGTGACTATGTAGTCAAGCTCCTAAATCTCTTTGATTATGCCGTAGTAGTTACACTTAATCCCTCGGGGACTACGGGCTTCTACCCGGACCCCACTGTTTTTGGTATGTGCTTTTTCGGTCTTGGGCGTCCATGTAAAATGTATATCCATTGATCTCGTACCCTTGCCATGTCACGATATTCGCGACGGGTCCTCTTGCCAACCATCCGGCTACATCTTCTTCGGTTGAAGGGTTTTTATCGTAAAAATAGTTCTTCAACCACTGGTTGAACCCGATGTTGTGTGTTTTTGTGATCCAAAATTCGGACTTGTGAATTTGGATATACGGATCCATCACTGACATGTGTTGCAAGACCGTGAAATGAGCTCTGTCAAACTCTGTTGTATCTGAAGGCTGGTAATCTTTCCTTCCGATTGTCCCGACGCCAGCGAGCCTACCCTCATGCCGAGAACGGGGCACACCTATGGGACGGTGTTCAGCCATGTAATCTGTGCAAAACTCGATGACCTCTTCGGCAGCATAGCCTTCGATGATGCTCCCTTCCGGCCGGTATCTATTGCGAACATAGCGCTTCAGAATACCCATGTACCTCTCGAACGGGTACATGCTATGTAGGAACACGGGTCCCAACATCTGTATCTCGTGCACAACATGGATCATCAGATGGATCATGATATCGAAAAATGACAGAGGAAAGTACATCTCTAGTTGGCATATTATAACAGTTATCTCGTACTGCAGTTTAGATAGTCGCTGTGGATCGATTGACTTCTGAGAGATCGTGTTGAGAAAGGTACACAGGTTTGTGATTGTCTCGCGGACTCCAGGCTCCAAGATACCTCTTATTGCAACAGGTAAGATCTGTGTCATCATCACATGACAGCCATGAGACTTCATGCCTAGTAATCTCAAGTCTTTCATTGAAACAAGTTTCTTTATGTTTGCCGAGTAACCAGATGGAACTTTCACCCCAAAAAGGCACTGGCACAATTCCCGTTTCTCAACCTTACTAAGAGTGTAGCAAGCAGGGGGGATGTATGTTTTGCCTTTCTTCGTCAGCTGTGGTCCCAGCTCTGGTCTGATACCCATTTCTTGCATGTCAAAGCGTGCCTTCACACCATCTTTTGTCTTCTCTGGAATGTTGAGCAAGAGACCAATCACGCTGTCGCACACATTTTTTCGACGTGCATGACATCAATGCTGTGACGGATATTTAGCACCTTCCAGTACAGCAAGTCCCAAAATACAGATTTCTTTTTCCAGATGCCCGGCCTCAGCTTCTGTTGCTTTCCAAACACAACATCGATATCTTTCACAATTTCATAGATTTCTTCACCCTTTTTTTGTGCGGGGTGCTCCCGTATCTCAACTTCTTCGTTGAACTGGTTCTTCCACTTCCTCCAAATGTGATAGTTCGAAAGGAACCGACGGTGACCCATATATACGATTTTACGCGAGTGTGTCATGAACTGACTCACTGTTTGTTCTTGGCACACAACACATGCTTCGTGTCCTTTCACAGTCTGGCCGGACGAGTTTCCATAAGCAGGATAATCATTCACGGTTGTGAACAACAAGGCGCGTAGGTTGAAGTTCTCTTGTTTATCTGCGTCCCAGACTTCCACCCCGTCGTGTCAAAGTGTCGCTAAATCTTCCTTCAGTAGTTGTACGTACACATCAATATCATTTCTAGGTTGCTTAGGCCCTTGAATGAGTATGGAGAGATGTATGTACTTACGCTTCATGCACAGCCATGGAGGAAGGTTGTAAATACTGAGGAGGACGAGCCATGTGCTGTGTTGGCTGCTCATGTTACCGATGGATTGATTCCGTCCGTACTCATCCCAAACCTTATGTTCCTCGGCTCCTTACCGAATTCTGGAAATACCCTATCGACAGTCCTCCACTGGCATGCATCGGCAGGGTGTCTCATTATTCCATCTTCCTTACGCCTCTCTGAGTGCCAACGCATCATCTTTGCCTCCTTCTTATTAGCGAACAAATGTTTCAAACGGGGAACGATCGGAAGATACCAAGCCACCTTTGCTGGAGGCCCCTTCACCGCACCCCCACCTTCATCCTAGTCATCATGATAATTTTCTTCATTTCTAATACGCTTGTATCGGGATGTCTTGCACGACGGACATCTATGCAGGTTCGTGTACTCTTTGTGGTACAGAATACAGTCATTTGGACATGCATATATTTTTTTTACTTCTAATCCAAGAGGGCATATAACCTTCTTGGCCTTGTAAGTTGTTGTTGGCAACACGTTCCGTTCCGGAAGAATGTCCTCCAGGAGCACCAACAGTTTTGTGAAACTTGTGTCTGACCAGTTATTGCGTGCCTTGATCTTGAACAGTTCTAGCGCGACAGCTAATCGCGTGTGCTTCTGTTTGCATCCCGGAAACAAGGGTATTTCCAAGGTTCGTTGTACTCTCTTCCACCAAGGTTCGTCTCTTCCGCGTCACGCAACATTTGGTCCAAATCATAGGATTCTGAATTGGCTTCTTCCACCGGTTCGTCGAGCGACACAACATGTCCAGTCTCGACTTCTACCCCTTCGCCAACACCCACTCCTACCTCTTCGCCACTTGGGACGACTTCTGCCTCTTCGCTAGTGCCAACTTTTTCCTCCTCGCCGTGACTTGTCCAACGGGTATAACCATCCATGAAACCCTTTATAAGAAAGTGTAATTGCAAGTCCTTTGTCGTCTGCACCATCTCCACGTTATTACAATTATGACATGGACAACACATTTCATTCTTTCTCTTCCTCAACATATCTTCTCAGGCAACTCTAAGAAATCCAGATAAAGCATCTATGTACCCTCTGGTAGCACGATCCCCGTACATCCAACTTCAATCCATCGATCCTATATTAATAAATGATAGCACGAAATTATCCACTCTATTTAAGTATGAAATTACAATGGATAAATATGAAGGCTTTAATCTATATACGTCCTTTAGGGGATGTACACAATTAATAAATGATATAGAGAGAGCAATTACTAACCTCTCGTCAACAACTCAAAATATAGCACTGTCCCCTGCTTCCAAATGCATGCGACCCCTAGCTCTCCTCTCACCAAATTGCCCACAAATCACGCTTCTCGGCGGCCAACGTTGCACTGGACGCGAGGAGGCGCCGCTGCTGTCGGAACTTAAGAGCAAAAACTCAGGTTCGACGCGCGGCGATAATGACAAGTCACCCGGTTAAAAACATATATAGGACAATTCATCACGGACGGGCCAAATCTAGATCCGTCAGTGATAACTTTCCTGCCATTACAAGGACTTCAACATTGACGGGCCAAAAAATAACCCATCAGTGAGACTGATCATTGACGGGTAGGTATTACTAACCCGTCAGTGATAAGAGTCTTAGCTGATCGTATAGAGCGTGATCATCACAGACGGGTTGTATTTTCACCCGTCTGTGATAAGTTATCACTGACGGGTGGTTATTACTAACCCGTCACTGACCACTCTCTTATGAATTGGATGAACACAATAGAACATATATTTGCGATTTTTGGACAATAAGGCAGAGATCAAACATATATTTGAACATATATTATGAAGTAGCAGTAATAATTACATAGTAGTTCTTGGTGACTAATTAATTATCTAATAAAGCCTACGCCTCTTCCAGCTGGGTGGGCCCGATAGTGCCGTCAACGTCGAGGAGGCCGCGTCGTCGTCGTTGTCGTAACTACCATCGCTTCTGTCATCGGAGCCGTTGAGGTCGTCGTCGTCCTCGTTGGTGTGCTCCCAGCAATTGTCCTCGTCCTCATCGGTGTGCTCCCAGCAGTCGTCGGTACAATACCCCTTTCGAGCAGCACTGTCGCTGTGCTGCTCGTTGTCATCGTCGCCGTTGTCCTCGTCCTCATCCGCTGCGTCGTTCTCCTTGTCCTCATGGTTGGCCTCGTCGGCCTCCGCTACATCGTCCTCCTCCTCCTCATGGCTGGCCTCGTCAGCCTCGTCCTTCGCGCGTAGCATCGAATCATCATCGGCCATCAAATTGTCATCAGAGGAGGTCGGTAGAATCCAATCGTCGTCCGAGGAGACCACCATTGGCGAGTCCTCGTCGGATGAGAAGATGGTGGTGTTGGATGGCCAACTAATCGGTGACGGAGGACCTGCAGAGGGCAACAGGATGGACAGTGGCACTGACGACGGCGGCAGACTGGCCATGGCGGAGGAGAAAAGGAGTAGGAGGGAAAGGATTGGGCGGAGGCGGAGGCGGATCGAGTATATATTGAAGCGGAGGGAGCGAAGCGGCGGGAAGATGAAGCGACAAAGAATTTTTTTTTGAAATGTGTGACAAAGAAGTTGAAGAGACAAATGGGAACAGTTAATATAGAAAAGGCGCCGTTTGGGATGTGCGTCCCTTAGCCGTTCATACATAGCATGATCATCACAGACGGGTTGAATTTCCACCCGTCTATGATACGTCATCACTGATGGATAGAAGTACGACCCGTCTGTGATGATCCTGCTCGAGCCGTTCGCCTGAGGTAGTCATCACTGACGGATAGAGAAATAATCCGTCAGTGATGATGAGACTGATCACTGACGGGTTAGTATTCTTACCCGTCAGTGATGAGCCGGATCATCACAGACGGGTTGTTTTTTTACCCATCTGTGATAAGTCATCACTGACAGGTAGAAATGTGACACGTCTGTGATGAGACTACCAGCAGTGTTTTCTATGCATGCTTCCTAGCTTCATTAGTTCATTTTGCTTGCCACCTCTGAAAAATAGAATAACATTCCAGCATGCACGGGACAATATATATCACAAGCATCCACAACACAAATTAAAGAATTTTCTGCATCTCAATTCCACATCTCAAATTTGACAAGTCCACATCTCAAATATATATACAACACATTTGACATCGCACAAGTTGCTAAAGAATTTTGCACATCTCAGTTTCATATGGAAACAAACTATCTAGGGCTTGATTCAGCTAGAGTGTTTACACGAAATGGACTCATTAGAATGCGATGACGCATTGGACTGTGATATCAGCCCGTGCACTCTGTCTTATGCTCGGGCTGCATCCTGACCTCTGATGAAGTTTTCTTGTGCAGCTTAACCGCAATAGAGCGTCGTCACCATTGTGACATTGCATTTACACTGCATAAGACACACTTTCCAAAAAGAGTGTCTTGTGCAGTGCAGCGTAGTGTCACAAACGCGACGGAGAATGGCGGCCTCCACCGGCGCCGATGCTGCTGCAAGGCGGAGGAGCAGTCGCCGGCCTTGAGGAAGAGGCGGCGACCGAATCCGGGCTTGGGGGGGGCTCGGGGAGGACGCGGTGGTTGGATCCGGGCTCGAGGGGGCTCGGGGAGGAGGCGGCGATCGGATCCGGGCTCGAGGAAGAGGCGGCGACCGGATCCGGGTTCGGGAGGCTCGGGGAGCAGGCGGTAGCCACAGCGCGGTGCTAAAGAAAACTAGGGTTCCAACGCGGCGAAAATGACTAGGTCCCACATTTATACATAGAAGAAGTCATCACGGACGGGCCAAAATTATGCCCGCCAGTGCTAGTTTGGTCATCTTTGACGGGTCAGTTTTCTACCTGTCCGTGATGAAACTACAAGTCATCACTGACGGGTCATTTTCCTACCCGTCTGTGATAAATGATGTTATCACTGACGGGTGGAAAATCTACCCGTCACTGAACGTCATCACTGACGGGTAGTTTTCCTACCCGTCGGTGATGAAATCTTTGATAATAGCCTTGGGGCTCATCGCATATTTATCACTGACGGGTTGTTTTTCTACCCGTCAGTGAAGTGATTTCATCACTGATGGGCACGTGCTACCCGTCAGTGATACCGATCCTGGATGACATTATTTGTAGTAGTGTTTGGTGAGACATATCATAGGCCTTAGATTCTAGCTTGCTCTTAATTCAATATGTATCTACTTTTCAATAATGAGGTAAAGATTTTTAGTCATTTCTTGACATATATTGGAAAAGTAAGGCACACACTCATTACATAGCAAGGTTTATAAAGAATACCTTACACTAGTACACAACACACAATTACAGCCAACCCAAAATGGCTTTCTCAGCCGGTTTCATCTCCGGCTGTAGACAAAGGGCTAAGATAATATGAATTATCTTAGCCAGTTATAAAACCAACTGAGATAAAATATTCTAGCCGGTTAATCAAAAAGACCGACTGAGATACTTCATTTTCCCAGCCGGTTCTGGCAAGCTAACCGTCAGCTATAAACATTTTCCTTAGTTGGTTGAGACATCTGAACCCGCTGGAATGGTAATTACTGAATTAAAAAAATACACCACCTGCTCACTTAAAACATTATCATGTGCTACATTCACTAGGACAACAAGTCAACTAAGTTGTACAAGCACAAACCCAAAAAAAACACACTACAATCAAATCCTAATTACAATCAGATCCCCTACTAACAGGCAGTATCCTCCTAGGAAATGGTGCAGAAATTCCAACATATCCATCATCAGGGCTAGGATTGAAGAAGATGGTGCTGCCTGTGACTTCACCATCACCTAAAAGCATTTGCCCAAAAAAGATCAAATATGAGCAAACTAACTTATGCCCAAAAATGAAGTTCCAAACTAACTTGCATTGAGCACAAAAGATCATGAAGCAGCAACTTATGGACATTGCAAATTTGCAATACTAGGATAACCTAGTTAAAAATAGAGTAAGCACATAGAATTGAAGTAATGATACCTTTGAGTAGTAGTCAATTGCAGTCTTGAAATCCTTGTCACCAACCTCGCAATTAACATCAGCCAAAGATACCAAAGTGTAAACGAATTTTGTAGACTATGAATCAAGTATCACTAAGAACGTTTCAATAATTAAAGAAACAAGCATTACTAAGCAAGAGTAATATGCAGCACTAGATTATTGAAATGGAAGGCAGGAATCGGCGAACAAACCAACGGAAGGCAGGAATCTTGGAGATGGTGCTCCTCGCTCCGCTGCTCTCCTTGGCGAAGATCTCTGTGTATATCCAAGTTAAAAAGGAAGACAAACCTGGCTCATGGCCATCCACTGGTCGGCTGAACCCTCGGCGACGACGTCCTTGAGGTCGAGGAGGAGCCATGGATAGTGAAAGTGCATGTAGCCCCCATGTGTGGTTTTGGCAATTGATGACAATCCCTATGGACTAATGATTTCATTGAGATGTATATGAAGAAATGTTCCATAGGTAATGCATGAAGAAGATTGGATGGATTCGAGGATGAAAGCCATTAAGATAAAGATATGCATTGAGTTTTAGTAATGGATAACAATTCCTATGGACTAACCGTTTCTTTGAGCTATATGTGAAGAAGTGTTCTATAGGTGATGCATGGAAAATATTAGATGGATTTGGGATGAATGCTATCAAAATCAAGATATACATCGAGATCATTGAGTTCAAGAGATGAATACATTATGATCGAGAAGAAGCAAGTGAAGAGAACTTCGAAACATCAAGATTGAGTTCAATGGGTAAAACAAATATGATCAAGCCAAAGTGCATGTGAGGAACAAGTAATGATCAAGATGGAGTTCATTGGAGGATCTCATAAGTGGTCGTGTTTGGGCTTATGAGTTGAGCCGTGAGGATTAAGATCTTGAGAGGATGAATTGAAGAGAAGAATTCAAGACATGGCTTCAAGATGAGGTCACGGTGAGCTTATGAGTTGGGCCATGGTTGATCAAGTCTTGAAGCAAGCAATTCAACTGATGAATTCATCGTGCCTCTCGAGAGATTGTGTTAGAGTATGAAAAAAAATCAAGTGATGACCAAAAGATTGGTCATGTTAGAATTAAGTCATTGGTGATCAAGTCTTGAAGCAATGAAGTGTAGTGAAGAGTTCATTGTGGCTCTCAAGAAGTCAAGATAGAGCATGAAGTAAAGATAAAGGTTGACCAAGAAGAAGCACGAGGATTGGATGCTAGATGGTCAACTCACAAGCGTAAATGATGTACCGCGTGGGATCAAGTGCTCTAGTGGTATGGTAAGCAATTGTGAATTGCGCCTTGTGAACTAACATTTGTACTATGTGTATGGTATTCCTATGTAGGTTAGGTAATACTCATGGGCTTGCCTCAAAAGGAAGATTTCAAATAGCTCATGTGAGGATAACATCAAGTGAGATGGTCATCAAGGTTGATAAGAGCAAGTTCAAGATAAGCACCCCGAGGGATTATATGCTTGAAGCTTGCGGTCCATTTGGTGATAATGGACATGTGAAGACGTGCTTAAGTGAAGGCCTCCCATATTGGGATATGGGGGAGCAAATTGAGTCTTCACCAACTACCGTGATCAAGTAAAGGATTCCGGCTTGAGGCAAGCATGAACTTCGTCATCAAGCTCAAGTGGAATGCGCAAGGCAAAGGTATGCCTAAGCTAGGTTTTCCTAGTTTTACCGGTCTCAAGGTGTTTGGTGGGAGACCGAATTATAGGTTTGATAGCCGTACTACAAGGAGGAGCTATCGGACGAGTAGCTTGGTCACGTCGTACGTAGAGTGCTCAAACCTTTGCATGTGTTGCATCCTCCATTTTAGTTGATCTTGGGTGGTTCTCTGTGTGAGGACCTAGAGCTTATTGATAGCTTCAAAACGAGCTGAAGATCATCGAAAACGGAGTTCGTATGTGAAAGTTATGCCCTTTTTTGTGTTGGTTGTTCTAGCAGTTTTGCTGATCCGGAGGTTGGTCCCGGAGGTTCTGGATGGAACCTCCGGATGGCTTCTGGATGGATTTCGGATGGATTCCGGATGGAGTTCCGGACGAGTCCAATAGCCTCTAGACTCGCCCGGAAGGCTGTTTGGAGGACAGCCCGGAATCTGTCCGGAGGTTGGGTCCGGAGGCTCCGGATGGATCTCCGGACCATGCGCGCAGACCCCCAACGGGCAGATTTCGGGGGGCCTATAAAAGGCCCACCCCTTCTTTCCCAAGGGGTATCCGGTTGAGCTCTTTAAAACCCTCTCTCCTCCACCATTTTTGAAGCTCTAAAGCTTGAGAAGCTCCTCCCCTAGTGCTCAAATCCCATCAAGCCTTTGAGAGAAAAGAAAGAGGAGCCCCGGATCTAGGATTCCACCAAGCCAAATTTGAATCCCCCTTGAGTTCATCGTGTTGGTTTGCTTTGCATTGGTTGCATTCTTTTGGAGTTCTCATCTCCTCCCAAATGCCCCAATCTCCCATCTAAGTGAGGGAAAAGAAACCCATGGATCTAGGAGTCATTTGTTGACCTGCTCCCTTGTTCCTCTCCTCTCCAATCCCTCCGTTGCATGAGTTGCATAGGGTGAGATTTGAGAGAGAGAGATTTGAGCATAAGTTGCTTTGCTTTGCATTTGTTGCATCGGTTTGAGCTCTCCACGTCGATTGGTTCGAGGGAGAGTCCGGGAGCTTGTTACTCTTGGAGGCCACCACCTCCTAGACGGTTTGGTGGTGTTGGCTCGATCTCTTCGTGGAGCTTGTGAAGAGGCCCGAGTTGTTTGTGAAGTGGTTGTGGAGCTTGCCATCTCCGGAGTGGAGGAAGAAGCTATCCATAGTGGATCGAGGGTCAATCCCTCGAGAGGAGAGTGACTTGAAAGAGAGTCCGCCCGTGGGCACCTCAACGGAGAGTAGAATATCGGTGGATATTTGAACTCCGGGAAAACATCGTTTGTCTCTTGTCTCCTTTACATTCCGCAATTCATACTTGCTATTATTGATATATCTTGTGTAGAGTTTGAATTGCTTGCTAGTATCTTTTAACTGCCAATCTTGTTATCATAAGTTGTTGGTGCACTTAGTGAGCCTAGCATATTTAAGAATTGTGCTTGAAAGAACCCGACTAGTTTAATTCCGCATTAGGATTAAGCCAAATCCATAATTATTTTAAATCGCCTATTCACCCCCCCCCTCTAGGCGACATCTAGGTCCTTTCAATTGGTATCAGAGCAAGGTCTCTCTGTCTTTGGCTTCACCGCCTAGAGAGTAAAGATGTCGACTAGTGGTATAGTGCACAATGACACTTTTCATTTAGATGGCACAAATTATCACTTGTGGAAAAATCGCATGCTTTGTCATTTCCGGACCATGGGTCCAAATATTGAGCGAATTGTTTATGTTGGGTTTTCACCTATGAAGGATTGCCTATATCCACCTTTTGAGGATATGCCTCTCGAGTGTAAAGCTATGCTTGCTATACATCGTGGTTTGACCTATGATGTGTTTATGTCAATCACGACTCTTAAGACGGCTCATGAGGTTTGGACCAAACTCAAAGAAACATATGGTGGGTTCAATCTTGATGAGGATGTTCTTCCTTCGGAGGAGCAATTTGACGAGGTCTCCACATCTTCATATCGTAAAGAGCTCCCAATTGCTTCCACCTCCGAGTGCTTGGAATTCTCAACATCAACCACTTCACCTACATGTGACTTGTCCCAAGGTAATGACATGGTAAGTGGAAACATCATATGTAATGATGAGATTGAGCTTAATATTAATGATCTTTCATTTATAAATGCTAGTTCTGTAACTTCCATGGACTTAAACAACTCTAACATTAAAAATACCATACCCTCTTGTGTTGATAGTCCATGCATATCATCTATAAATTCTTTGACTAAAATTTGTGATGATATGCTTGCAATACCATGTGGCTATGATCAAAATGCTTCAATTTCCTCTAGTTGTTGTATGGCTAACCATGTAGAGGAAATTAAGAAAAATGTGGCACACTTCATTGATGGAGAAATTGCCAGAAGAACTAAGAAGAAAACCTCCAAGTGGAGAGAGAGATTATGCTATAAGTGTCGTAAGTGTGGACATCTTGCAAAGGATTGTGCTAGTCCTAATCACGAAGAACCCTTCTCTTCAAAAGAAACATCATCAACCTCCAATACTCACATGTGCCTCATGGCAAGAGGTAATACCAAGGTATCATCATCTCCCATTCTATGTGAAGTATCTATTAATAGTGATAGTGATGATGAAATGGATGAAGAAGGTTTACAAATGTTGAAATTCATGAAATCTATTCGTGGCGAGTCGCGTGAGAGATTCATGAATCTTATGAGAACCATAGAAGAAAGGAATGAAAGCCTAGAAAGGCAAGAAGACTATCTCATTGAGAGAATCAAAGAGCTTGAAGCTTTAAATGTTGAACATGCCAAATTAAAAGATTCTCATGATACCTTGTCAATGAAATTGACAAAAATTAATATTGCTCATGCTTCCTTGAATGCCAAGTACAATGCCTTGTCCCAAGTGGATTTACAAATGCCATGTCCTAAATGCAATTCTTTATCTATGGACCAATCCACTATTTATTCTATTAATGATGCTTGTGCTACTAACTCTATTTCTTGTGAAGCATCCATCTTGAAGGAGAATGTTGAGCTAAGGGCTCAACTCGAATTGCTAACTAGTAATTATGGGAAATTGGAAGAAAGTCATGAAAAGCTCTCGGGCACTCATGAGGATCTTCTAATCTCTCATGATAGGCTAAAGTTAGCTCATGAGGCTATTAAGACCAAGGTAACACCTTGTGAGCCTCATGGGGACATTAGCACTACTTCTACTCAAAATACTATATTGCCATGTGCTAGTCCTAATAATTCATCTAGACATAATGTTGCTACATCTTGTGATGAATTACTCTCCTTGCCTTGTTGCTCTAACAATGAAGCTTCTACTTCCTCTAGTACTTTTGTTGATACTAACCTTGTAGAGGAAAACAAAGAGCTCAAGGCCCAAGTCACTAATTTGAAGAAAAACTTGGAAAAGTGCTATGAAGGGAATTCCACACTCGACAAGATCTTGAGTGTGCAAAAATCTCCTAGTGACAAGAGTGGACTTGGATTCAACTCCAACAATAAGAAGTCCAAGAACGACAACAAGAAGGGCCAAGATCAAGCCAAGAATTTGGCCAACATTATTTGCTTCAGGTGTAAGAAGGATGGACACCATGTTAGATCTTGTCCGTTGAAGAAGAAGCCATTAAATGAGAAGCAACAAGGGAAGCGGCCTCAAGTTCAACCTCAAGTTCAAGAAATGCCATTACCCATGATGAACCAAGCTAATGCTCCCCAAGTTGAGAAAATAAAGAAGAAGAGTCGGGGGAGCAAGTGTTGCTATCTATGCCGTGAGAAGGGACACATATCTTCATCATGTCCCAATGGTACCTTCTCTAAGCCTCCTATAGTTAATGATCATTATTCGCTTAGGAAGGATAAGATTGGCAATGTGTTTGCCAAGTATGTTGGTGCCCAAAGTGGTTTGAAAGTGAAAAGGACCATTTGGGTTGCCAAGTCTATTGTGACTAACTTCTTAGGACCCAACTTGGTTGGGGACCATCAAGATCAAACTTGATCAATAGGTGGTGTGGAGGGCATTGGAGACTTGGCTATTTCATGAAGAAAAAGGTATTCATCATTCATTGTTGATCAAGCCAAGTCATGTGGATTATCATCACATTATCAATTCAATGCTCCTCTCTGTGGTAACTCGTATTTATAATGCTTACATTGAAAGTTACTAGCCCCTAGTATGTGTAGGTTTTATATCTATGCATCTCTAGGATTTTATTCTACTAGTATGCTTAGACTTTGTGTCTAACTTGTGTAGAATTAATTATTCTTGCTTATATAGAGTCTACATCTAGCATGTGTAAGCTTTGTTACAATCTTGCCATGCTCAATAACATATCTCATGCATGTTTGATTGCTTGCTAGTGTGCTATGAATTTGCTTCTAGCACGACTAGCTTTGCTTGCTCACTAGTATATGTAGGTCATATATCTAGTATGAGTAGAATGCCTTGCACTCTCATTTGTTGATTGTGTGTTTTGGAGTCTCAGTTGACCTTAGTGCCTCTTGTTCAATTTTAATTGGCTCTTCTGAGAGATTAATGGAATATCACATTATGAGGAAGTATTATGCTTTGTGCATCTTACAAACTTATAAAATTGTGAATATATGAGAAATGTCACTTAGAATTGATATATAAGTTTATCTAGTTTCTTGGTGGCATGACAAACTCATACAGGTTTCCAAATCGCAAAATATCCATTAATTAATCACTGTTTGGATCTTTATTGATTTTTATTTGGTTTTTGGAGACATCAATGGAATATCACATTATGGGGGAGTGTTATACTTTGTGCACATCACAAACCAAAATGTGAATATGAGAAGTACCACCTACTAGTGATATTGCAATATTATCTAGTTCCTATGTGGTATGTCTAGCTCATATGAAATTCAAATTCCCAAAATATCCTTTAATTATCTCTAGTTGGATTTTATTTGCCTCTTATGGAGAATAATGGATTATCACATTATGGGGAAGTGATATGCTTTTGTGCACATCACAAGCCTAGAAAATGTGTACAATTGAGGAATGCCACTTAGAATTGATATTGGAAATTATCTTGTACCTATGTCGCATGCAAAGCTCAAACAAGTCCCAAATCGCATAAATTCCATTTGATGTTCACCTGTTGGATTTTGTTTGAAAGTGATATTCTTTGGTGCGGTTTGCTCTATGTTTATCTCAAAGATCTTATTTGAGAAATCGCTTGATTCAAGTTATTCCAATTATTGCTATGCATGATTTGTCAATCTAATTGGAAATATCAAAAATCCATTATCCAAGGATAGTGCTTAATTCTAAACTCTCATTATATGCTTTTAATAGTGAAGTTGATCTTGCATATCTTTGCAATATACCAACGAGTGATAATTCCAAATACCATTTTGTTCTCTTACATTTGGTATTCTTTCAAGTGGTAGAATTTGTTGATCATCTTCGTCTCGGCTCTTGCTTCAAGTTGCCATATCTCTTGCCAAGAAATTGTTCTGACTCCCGGTGTCTTCCCTTGCCTCCTAAAAGATCTTCTTTATGGTTGTCTTCTTCTCATCTTTAGATCCCTATCAAGTATGGGTTGAGGGTAAGCTATCTTTTTCATCTTTGGTACTTGGTGCCATTGTGGAAAAGTGTAGAGGGTTAGGTTTGTTTGTGGGAACCTTGCCTTCATGGGAGCTATGGGAGTTAGTTATCTTATTGCTTGTTCTACATAATATCTACTTGTGAGTTAAGCCTACTAGCATGTGTGCAATGTATATATTATATGCTCAATGGTTTTGCTTAGTTCATATGTTGAACTTTGTGAGTGATCATGTGTTGATATGAGACCTTGATGCAACTTGGACAACATGTATGATTTGTCTTATTCATGTGATCTTACATGGTTTATTTGTTTCCTTGTCCAATTTGTTTCTCCTTATGGATCTTGGAAGGCTTGTGCATGCGTATTTACAATATGTATTTCTTTATGTCTTGCTTGCTCTTTTTGATCCAATATATAGGGAAACTCCATCAAATCCTTAATGGCTAATATGTGCATGAAATTCAAATTCACATACGTATGCACATATTTAAGTGAAGTTTGCCCTATGATTGGTAGTTTTGCTAACTACTTCGGACCCAATGAGTTTGGGGACCAAAATGTACTTAAATGTGATTTAGATACATTGTAGAAGCATTGGGTGCTTGGCTTATTCATGAGGAAGTTGGTGACACCGTGTGAAAATTGGTGCCAAGCTTGGATGATTCCTTGATCTACAACTTCATACCAATGCTATCTCGGTAACAAGTATTTACTTCATGCATGTATAGAAAGGGATTCAACCTTGTGTAGGTTGCATCATGGCATGAAAAATATTTATGAAAATTGTGTTTCTTGCAAGTGCTTAAAAACCTCTTTATTGCAAAGGTGAGACATTTAAGAAGTTGCATATCTTGGGGTTATATAAAATCATGTTCATGATTCCTTCATCCCAAATATGCCAATTAAGCATTTTGTTGTATATCAAATACTCAAAGTGCTCTCGCGTGCAATATTGATGAAATTGCAAAAACTTACCATTTGCTTGTGGTATTTGCTCTTTGGCTCTTAGAATCCCAACTATTGATTTATTCGATTCTTGATGCTAGTTGGGATGATCAGAATGCTCTCATGCTTAGTAAGTCATTGTTATGCAAATGAGATTGAATTGTGCCATGAGCCATGCTTATATGCTAAGATCAAATTTGTATAATTATGTCTTCACTCTTAGATATCATGTTCTTATTTTTGTAACTATTTTGTGTGTGCAAGTTTCTTTAAGGATGCACATCACGATGATTTTTGGCCACTTAGAAACGTATATACATAAGAAAATTCATATCTCTCTTTGATATCCTTATTCCTTGCCGGTCACTCGTTTTATCTCCTTTGATTCTTTGTTGGCTCCAGTAAGTGTTTGAGTTATAAGTGCTTGTTATACGTATTGCATATCTCGTCGTGCACTCATGTATTTTGGATGTATTTTGGACCCATGCTTGATTTGATGATCTTTTTGGATATCTTTATTATATCCTGCCCAAAATATGTCCTAGGGATCTTTTGAATGCATGTTTCACATGTTGCGTGCCTTTTGTCATATCATATCATCTTGTGGCATTCTATGGATCCACAATATAGTTTGAGATCCTCCAATTATTCGTAATTGGATATGTGCATTTGATTTCACTCACATTACGAGAAATGCTCAAACTAAGGAGGAATTCATACTATATTAGTCTTCTAGATTTTTCTTCCATTTTGGCACTTGATGCCAATGGGGGAGAAGTTTAGAGGGTTTAAGAAAAGTGGCTTTTGTCATTCATGCATATCTACCTTTGATATGCATGTTTGTTGCATGGATGAATATATAGAGGAAACTCTACCGAGGTTTATATTTACCAATATATGCAATGAAATTCAAGTTCATTCACACGTTGTGGGGGAGTTTGCTGTATATATTGTGGTTCTACTAACATCAAATAATTCTGTGGTGTTTGATGCTAGTACAACCGGTTTTGATAACATCAAGTATCTTTGTGATATTTGACGCTATCAAAACCACCTCAAGTATACAATTTATTCCCGAATAAATTGCATACTTGTTTAAAATTATATTTATATAAACTCTCTTGTTGAGATTGTCATCAATTACCAAAAGGAGGGAGATTGAAAGTGCATGTAGCCCCCATGTGTGGTTTTGGCAATTGATGACAATCCCTATGGACTAATGATTTCATTGAGATGTATATGAAGAAACGTTCCATAGGTAATGCATGAAGAAGATTGGATGGATTCGAGGATGAAAGCCATTAAGATAAAGATATGCATTGAGTTTTAGTAATGGATAACAATTCCTATGGACTAACCGTTTCTTTGAGCTATATGTGAAGAAGTGTTCTATAGGTGATGCATGGAAAATATTAGATGGATTTGGGATGAATGCTATCAAAATCAAGATATACATCGAGATCATTGAGTTCAAGAGATGAATATATTATGATCGAGAAGAAGCAAGTGAAGAGAACTTCGAAACATCAAGATTGAGTTCAATGGGTAAAACAAATATGATCAAGCCGAAGTGCATGTGAGGAACAAGTAATGATCAAGATGGAGTTCATTGGAGGATCTCATAAGTGGTCGTGTTTGGGCTTATGAGTTGAGCCGTGAGGATTAAGATCTTGAGAGGATGAATTAAAGAGAAGAATTCAAGACATGGCTTCAAGATGAGGTCACAGTGAGCTTATGAGTTGGGCCATGGTTGATCAAGTCTTGAAGCAAGCAATTCAGGTGATGAATTCATCGTGCCTCTCGAGAGATTGTGTTAGAGTATGAAAAAAATTAAGTGATGACCAAAAGATTGGTCATGTTAGAATTAAGTCATTGGTGATCAAGTCTTGAAGCAATGAAGTGTAGTGAAGAGTTCATTGTGGCTCTCAAGAAGTCAAGATAGAGCATGAAGTAAAGATAAAGGTTGACCAAGATGAAGCACGAAGATTGGATGTTAGATGGTCAACTCACAAGCGTCAATGATGTACCGCGTGGGATCAAGTGATCTAGTGGTATGGTAAGCAATTGTGAATTGCGCCTTGTGAACTAACATTTGTACTATGTGTATGGTATTCCTATGTAGGTTAGGTAATACTCATGGGCTTGCCTCAAAAGGAAGATTTCAAATAGCTCATGTGAGGATAACATCAAGTGAGATGGTCATCAAGGTTGATAAGAGCAAGTTCAAGATAAGCACCCCGAGGGATTATATGCTTGAAGCTTGCGGTCCATTTGGTGATAATGGACATGTGAAGACGTGCTTAAGTGAAGGCCTCCCATATTGGGATATGGGGGAGCAAATTGAGTCTTCACCAACTACCGTGATCAAGTAAAGGATTCCGGCTTGAGATAAGCATGAACTTCGTCATCAAGCTCAAGTGGAATGCGCAAGGCAAAGGTATGCCTAAGCTAGGTTTTCCTAGTTTTACCGGTCTCAAGGTGTTTGGTGGGAGACCGGATTATAGGTTTGATAGCCGTACTATAAAGAGGAGCTATCGGACGAGTAGCTTGGTCACGTCGTACGTAGAGTGCTCAAACCTTTGCATGTGTTGCATCCTCCATTTTAGTTGATCTTGGGTGGTTCTCTGTGTGAGGACCTAGAGCTTCTTGATAGCTTCAAAACGAGCCCAAGATCATCGAAAACGGAGTTCGTATGTGAAAGTTATGCCCTTTTTTGTGTTGGTTGTTCTAGCAGTTTTGCTGATCCGGAGGTTGGAGGTTCCGGATGGAACCTCCGGATGGATTCCGGATGGAGTTCCGGACGAGTCCAGTAGCCTCTGGACTCGCCCGGAAGGCTGTTCGGAGGACAGCCCAGAATCCGTCTGGAGGTTGGGTCCGGAGGCTCTGGATGGATCTCCGGACCATGCGCGCAGACCCCCAACGGGCAGATTTCGGGGGGCCTATAAAAGGCCCACCCCTTCTTCCCCAAGGGGTATCCGGTTGAGCTCTTTAAACCCTCTCTCCTCCACCATTTTTGAAGCTCTAAAGCTTGAGAAGCTCCTCCCCTAGTGCTCAAATCCCATCAAGCCTTTGAGAGAAAAGAAAGAGGAGCCCCGGATCTAGGATTCCACCAAGCCAAATTTGAATCCCCCTTGAGTTCATCGTGTTGGTTTGCTTTGCATTGGTTGCATTCTTTTGGAGTTCTCATCTCCTCCCAAATGCCCCAATCTCCCATCTAAGTGAGGGAAAAGAAACCCATGGATCTAGGAGTCATTTGTTGACCTGCTCCCTTGTTCCTCTCCTCTCCAATCCCTCCGTTGCATGAGTTGCATAGGGTGAGATTTGAGAGAGAGAGATTTGAGCATAAGTTGCTTTGCTTTGCATTTGTTGCATCGGTTTGAGCTCTCCACGTCGATTGGTTCGAGGGAGAGTCCGGGAGCTTGTTACTCTTGGAGGCCACCACCTCCTAGACGGTTTGGTGGTGTTGGCTCGATCTCTTCGTGGAGCTTGTGAAGAGGCCCGAGTTGTTTGTGAAGTGGTTGTGGAGCTTGCCATCTCCGGAGTGGAGGAAGAAGCTATCCATAGTGGATCGAGGGTCAATCCCTCGAGAGGAGAGTGACTTGAAAGAGAGTCCGCCCGTGGGCACCTCAACGGAGAGTAGAATATCGGTGGATATTTGAACTCCGGGAAAACATCGTTTGTCTCTTGTCTCCTTTACATTCCGCAATTCATACTTGCTATTATTGATATATCTTGTGTAGAGTTTGAATTGCTTGCTAGTATCTTTTAACTGCCAATCTTGTTATCATAAGTTATTGGTGCACTTAGTGAGCCTAGCATATTTAGGATTTGTGCTTGAAAGAACTCGACTAGTTTAATTCCGCATTAGGATTAAGCCAAATCCATAATTATTTTAAATCGCCTATTCACCCTCCCTCTAGGCGACATCTAGGTCCTTTCAGATAGGACGGCCGCGACGGATGTGGAGGAGAGGGCAAGTGGATCTAGAGGGGAGGGAGAAGAGCAGCGATGGTGAGGAGGGGAGAGAGAGGGATGGCGGTGAGGAGGGGAGGGAGAGGGTTACCTAGGAGGAGGAGCGCAGGGTGGACCTGGCAGTGACGGCAGAGGAAGAGCTCATCCAGGAGGTCCTCGGCCTCGGCGACGGCATCCTTGAGGTCGAGGATCTCTGCATCCTCTGGCGTGTGATACACCGAGACGAGGCCTGTGCCTTGCATCCACGCGCAGATCCAGGAGCGGGCGGCATCGAGACTGGTGGCACAGTCGGCGAGGACTGCGAGGACGGGGAGGGCGGAGTCGATGCCAGCGGACTGGATAGCGGGGGCGGGATCCGCAGGCAGGGAGGGCTGGGAGAAGAGCGCGGCGATGGAGGAGCTGTAGAGGAGGCGATGGTGGGGGAGGAGGGTGGGGAGGTGATGGCGACCGTCGCCGTAGTTGAGGGCGGCGCGGAGCATGGTTGAAGCGGCAGAGGAGGCGGGCGAGGTGGGATTTGGGAATGGAGCGGCGCTACGCCGAGGAGCTCAGGAGGATTTGAGGATTTGGGGATCGGGACGAGGAGTCAAGGGGCCGGCAGCGCTAGGGTTGAGCTAGAATATGTCCGGATCGGGAGGAGAGGATAGGGGAGAGAGAGGCAGCTGAGGAGGTGAGGCAGGCGGATTAAGGGGCAAGGGAATTGGTAGCTAGGGTAAAAGGGAATAGGCAACGGTGCGAATCGGACGCAAATTATTTCAGTCGGTTGTTTATTAAAACCGGCTGAGATATTAACACTATCTCAGTCGGTTTTGTTATATGAACCGTCTTGGATACTCTTAGAGTCGGTTAAAAATAAAAACCGACTGAGAGTATATGTTATTTCAGCCGGTTATTTTTTTACAGCGGATTAGTTAGCAAAACCGGCTAATAAAGTCATTATTGCTGTCGGTTTTTAAAAACCGGCTGAGATGAGAGGTCCAGAAAAGCTCTGTCTGTAGTAGTGTTAGAATTGCCCATTTTAAATAATTGCACATTAATCTATAAGAGTTCAGTGGTGCAGGGTTTAGGATTGGGATTAATATAATTTTTTTACCTTAGCTTGAACCATGAACCCTTGTAAACCATCATGCATAGTTTATAAATATATTTTTTATCACCGGCTTTGAAATTTGAATTAATTTGCTAATTACTTTGCTGTGAATGGATCTACTTCTGAAGTAATATATGTTATGCTTGTGCTTATTTCAAAGGGTTTGGGTAGCATTTTGCTTAGGCTAGCCAACAATTAGAAAATAGTCTAGGGTTGTAAAAGTATATCACAGATGGTTCATCTTCGTGGCTGGCTGTGATATTTTAGATATCACAGTCGGTTTTTTACATGCAACTGTCTGTGATATGGCTTATCATAGATTTATTTTATATGCAACCATCTGCAATATTTCTTATGTGAATCGTCTGTGACAAGTTGAGCCATCGTAAATAGAAATTTTCACGGTTCTTTGAAAAGTCTGAAATATGAGTTTTGCCCCGACCGTGATGACTCTACTGAAGCGGTGCGTCCTACCAAAATCTTACCATTTTAGCATCAGCAACAACCATTTTGTACCCAAATTTAATGTCCCTTGCGGCCCAATTCCCCTTTCCAAAATTTTGAGGCCTAAGAAGAATCACCGCAAAAGATATTTTGATCATTAGTATTAGATTTAATTAGTACTCCCTCGGTTGATTTATATAAGGTGTAGTTTGACTGTTCTAAATTTAAATCTGACCTTGAAATCTGACTGTAAAATTCTCATATAATACTTTATTTCATAGTTACAAGATCACGATCATAGGAAAATATTTTAGAATGCGGATCCAATTGTATCAATTCCATGTCACATAAGACATATATTATTAGACTAATTATTGGTCAAAGATTAACTGTGAGGACGGTCAAACTACACCATATATTAATCAACAGGGGGAGTATCACTCCAAAGTTTACACTGCTCATCATCCGAATCTAAGATCTCAACAAAAACATGGCCGTATCTTGAAAATTGGGGAACCTCAGCCCCCATACTCCCTCGTGCAAATCAAATGCCAATTAACTAAATGTATCTTCCAGTGCCTCTCAGAGTCATTCCGGGTGCAACTTGCCCTTTGTATATACATCATTTCTAAGGTCCACTTGGAACTTGAAAACAGTTCCTTTTTCTTTTGTGTTTGTGTGTGCGTGGATGATATAGAAGGTGATCACCTACGGAGCAATGTGTTGAATAAACCTTTTACTCGTGGCCTCATGAAAATCTTGCAAGAACGGGAAACATTACTGATGTGAGTGTTACTATAATTCTGTGCCTAATTGTCTAGTCAATGGTATTCACTATTCTAGTTTCTGGAACAGATGTTGTTTTCGCCCACCGAGTTTGATCTCTAGGATATTGACAAGACCTGTCATAGTTAATCAAAGTAGACGCCGATACGCCTAAATTGTATCATATTTTATTTAAGTTTGATGATAATTTTTTTATAATTTTATATATTTTTCTCTACTACTTTTATCAGATTTGCAAATTCTCAGTTGTTTAAAATTTTGTAAATCTCAACACTTAAAACAACATAGTAATTATATTAAAATTATAGTATTGGAAGTGTGCTAAATTTAATATGAAGTTTAGTTTTTAAGTTATATATAGAGTGAGGTGAGGATAAGGATAGTTAGATGTTGATCCAATGGCTTCAAAAGTGACCAAGATGTAAAAACGTTTCAAGCAACTTGACATTCCCTATTTTTATTAGTTATTGAATAATGACTAATAGTTGCCCAAAAATTTAAAATATCATATTTAGTACACTATTCTCTATTACTTTATTAGTTATTGATTAATGACTAACAATTTTCCAAAAATATAAACTATGTCTTTATCTATTCACATGCAGGAAAATACCATAACACATCAAGAAAAAATAAAAATGAAGAATATTCCAAAAAATAAGCATCTATGAAGAAGGCAGGACCAGCCGACCTCTTGAAGGGGGAGGGCGGTGAGTGAGGCGCCTTGACCCCGAGGCCACCCCTCTTAGGACTCTTTGTCCTATATATTCCCCATGATGCGCACATCATGAGGGCCTCTACCCACAAGATCAAACATAGATCATAATTAGTTTTTCTTAATTAGCCATCTTTTTTATCATAACGTTGATTGAGCTATTGTAATCTTCATCTCCTCCTCAAGAACACCATCAAATGCTCATTTGCATTGGTTTCAATCTATCAATATGATCTTTTTTTCTTTCATGTTCCTGATGTTTACGATGATTTTATGAGTAGTCCTGTTAAGGCTATAGGTTTGTAGTAGTCCCTCCATCTAGAAATGTAAGGCATACACAATTCTAAAAATTTATCTTTGGCCCATAATTTTTTCAATAATGTTGTTTACATGATACAAAATCAACACAATTAGAATATGTTTTTCTATATGAATCCAACGATATCGTATCATGTAATCCACATATTATCGAAAAAATTATTGGTCAAAGATAAATGGAAAGTATGTGTGCCTTACATTTCTGGACGGAGAGAGTAGTAGCCATGTAGCAATTTTATATTGATTTTCATTACTTACCTTACAGTAAATTTTCAGTATTGTTATCTTATACTCGTTATATGAGACCAACAGGAACCCAAACTTGGACGTACGGAATAAAGACAACGTGTGAAATTGTAGGATGAGAACATGACGTCTCTAGGGATCTAATGACAGAAAGGACCAAGTGGGTGTCACCACACCAGCAATATCGAATCTGCGTTACGAGAAAAGTATAGGTATAGTCAAGAAGCATTAATCTACAATTTATTCCTTAGAAATTCTACTATGTAATGGTTGTTGGCAATAGAGTTGGACAATTATTTAGAGTGCAATGGTTATTGGCTCTATTATATGCAAAATGTGTTGCTCATAATTTGTGTTCGTTATTTATCTTATGATTACATACTCTACTGAAATTGCTACCAATTAACTTATTGGCTCATTTTGTATTACTAAATCCGCATTTTGTAAGCATTAGTTTTTATTTCCTACTATTTAATGTATTTCCAGCAAACAATTGTCCTCTATTTAATCCGCTTGATAAGTCTTTGAGTAATTTACTATAACGTGACAATAATGACAGTATCTAGGGACCGCACAGCACAAATAATATTTTATTGAGGTTTTTAGCAGGTTGTTGGACAGTGATGGTCAAATATAAACGCTTCCCAATGCTTGATAAATTTTAAAATACTAGTGGGACAGTTCGTGCCCCATTAAGTTGGCTTTGGAGCCTCTAAAATTTTGCAAGCGTGTGGTGTCATGAGTGTCGCGTATACAAAACATATATGTACTAACACAATTTTCCGGTGATCAATCAATCTATCAAGTATCCTACACAGTGCTAGCCGAACCAAATTTTGTGAGAAAATAGACAGACAAGTCAACCCAAGCCCTTTAACTTTGAGCAAAAGAAAGAGAGGCCCTACTTGCATCCGACCAAACCAACCCAAACATCAATTGATGCCTTGTCCATCAAAACATGTGCATCCATTATCCATCCATATATAGCGTCTCCAGTTCGAGTGGGCTTGACCTGCACTCAGATTCGCCGTCTTGCATTCTTTCCACGCGCTTTTTCGAGACGCAAAAAGCTCTCGCTCCCTCACTTGTCATTATGTCAGGTTCTTGACCTTTGTTCTCCTCAAAATTACCATGAAGCTCCTCTCGTCTTCAGCTATAAAAAGACCACTTCATTTCACCTATCGATCAGCACCTCTAACACACGAACAATACATTTGACACATAGAGTTTAGCTAACTAGTTAACTACCATGGTGGTCTACTACGACGCCGCCTTCTCCGCCGCCCTCCTGCTCTCCCTGTTGGTTCTTTCGCTCTCCGACGCGCCGCCGTCCACGCCGGTGTCGCCGTCCGCCGCGTGCAACGCCACGACGGACCCCAGGTTCTGCCGGACCGTGCTGCCGCCGCACGACACGAGCGACCTCTACACCTACGGCCGCTTCTCGGTCGCCAAGTCCCTCGCCAGCGCCAGCAAGTTCGTCGGCCTCGTCGACCGCTACCTCTCCCGCCACCGCCACCTCTCCCGCAGCGCCGTCGGCGCGCTGCAGGACTGCCAGCTCCTCTCCAAGCTCAACGTCGACTTCCTCTCCACCACCAGCGCCGCGCTCAGGAGCACAGAGACGCTCCTCGACCCGCAGGCCGACGACGTGCAAACACTGCTCTCGGCGATCCTGACCAACCAGGAGACCTGCCTCGACGGCCTCCAGGCCGCGTCCGGGGCGTGGTCAGAGCGCGACGGCCTCGCCGTGCCGATCGCCAACGGCACCAAGCTGTACAGCCTCTCTCTGTCGCTCTTCAACAGGGCATGGGTGCCCACGGCGAAGGCGTCCAAGGGCGCCAAGAAATCGCACCACGGCCACACCGGCGTCAAGCCGCCGAACAAGCCGCCGGCTGCTGCCGCGCACACGAGGAGGGGCCTGTTCGACGCGGCCGACGAGGAGATGGTCCGGCGGATGGCGATAGAGGGGCCCGAGCGGACGGTGGCGGTGAACAGGGTGGTGACGGTGGACCAGGGTGGTGCCGGGAACTACACGACTGTCGGGGACGCCGTGGCGGCCGCGCCGACCAACCTCGACGGCAGCGGCGGGTATTACGTGATATACGTGCTCGGCGGCGTGTACGAAGAGAACGTGGTGGTGCCCAAGAAAATGAAGTACATTATGATGGTTGGCGATGGGATCGGACAGACGGTGATCACCGGCAACCGGAGCGTCGTCGACGGCTGGACGACCTTCAACTCGGCCACCGTCGGTAAGTGCACATGCGACACATTACTTCCTAGGTAAAACATAAACGGTAAGCCGCTGACAAACCAACACTGGTCTCACTTTTACCACTAATTAGTTGTCAGACCTTTTGGACGTCTACCGACGATATACGATATATGTTTAGAAAAAGGCTATATGATGCTGTATAGTATCATAGAATTATTTACCATGAATCAAACTGATATTGATCCCTATATTTTTTCCATGTGACGGTTTAGACTTTTTATTCAACCTTTCTATAATCTGATTATCAGCGTGTTCAAAATTCACATCTAATGTCAATAAATAACACAATTTAACAGGAAACTGCAGCATATATTTGTGAACTAAGGTGCTAATCATTTAAGCAACTTTGTTCGCAAATAAAGTAAAACTCCATTTTTCTGAAAGTTCTTTTGAATAAAAAATACTCCATTTAAGATGTACTCCCTCTTTGTCATAATAGGGTCTTTTAAGAATGTGTGTTAGGCAAATATTTTTAATTTTGACTATTAATATAGAAAGAATTACCAACATTAACAATATCAAATTTATATTACTAGAATTTCATGATGTATCTCTATTTTTAGTTTTGGTATCATATTGTTTAAGAAATTGGTGATTAAATTGTCAAGTTGAAGACCGTATTAATGTCCAAAAGACTTATATCGTGACGAGGAGTAGATAATAAATTGTTAGGAATGATCGATGTTATTGGATATGGACCAAACAAGAGCCTAGATAGGAACTAGTGGCCATTTGTAAGCTTGCAGTTTTATTTTAATAAAGCTATGAAATGTGAGTGACACTAGGCGTGCTCTTTGCTGGCAAATGGATAGCGGAGATGAAACCTAACAACGTCGCTTTAATTTGGTCCCATGACACCAGGGTTCAGTAGGGAATGAGTTGCTCCGTCTCCGATCTCGAACTCTCGATGTTGTGCTCTCATCACATCATCAAGCGGGCATCCGTCACTTTCCATTAACATGGCAACCCTTGCGAGAGTAGCACTATCGCCAAAAATATAGTATCGTGATTAATTTATGGTTATCTACTTATAAGGTCAGACATTTCATCAATATCATATCCATGCAAATCAAATAATCGTAAAATTGAAATTAAATTTAACGAACAATATGGGGCAACTTACGGATCGGATAGCAAACCCCGGTAACGTTTTTATTCTGGTTGTACGCATGCAGCTGTGCATGGGCAAGGGTTCGTGGCGATGAACATGACGTTCCGGAACACGGCCGGCCCGTCGAAGCACCAGGGGGTGGCGCTCCGATCCAGCGCCGACCTGTCGACGTTCTACAGCTGCAGCTTCGAGGCGTACCAGGACACGCTCTACACACACTCCCTCCGGCAGTTCTACCGCGGCTGTGATGTGTACGGTACCGTGGACTACGTGTTCGGCAACGCCGCTGTCGTGTTTCAGGACTGCACCTTCTACTCCCGCCTCCCCATGCAGGGCCAGAGCAACACCGTCACGGCGCAGGGCCGCACCAACCCGGAGCAGAACACTGGCACTTCCATCCAGGGCTGCAGGCTCCTTGCCGCGCCCGAGCTTGCCGCCAACGCCGCCTACGCCACGCTCACCTACCTCGGACGGCCCTGGAAGAACTACTCGCGCACGGTGATCATGGAGTCGTACGTCGGCGCGCTCGTCGACGCCACCGGATGGATGCAGTGGTCGGGGGACTTCGCCCTCGACACGCTCTACTACGCCGAGTACAACAACTCCGGGCCCGGCGCCGACACCAGCCGCCGGGTCAGCTGGCCGGGCTACCACGTGCTCGGCAACGGCACCGACGCAGGCAACTTCACCGTCACCAACATGGTGCTCGGGGAGAACTGGCTGCCGCAGACCGGCGTGCCTTTCACCAGCGGATTAAAGTATTGATCGATCACACTTATCATGCATACTTTGAGCTATGGACACATTATATTGGTATAATTAGTTTAAAGTTTCAAATAATATTGGTATAATTAGTTGACATTAATTATGATTATAAGTGGAGCTGTGATATGTAGAGAGAAGAAAGAGACATATGCAAGAATAAGAGGAGGTATAGTATTATAGTAGTATTCTGTTGTGTGGAGCCGGCTACTTTCAATAGATCTTGATGTAAGCTATAACAGATGAGATAAAGTTGTACTTCATGGAAAGCTAATCGTGGTTCGCAGCCTAATTTTGTAGTGCTTTTGTTGTTCCTCGTTGTTTTGCCCTTGTTTTTCATCTCCATCGACCGCGATTGGACAGAATTAACTCCCACTCATCTACAACCTTTAAAGGTGCACACACTGCTAGAGGAAAACCCGTCTCAACCAGTTCAAAAACATTATCTCAAACCCCTAAAAAAAAACATTATCTCAAATGGTTTAGTGTAGGGTATGTAAATAAAGATCAGTGATAATAAAACACATCTCTGACGACTACTAGATCCATCTGTGATAAGAATATCCTAGTCAGTTGGGAAATATAAACCATCTCAGATAGAGGATTATCCGATTCAGTATGCTCAACCGTCTAAGATAAATGGTTATCTCAGACGGTTCAACAGGATTATCTTAGATGGTTAAGTATAATGAACAGACTCAGAATGGTTGATCTCGCAAATGGTTTGCTAGTTTCAACCCTCTATAATATTAGTAAAAATTCACACATCCATTCAAATATGTTTAGAACCATTCACACATGCATTTAAATTTCAGAACTCACACAGCCATCTCGGTTTCACACATCATATATAAATTTCATAACGATTCACACATGCATGCATCTCAGAGTCAAATTGCGTAGAAATTTAGAGAAGTACATATATTCAACTACTAATTAAAAAATTCAAATTTTTGCACAAATGCATGCTATGCTAGGGAGCCGTTATTCTTGGTTTGTAGTAATTCGCCATCAAGTTTGATCACGTCTTTGACGAGGAAAGAAGCGATGTTTCTTCTGATCTTTGCTAGGTCCGGCTTTGGCAACATTATCAATGGAATGGGTGGAACCTATCAATATGAAGATTAAAGCCTTGCATATGTATTGTTTGAAAAATAATAAATATTATTTGAAGAAATACACACCGATATATTTGACTTGCATGAATGATCGATGATAAGATCCATGTGGTAGCACACATAGTAGCCACAGAGGTTGGTTTGCTCTGACTGTTCATGGCACTCGAAAATTATACTTGTTAGTTTTAGAGGCACTATTAAGAAGTTTGATGTAGTATATTAGTGTTTACTACCGGATATATACCGGAAACTTGTAGTCGCGGCTAAACATAGAGCCCTTACCTTCCCCTCCTTCCCTGCGATACATGACGTAGGCCCTTTTCGTGATCCAAATTTTTTAGTTAGACATTGAGCGTTCTATGATACATATATATAATTACGAAATTTATTTACCTATCTAGTAATCAGCTAATAGTTCTATAGTAATTGTTGATCCTCATGTTGGAATCGAGATATATGGCTCTGGCCTTCCTTGGTGTATGGATGATTAGAATCCAGTGCAATCTACAGTGGCATGTGACTAACCCTAAGTTAGTAGTTGTTGCACATAAAGTAGAAATCAATAAGTATATAAATATTAGTACCTATCTATTTTGGAAAGAAAAAAGTATGTGCTTCTTATCATGGCTCAGCTTCAATATTTTTGTGATATAGTCCTCGACGAACCTCTCATCTGCGTCAATACTTTGTGTTGAGGCAACATGTGGGTCAAGGAAGCCGATAGGTTCTTTCAATTATCTGATTTCAGTGAGCATGTATCTACATATACAAAAGCACAAAGTTGTATATATATGACATTTATATCGGACGTACATAGACCATGGTTTTAGATACTTACAGTGTCTAGCGAACTGTAATACATATATGTATATATATAATTAGAAAGTTATTTACCTATCTAATAATCGGCCGATAGTTCTATACTAATTGTTACTCCTCATGCTGGAACCGAGATATATAGCTCTGGCTTCCCTTGGTACACGGATGATTAGAATTGAGTGGAATCTACAATGGCATGTCATTAATCCTAAGTTAGTAGTTGTTGCGCATAAAGTAGAAATCAATAAGTACGGAAACAGTAGTACTTATCTCTTTTGGAACAAAACAGGTATGTACTTCTATCGTGGCCCGCCTTCAATATTTTTATGATATAGTCCTCAGTAAACCTCTCATTTGCGTTGATACTTTGTGTGGAGGCAATGTGGGTCAATGAAGCCGATAGGTTCTTTCAATTTTCTTGCTTCAATGAGCATGTATCTACATATACAAAAGCATAAAGTTGTATATAGATGACATTTATATTAGATGTACATAGACCATGATTTTAAATACTTACAATGTCTAGCATCTCATGATTGAGGCGTCTAGGGCAACGAGGTTGTGAAGATTGAACAAGCCCTCGAAGTATACTAGCACTACTGCAGATTGACCCTTTGCTGAACCACCTCACTGACGGGCACAAAAAGGTCCGTCGTTGGAGGGAATCACCGCTGACGGACGCCTAAAAGACTGTCAGCGGCGAAGGCTGGAAGGCTGAATGCGAGGACCACCACTGACGGGCACCAAAACAACCCGTCAGTGGAGACGAACCAAGATGACGCCGCCATTTCACTGACGGGCTGACGCCGCCATTTCACTGACGGGCTCTAACTAAGTGCCCGTCAGAAGAGAGTGTGTCTCTACTGACGGGCGACTATGCGGCCCGTCAGTGGATGTGAACATAGGGCGGCATGGCTGACGATCCTTTCCACTGACGGGCTATGGCTAAGCGCCCGTCAGCTGAGATGCACTCTGCACTGACGGGCACCGTGCGCGTCCGTCAGCGAGAGTTTGGTCCAGGGCTGACTACGGTTACACTGACGGGTCCTTTTTACGTGCCCGTCAGTGGTAGTTTCCCTATATAAATCCAGAGGCGGCCCTCGCTACTGGCCAGTGCTCGCGCGCCCACTGGCCAGCAGCGAGCGCCGCCTCCACCCCAAATGCTACCGTCGCCGCCACCCCTCCCTCACCCACAAACCCTCCTCCTCTCCCCAAACCTCCTCCTATCCCTCCTTTCTTCCTCCTAAAGCTCAACATCTCTCTAGATCTAGATCTAGATCTAGATCTTCTCTTTTCCTTTCCAAACCATATTATTTCTTCACCCATTTCTAGCTCCCTCTCTCTCTCTAACCCAACAAGATCTCTATCTCTCCCTCCTCCTCTCACTCTCTCCATAGATCGATCTTCCCTCGCCGAAAAGATCGCTAGCGCTCGGTAATAATGCTCGCTAGTGTTCTTTTCATTTTGTATATGTATTTGATGTGATTTCCGGTCATTGAGCCAAGGCTTAGTGTTTTGTTCTTTTCGTCGAACTGACTAGTTTCGTGTCGTAGGGATCGATCGATGGATCGCAGTTGGATGTACGACAACCGAGCGACAGAGAGTTGGGCTATGGCTTTGAATGAGTTTCTTGATGTCGCCGAGCGAGATATGAGGAGAAAGGGTGGCACAAAGATTTGTTGTTCGTGTCGCGATTGTAAAATTTGGTAATGTTCGATACGAGAGGGAGGTGACGGTACACCTGACGCTTAAGGGTTTCATGTCAGGTTATACACGTTGGATATGTCATGGTGAGGAGCAGGAAGATCAAGTGTTACAGCAGGACGCCGAACACGGAGAGGACGAAGAAGACGAGGGGAGTTTCGAACCTAACGCTGAAGAAGAAACGGGGAACAATTTGGCCGATATGGTGCAGGACGTTCACATGGTGGAGCAGGTGGTGATAGATCCCGAGGATGAAAGAGAGGCTGCTAAATTCACGAGACTAGTTGAAGACTCGCAAACCCCGTTGTATACCGGTTCCGATCTAAAGCACACGCATCTATCGGTCATGCTGGAACTTCTAAGGATCAAGGCAGCCCATATTGTCCGGACGAAGGCTTCGATGAGACATTGACTTATCTCGCAAAAGTTTTTTCAAAAAACAACTTGTTGCCTACGAGCACCGATGAAGCCAAGAAGGTTGTCTGCCCTCTTGGATTGGACGTGCAGCGGTTCCATGCGTGTCCGAATGACCGCTTTATTTACCGCAAGGAGCACGAGAAGCTGTACAAGTGTCCTATGTGCAACACATCCAAATTCAAGCGGGTAGAAACCAAGCCGATGATGAGAACCCAGTGACGAGCGATGCTCCGGCAAAGGTTGTATGGTATCTCCCAGTCCTTCCCCGTTTGAAGCGTTCATTCGCTAACAAGAAGGAGGCAAAGCTGTTACGTTGGCACACGGAGGGGCGAAAAAGTGATGATGGCGTGATGAGACACCCTGCCGATGCTTCGCAGTGGCGGGCAATCGACGCCCAGTATGATGATTTCAGAAAAGATCTGAGGAATATCAGGTTCGGTATGAGTACGGACGGAATCAATCCGTTCGGCAACATGAGCAGTAGACACAGCACTTGGCCCGTGTTCTATGGATGTACAACCTCCCTCCATGGCTCTGCATGAAGCGAAAGTACATATACCCTCTATTCTCATTCAAGGGCCGAAGCAACCTGGGAACGATCTGAACGTGTATCAACAATTGCTGTTCGAAGAACTAGCTACACTATGGGAACCAGGGCCCAGTCTGGACGCTTACCACAAGAATATTTCAATCTGAAAGCGCTGTTGTTCACGACGGTCCAAGACTATCCCGCGTACGAATATCAATCCTGTGGAGGAACGTGCTACGTAAACAAAAATTTACCGCGCACAATCCAACCCAAATCACTATCGAGGTGCAGGCAACGAGATCATACCTTCGACGATCACGTCAATGCAGCGGAGAAGTTGACCGATGTCGATGATGTCCACAGACTCCCGCAGCTAGGTTATACCTCCCAGCCGCGAGAGCGATCTCCTCGCGAATAGTTCGCCCGATCGAACGCCGAAGTATATGACGTCTCCAAGGTATCCACTGCGTACCGGATCAGCGACACCAGCGGTAATGTGTGGACCAGCACACAAGAACAACGGGGATCTACGAGAAGGAGAAGCAGCAGCGCGCCGGCAGCTGTACTAGATCCAAATCTAGAAGAGAGGAGAAAAAGAAGGCTGTGACCAATCTAAGATGGCCGGCCTAGGGTTTTAGGGCTGCTTTTGGGGCTGCCTCTGGGGCTGCTCGGGATGCCCTTTGAGGTGCCCTGCCCTCTATTTATAGGGGTTGGGCAGCTCTCCCTAGGCAAGTGGAGTCCTACTCCAGCAGGGACACCCTGTTGGAGTTGGAGTCCAGCTCCACCAGAACCTTCTAGACCTTCTAGAACTTTTGGAAACCTTCTAGACTTCTAGAACCTCCAGAACCTTCTAGAACCTTCTGATACTTTCTAGAACACTTCCGGACATCACCGGAACCATCCGGGACCTCCCGAACACTTTGAGATCATCCGAAACACTTTCGGAACCCTTCTCTCTCGTTCTCCATAAATAGTAGCATTCCTAAATGTCGCTAAAACGTTAAGCGTGTGACCCTATAGGTTCGAATATATGTGACATGTCCGAACACCTTCCGGTCAATAATCGTCAGGGGATCTGGACACCCATAACGACTCCCACATATCATCGAAGATCTTTATCGAGAGCGACCTCGTATTACCGCATATCATCCTTTTGGCCTCACGATACGTTACACAACCCGAGGCGACACTTTGACGGTATCCCTGTGATCAACTCCTTGATCAACCATACTAGTTATCCTCGTTACCACCGGTTTGTACTCTTTCCCCTCGTTTCCGTATTCCGGTATCCCCGTACTAACCTTTTTAGTCACAATACCTGGCCATCGATGCTGGACACCGTAAATACCGATTGGCCCAAGTGTAATCTCTCCATCGCGATGGCAAATCCCACTCTGAGATATCTAGAACCACGATATACTTTCTGGTGACCTGAAAGTCACCTTATAATTACCCAGTTACAGAGTAACGTTTGATGCCCCAAAAGAAACATCCGGTATCACGGGTCTACGATATTCTCATGGTCTAAGGACGCAAGTAAACGTTAACACATAATGAAAGATACTGACAACATATTGCGAAGTGATCTCACAGTATCTCATAAGGAGGTCTATCCCAACACCATTGTTACCCTAACATGTGTTCCCATTATTGCCGGCATCTTGTTACATTAACAATGCCATGATCAGGACAAAACAAGACCATCAACAATACATGAGCTAGTCTAGAGGCCTGACTAAGGATCTGAATGGTGTTTATTATTCCACACATGCAATTAGGTTTTCCTCTGAATCTCATATTCAAGAGACCAATGTAAATTCTAGCATAGAACATAAACTTAATCATGAACATGAAAATAGATAATAACAACTTTATTATTGCCTCTAGGGCATATTTCCAACAGTCTCCCCACTTGGTAACTTAGATCAATAATCTAGCCAATGCTTAAGCTCCTAACACCTATGGCATTCCGGTGTTGCTCATAGCTTTGCTTGTGGTAGAGGCTTCCTCCACAGGATCTGACCACATATCATGGGTCCAGTGTGTATTTTGCATATCTTTACGTCTCCACGCTCCACCAATTCACGAATGATGTGGAAATCGGCGTTTGTATATAGTTTGGACTTCTGGTGGTGAACCATGGCTCCTTGGCCTGAGGCTATGGCGCCACTATTGTCACAATAGAGCCTCCATAGGATCCACAGCACGCACTCGGAACCACAACCAAGCTCGGTGATGAACTTCTTAAGAACATTTTGAATTTCGCAAAAAACGGCAAATATCCAAAGTACGCCCTTGGCCTCTTCTCTCACGACTGGCTCCTTTATTGTGCCCATTTGTATGCCGTCTGAGTTTTTTAGGCATCTTTCCGAGCGCGATATACCTCAATATACTCAAACAAGTCCAATCCATTGTTGTAGAAATCCTCCATAGTGTCCTTGTCTTTGGAATCTCTCCAGCTGTCCTGCCTCTGCAGTGCTGCCAATCTCAATCACAGCCAAACACGGTTCAGTTGGAATACACCAAGTAGCCTGTTTGATTGAGATCGAAAATCGTCCGGTGAGCTGTGCTAAGCTGTGCTGGCGTCGGTGTAGTAGACGACTCCCTTTTACAGTAGTAAACACAGTCAACATAGCTTCTTCTTGCGTTCTATGCTTTCGTTTCCTCAAAAAAAAACGCCACCCGTATACTAAAGAACATAAATCCATCTCTTAAATTTTAATCCTAAGTTAGTATCCCCCTACTTTTTTCAGGTACTTTTAAAGGATATTATTCTGTTCAAACGTATATTCGAACT